>VBSM01003151.1:4322358-4394674 GCA_008086735.1 Cheirogaleus medius | reverse complement strand
AGTGGGGTGGGGCTGGGGAGAGTGAGAGAGAGAGAGAGAGAGAGAGAGAGAGAGTCAAAAATAACTTGCAGTTTTCAAGTGTGGGTGATGAAATGGTGGCAGAAGAACATGGAGGTGAGTAGGGAGATAATAAGCTTGGTCTAGCCAGAACCTGCTGGACTCATGGATTTGGTTGACAAAGCGAGTAGAGGTTTTAAAAAAAAAGTGAGAGGGAAGTCAACCTGCTTTTGAAGACAGGCATGGTAGATGTCAGGTTAATTAGCAAAGCCTAGGAAGGCAGGACATCCAAAAGACCAAAGCTCTGGCCCAGCCTACAATGTGCCTTCATCTCCTTCCTCCTGGGCTCACTTACCACCCTGTTTGTCCCCAGCTTCTGCTCACCTGGGCACAGGCTCTGCCCCATCTTCATTTGTCTTCCTCCCTGTACCCTGTTCTTCTGACAACCAAGAACTTAGAAAGCAGAAGACTGGGCAACAATTCTTAGCATTTCAAGTCAATTTTCACATTTAAAACTGTAAGTTTTCTTGAATGTACTCAGCAAGTCATACCCTAGCAATGCTAGTTTATCAAATAATGCAAAAGACATGAATGATTTCTCTACAGACCAGTATAAACTTTGACTCCCTAAGACAGGGGTCCTCAAACTTTTTAAACAGGGGGCCAGTTCACTGTCCCTCAGACCGTTGGAGGGCCGGACTATACTTTAAAAAAAACTATGAACAAATTCCTATGCACACTGCACATATCTTATTTTGAAGTAAAAAAACAAACGGGCAAAAACACCCGCATGTGGCCCGCGGGCCGTAGTTTGAGGACGCCTGCGACCTAAGAGAACGGTGTCATTTTTGGACTTAGATTAGAGAATCTTAACCAAAGGGTTATCATTCACATAGAGAAGACTTATGAGATTCTGTTTAACTGACTAATGTGGGTGGTGCTGGATTACAGGAGGCTGCACCTGGTACATTTCAGGGCAAGTCAGCAAAGGAATAAAGGTCAAGTTGGCAAGGGACCGTTGACAAGTGATAAGGCCCTTTGGTTTTCAGCTAGAAAAATCAATCAGGCCCCACAAATATGCAACATTTTTAGAGATAACTTGGCCTCACAAAATATAACATTTCTTAAAGATTTAAGTCAATTCATCCCACTGACATTATGGTAATCCCACTGGCAAATATAATGCAAAACTGAGCTATTTCTGTGTTTTCTTTAAAGTGATGCTTTTGAAAAGTTTATTGTCTTTTTAAGTGTGTTGTTGTTGTTGTTCTTTTCACTTAGGGACAAATTGCTGCCTACTGTCTGCTGACTGAAGTGCCTTTGGAAACATCCATGAGGAAATGGGATTCCATGTACAAACTGGTCAGGACCTCCTAACACATAGCCCACTGCACCTTCAAATTGCTGTCTCTTTTTGCTTTTAATAAGATAAGTCTGCTCTTTTTTAAGAGAGAAATTTTTCAGAATAACAAAAAGAGACTAGCTTTGAGAGGATAGTCTAACTAACTACCCATGTGAAAAAAGGCACTGTTCAGAACATGCCACATCTATATCTTTGTTGATAAGGCATACAGAGAGGGTAACACACTGGACGTATAGACAGAAAAAATATTTGGTTTTCTATATAATTCAAGGCTTCAGGTACTTTTTCCACAAATTAAGAGGAGAATCACCTTGATTCTTCATCAATAGGGTTTTTTTCGTTCTTAAGAATCGACCTGCTAGTCAGTTGTCCCTGAGTAATTGGAGGAAAGCATGTTTGTGTTCCCAAGGGGGACAGTTTCACATGTGTGCCACTGCCAAGTCATGCAGTGGGTCAAAAGTTAGACTCCGTGGTATTGTGTCTTTGATTTTGGACAGTAAAACCAAACTAAAAAGCAGCAATACTCAAATACTGAGCTCATGGTTCATGTAGGAATCAAGACACCATTACAATATTTAGTCAAAATGACTAGTCCGTCAACTGATTTTTCTTGAATATCCAGCATGGTGAGGAGTAGGAGGAAAAGGAAGTGGAGGAAACACCTCCACCCCTCTTGGAAACAGCTCTAGTCTAGGAACACCAAAATTTGAGTTCTAGTCCCACCCTACCACTTAACTTGCTATGTGACCTTGGAGAACCTACTGTGCTTCTCTGGGCCTCAGACTCTCCATCTATAAAATGAGCAGTGCGTTTTTCAAATAGCAGATCATAGAAGTAAAAAAAAATAGATCATAATTCATCAGTGAGCTGTCAAATCTATATAGTGGGTTGCAATTAGCATGTTTTAAAAATGAAATTGAATAGAACAGAAAATATTAGAATATATTGAACATAATAAGGATAATATTGCTTCAGAAAACCTGTTTGTGTATAGAAAAACCAGGTTGCAATGTAAAATGTATCTCTCACTGTGTTGTTGTGATCAAAAAAGTTACAAAGCCACTGGTATAGACCTACACTATCCAATACAGTAGCCACTAGCCACATGCAGCTATTTAAATTAATTAAAAGTAAAGACAATTAGAACTTCAGTTCCTCAGTTGCACTAGCCACATTTTAAGCACTCAATAGCAACATGTGGTTAATGGCTACTGTATTGGACAGCAGAGATAGAGAACAGTTTCATCATCTCAGAAAGCTCGATAGAACAGTTCTATTCCAAGGGCTTTCTTGTGGTTCTATAGCAGGTGGAGGTGGGGAGGGTTGTTAGAAGGAGTACTGTAAGCCTTAGAAGAGATGATGGGTCCACTTGTCTCTCTCTTAAGAGAGTCTGTATGTGAATTTCTAAATAAATGACCCAGCAATTATTTATTAAGTTCCAAACTTGGTTCTGTGAGGAATACAGAGGAAGCATCCTCATTTACACTCATTAAATGTTAACTGAACCAGCTAAGGCATCATAAAATCATAATCTAATTAAACATATGAGTCTTATGTGAAAGAAAGAGCTAATAAAAAAAGGCAACGTATGGGCAAGTGTTTATAATAACTAACTGCTGTTGAAATTCAGAAAAAGAGGAAATCAAGGAGCATTGGCCTCATCAGGAAAGATTTCAAGGAGGAAGTAGGATTTGAACTAATTCTTAAATTATTGCTTAGATTTGGATAAGTAGAGGTAAGAGGGGAGAATATTCCAGATGAGGGGAACACCATACTTATGTATACATTGGAGAGGTGGGTAGGTTCTGGGGGATATTGAGAAATGAGATCAAAGGGGTGGCATGGTACTATATTGTGGAAGGTGTAAAGCCAGCCAGTAGACCCCAGCTCTCAGTAAAGCTAGTGACAGTTTTCAAAGCACTTTCACATGATCATGGAGATAGCCCCTTGAGAGAGGCAGGGCAGGGACCAGTACCTCCACTTTAGAGTTGTGGAAACTGAGTTGAGCCTCAGAGAGGTGATATGTCTTGCCATGGTCATATAGCTAGTGAGCCGTAAAACCAGAATTCGAATGCAATTAATCTTACACTCTATCCAGTATTCTTCCCACTACATGTTGCTGTTACACTAAAAGCTGGATTCAAGGCACAGGAGACAAAGAGAACAATGAGAAAGTTGTTGTAATAATCCAGGCATAAAGTGTTGAAGGCCTGGCCTAAAGTGGCAAGAAACCAGATGCTCTGGTTATATAACATACTATAAAACAAACTGACAATGCAGTACCCACTGTTTACGGGGGAGAATAAGAGTAGACAGTCTAAGGTTAGAACACTATAGTTATATTTAACTGGAAGTGATCTAAACTACCCCAAAGGAATAAACATTAACAATATAATTCATATACTGTGTCTGGATTTTTCCAGACAGTTAACGGCAATGTATTGGACACAGTTCCTAAGCAAGCAACACTTTATATGTCTATGCATTCTTATGAGGCATTTCTGTCTTGGTAGTGTTTCTTTTTTACCCCCTGTCATTTTCAATTTCCATTTCTCAGAAGTAACTGGTCATATAATCTGTTACCACATCTAGATTTCCAGTGAGAAAAGACTGGTGCAAAAAGGTCAAAGAGCTAACGGCCTTCGGGTCTTTCCACACTATTTAGTAAAACTATAAGCTTAGTAATTAATTAGTTAATAATGATTTACTAAGAAGATACTAAAATATGCCATTACCAGAATAATTTTAAGGGATCTCTCTGCCGGTGTCACTAAACTGCTCAAAAATTTCCATGAGCTTCCAAGGCTGGTCCACCTGATAGGAATCAAATACAAACTCATCAACTTGGCATTTAACTTGGCCCTTTCCAATAGGGCCACTTCCTATGTTTCTAGCTGTTTCCCACTGCTCATTACCCCTTCATGATATCTATCTATTCTTTTCATCCAAAATAAGCCATATGATACATTGGAGATGCTTATCTTTGCTCCTTCAAATCCTACTTGCCCTTAAGTCCTCCCATAAATACTACTTTTTTAATGAATCCTTTTTCAATTTTCCCAACAAGATGTACTTGCTCCTTCTTCTAAACCTCCATAGTCCTTTATATTTATATCTCCTTTATGGCACTGAGCACTTTGTGTTCAGGTTATTGTTATTTGCAGACACAGCATGTCTGCTATTGAAATGAACTCTTCAAGGTCTCAGTCCACGTAGTGTTCATCTCTGTATCTCCTACAGTTCTGGTCACAGTGCCTTGCAATAAGGCATCCTCTTAGGTTGAATGTTTATTGGATTGATGGGTACAGTACAAAAAGTCTAAAAGCTGGTTTATATGTCCATCCAAATGTCAATTTAACAATCCTTTACTGAGTGCCTACCAGTGACCAGCACTGTGCTAGGCCCTGGGGATAGCAACATATCTTAGTCATTTTTCTTCTAATGGGAAGAAAGAGGGATGGAAGAATTCATTTTGATACAGTGTGTCTGCACAGGGGGCTAAGGGAGCACAGAAGGGGCTCATCTAAGCCAATGTGGGGCACAGAGGAGGCTGTGGATAGAAATGTGATGGCAGCATTCAGTCTTAAAGAATGAATGAGATTTAAGAGAATCAGGCAGGGAAAGGACATTCCAGGCAGGGGAAGCTTATAACAAAATGTGAAGGGCTAAGAGACTGTCGAATAGCGATGCTGTGTGGATCCTGGCAAGGGTTGATGTTGGAGAGGCAGGCAGGGCCAGGGGATGCTGGCTTTGGCAGCCTTGGCAAGGATTCTGGACTTAACACAGGCTTCAATGGCCCCTAAAGGTTTTCAAATACAACCAGAACTAAGTGTAGGCAGTCTGCAATTTGCAGAACAGAACTGGTGCGCCAAGTAATTGCTTGTAAAGCAAATCCCAGTTTTTTAGACATTCATTATCAAATTAAATTCTAGACTGGAAGTAACTATCTTTGTTGAGGAAGAGGTCTTGTGGCATGCTGAGTGTTACATCACCACGGTAAAAACACGGAGCCTTTCCAGGAAGAGGACTCTTCATTTGGAACTCTTACCCAGTTTATTCCTTAACCACCTCACCCTCTTCTCAGACCACAGAAATTTTCCCCATACCCTTTCAACATCGCACTTCATTAGTGAATGTTGCCAGCAGACATACGATGTTTAAAAATTCTTTACCTTTGAAGTCATGTAAAACTGTACTGTCAGAGTTAAGTTTTTGGATTACATAACATTACACGTGTACCTTCACTTTCAAAACAAAAGATTTATTTCAAGTTAATCCTCAGGCAAAGTTCTGTAATGTGAACTTGATTTTCTGATGTTATTTTATGATTATTTGAGCCATGTTGCCCAAGAAAAGACAATCTGATCCCATCCAAAAAAGATACAGTTTGCAATTAAATGGCTCCTTATCCCTGATGTGCACCCTATGTACCAGACACCAAGAAAATAAATATCTCCTCACAAGCATGAAAGACCCAGCCCACTGACTAAAGCAAAAATACTCTCCAGAGTATGACAAGCAGGGAATCTTGACCTGCTAAACAAAATACAGACCCATTTTTATCTCCACCAGTGACTTCATAAAGTGGGTTTTCTTATAAGATGCTCAGCCATCGGTTTCTTCACTAAGATTTTTCTAAATTAAAATGTTTTTTATTGCACCTACCCTAGCAATTACACTCCTAGGTTTACATCCAAGAAAAATGAGTGCTTATGTCCATGGAAATATATGGTCAAAAATATCCATCAGCTTTATTCATGATTTCTAAAACCTAGAAACAACCCAAATGTCCATCAAAAGGGAAATGAATAAAAGAATATATGGTGTATCATAGTTGGCAATGCTACATAGTAATGGAAAACAACTGAATCTCACAGGCATTATGGTAAACAAAGGAAGCCAGACATAAAATAGCACATACAGTATGGTTCTATTTATATAAAGTTTGAAACCAGGCAAAACTAATCCATGATGATAGCGGTCAGAATAGTTGTTACCCTTGGGAGGGGGTGTTGCTTGGAAGGAGGCAAGAGAGAACCTTCCAAGGGGCTAGAAATGTCTGTATCTTTGATATGGGTGGAGTTTACACATACATAAAATTTCATTGAACTATGCACTTAAGATTTGTGGACTTTACTGTCTGTAAGTATACCTTAATTAATGAAAAGAGAAAACAGTAAGTCTCTATACTAGATTTATTTTTGGTATAGACTGACAATATAGATCAAAATTATGCTAACTACAAAATGTTCCTTTGTTATCAGAAGTAGAGACATAGTTCTGAATTTTTCTCACCCCTCTGTACACACACATACATCAAATCTAAGTGCAAACAGTTAAGACCCTCAGATATTACCTATAAAGCTAATTTATTAGATTTTTCCATCTATAGTATTCCAAAATGCTATCTATATTTACAGACTCACTTTGAATACAAATTCACAAACTTTTTAATTGTTCTTTTCTACTATAGTATTACCTGGTCTTCAGAGAAATATCTTGAATTTGTTAAAAATGTTTTTTAATTGGGAAGTCATTAGGCTGAGATGGCTCCAGTGCCTTTGGTTCCTACTTAAGTAAACCAATAACCAAATCACTGTAAATAGTAAAGTGCAACTTAAGTTTAACCAATCAGAAACCACCAACTAACCTCTAACTAGAGACTTTATCAATCAGAAACCACCAATTAACCTCTAACTAGGGACTTTCCACTTTAACCAATCAAATATTTCCTTTGTTTTACTTCTATGAGCATCTTATAAGTTTTCCTGTTACATCCCCACTGTGGAGCCATACCACTGTGATTTGGTGCTGCCCTACTCATGAATTGCTGTCTGCTCAAATAAACTATTTAAAATTTTAATGTGCCTAAGTTTATCTTTTAAAAAATTATTTCCCCATATCTTTTTGAAAGAAAGCATAGTACACTGAATAGAATTCTGGCCTGTTAATTAATTAGGAGGATTGACTTCTATTTCTGCTCTGCCTTGTACTTCCAAGTCTCTTTTGGTTAGTCTTTTAAGCTAAGATTTCCTTTCCTCATCCATAAAATAGAGATAATTCCTCATGGGGCTATAGCAAGGATCAAATAAAAAAATGGATATGAAAGTGCATTATAAACTTTAGAGAAATTTTAATATGCCCCAAACTGAGTGTTTAATAAGAGCTTATGCCTGGATGTGGCCAATAAAAAATGTTGTACTTAAATTTCAAAGCTTGTACTCAAGTTTCACATATCTTACATTTCACAATAGAATCAGGATCAGCAAGTATATTCAAATTCTAGCATCTCTGAGAAGTCGAAACAATTCCATTATAAGAAGTACCAAAAATAGACATGCAAAGAGAAATATAATTATTAATAATTTCTTGCTTTTCCCAACTATGACTTTTAGATATATCTCTACCCATGTAATATTCATTACATTTAGTTCACAAATCTAGAACTTTGAAGTGCATCTCCAACACCCATGTACACATATTGCCACAGTCCTCCTCCCATTCTGAATTTCACAATAACTTCCCCTGAAGACAGCTCCCATTTCTACCCTCTGCCATCACTCATGACTCCCATAACAAAATTTAAAAATACTCCTCACTCTAAACTACTTCTCAGTACCCTAAATACTCCTAGCCAGAGCCCCAAATGGATAGTGCCTTTTCTTGTGTCACCTTTTGAAGTTTGTTTCTGTGATAAGTAGAAGTAATATAGGCCAGAATTGCCTTAAAATTCTTCCTGTCACCAACTATTCTTTCCATCAGCCCCAGCAGGAAACCCCCAAGTGGAGAGCCCTGTAGTGTGCAAGGAGCTTGAAAGAAGGAAAAATTAGGGTGATCTGGTTTCAAGGGCCCCGGTAGTTCGTGTTCCTATAGATTTAGTTTTTAGTCTAAGCTCTCTAAGGAAGAGCAAGTCTGCAGATAAACAAACAAAATGGACTAGAGAAGGTAAATCCTGAACCTCTCCGGATCCTTGAAAAGCATTCCTTTCGAGTGGCATCAAGTCCAATCAAGAAGCCTTCATTGAGCCTACACTGAGCTGGATGGGGTGGGAGGGTGTATTTTACAAAAGTAGGTTGACAGCAGCAAGAAAGACCAAATGACAAGGAAAGAGACAGAAAATCATAAAAACCTTTTATGGATTCACACGTACTCACACACACAGACTAAATGTTCTAAGGCCATTTAGTATAGGGGCAAACATAAAAAACATTTCAGTAGGTCATAGAATTATATAAGTATTATAGGATACTGTATTATAGGATAATATAACAACTGATAGTCGTAATGATGACTCTCACTAAAAAAATCAGTTATGATCCAAATACTTTATTTAAGAAGTCAGGGGAATAGAATGTTTTTTAGACAAATCTAGGGATGGTTAAAATATTAAAAGCTCATGGTGCTTAAATTGGACAAATCATGAGTAATTTGGAAAAACTGGTTATTAAAAATACTCTTTTCCCAGAAAGAGTCAGGCAACTGTGGTTTTACTCTACTTAATAAGACGAGACAAGTGTTGGGTTGTGTAGTAAAGACAAGTATCATAGGAGGCCAGGAAAAGCAGATGTACATTGGATAAGCATAGTCAGAGAAGGCTGCATAGAGAAAGCAGGGTTCAGGGTTGGGTTTAATTTGAGTTTCTCCATCCAAAGACTGGTGCTGCTTTTCTTGATTGCCACCCTTAGGCATTTCTGCCAGGGCCTGAGGTTCAGAGTCACCATAGAAGACTAGTCCTTAGGGAACTTTCATGATAGTGAATAGAGAAAGATGGGAAGCAGACCCTGGTCCCACTCTATTGTACTATAAAGGAGGCAGCTAAAGCTACAATGCCTGAATAAGCAGAGCCTCTGACATGAGCAGCAATTTTACCAAGTAGTAAAGAATTTGTGGGACCAATGAAAAGTACCCCATTCATAGTTCTGTACCCTGACATTATTAGAAAATCAAAGTTTAATAAAGAATTTTTACTTGGTAGTCAACTTGTATTTAATATATAGCAATACACCTATGAGAAACTATAATATAAAACATTGCTGGAAGAAATTAAAAGAAGACAAAAACAAATGAAAAGACATCCCTGCTCATGGATTGGAAGACTTAATATTATTAAGATGTCCATATTATCCAAAGTGACAGATTCAACACAATCCCTGTCAAAATCCCAATGACATTTTTGCAGAAATAGAAAAATTCATCTTAAAAAAGCCAGAAAAAAAACCTTAAACACTGCATATGAGCTCTCACTCATATGTGGAAGCTAAAACGAGTTGACCTCATAGAAGTAAAAAGTAGAACAGAGGATACTAGAGGCTGGGAAGGGTAGGGGGAAGGAAGGGATAGGGAGAGATTTGTTAAAGGATACAAAATTATACCTAGATAGGAGGGATACATTTTATACCACTGTAGGGGGACTATAGTTATTAATAGCAATAATACATTATATAGTTTCAAATAGCTAGAAGGAAGATACTAAATGTTCCCAACACAAAGAAATGATAAATGTTTAAGATGATGGATATGCTAATTACCCTAATCTGATCACTATACATTATTTATATCAAAACATCACTATGTACCCCATAAATATGTACAATGATTATATGTCAATTAAAAATAAAATTAAATTAAAATTTAAAAAAAATTTATCCTAAAATTCACATGGAATCTCAAGGAATCCTGAATAGCTAAAACAATTTTGAAAAAACGGAACAAAGTTGGAGGACTCAAACTTCCTGATTTCAAAACATATTACAAAGCTACAGTAACAAAATAGTATGGTATGGCATAAAGGCAAACAAGTAGATCAAAGAAATATAATAGAGAGCCCAGATATAAACCCTAACATATGTAGTCAAATGCCAAGACCGCTCAATGGGGAAAGAATAGTCTCTTCAACAAATGGTGCTGGAAACACTGGATATCCACAAAAGTATTAAGTTGGACCCTTCCTATATACTTTATTCAAAAATTAACTCAAAATATATTAAAAACCTAAACATAAGACCTAAAACTATAAAATACCTAGAAGACATACGGGAAAAGTTTCATGACATTAGACTTGGCAATGATTTCTTAGATATGACACCAAAAGCATAGACAATAAGAGCAAATATAGACAAATGGAACTACATGAAACTTAAGAACTTTTGTGTATCAAATGATACAGCCAACATAGTAAAAAGGCAACCTACAGAATGGGATAAAAAAAATGTCTGATAAGGGGTTAATATCCAGAATATATAAAGAACTCCTATAGCTCACCAACAAAATAAAATCAAATAACCTGATTTAAAAATGGGCAAAGAATTGAATAGACAGTTGTCCAAAGATTAAATACAAATGGCCAACAAGCATATGAAAAGATGCTCAACATTATTCATCTTCAGAGAAATGCAAATCAAAACCACAATCAGATATCACCTCACACCCATTAGCATGGCCACAGAAAATAACAAGTGTTGGCAAGGATGTGCAGAAATTGGAACCCCTGTGCACTGTTGGTAGTATTGTAAAATGCTGCAAGTGCTATGGAAAACAATATGGAGGTTCCTCAAAAAATTAAAAACAAAACTACGATATGCCCCAGCAATCCCACATCTGGGTATATATCCAAAAGTATTGAAAGCAGGGTATCAAGGAGATATTTTCACACCCATATTCATAGCAGTACTATTCTCAGTAGCCAAAAGGTAGAAGCAACCCAAATGTCCATTGATGGATGAATGGATGAAGAAAATGTGATATATATCAGTCACAAAAAAGACAAGTACCATGTGATTCCACAAATATGAGGTATCCAAACTAGTCAAATTCATAGAAACAGAAAATAGAATGATGGTTGCCAGGAACTGAGGGAAAAAGAAAAGGAAAGTTGTGGTTTAATGGGTATAGAATTTCAGATTTGCAAGACAAAAAAGTTCTGGAGATCTGTTTCTCCGCCAGTGTGAGTACTTAACGCTACTGAACTGCACAATTAAAAATGTTTAAGATGGTAAATTTTGTTTTGTGGGTTTTTTTTAACCACAATTAAAAGATAGATAAAAGTAAATAAGTATACCAGTGGGGGTAAGGGTCAGAGTGATTTTACTCATTCTTAACTAGATTTTTACTGGAAGAAAGGCTATAACAAATACAATATCCATATTTTCTTTAGTAACCATTTATATATTCTGGTTCTAAGAAAAGATGGAGTCGATGCACTTTTCTCTATTCCTCCCACTAAGTACAGTGAAAAACACTGGGCATTATAAATACATAAATATACACATATCTCATACATCTCTGACAGGTAGAGAAAAGAAGGCAATCTCATGGCTAGGAATCACAAGACCCAAGTCACAACATGGCAATGAGTTCCCTGGGTTTGGTTTTTGAGTAATATATCCTGAACCTGGTGATGGAGAAGCCAGAAACCCAGCAATGTCAATGGGTACAGACAAAAATTAAGTCCCTCAAAAAACTGGCTATCTCTAACCAGGAACAGGAAAGGAACAGGAAAGGGGTAGCCTAGAAAGAAAGAATACTTTTTGACAATAATTTCCCTACCCCACCCAAACACCACAGAAAAAAATGTAATCCAACTCCCACTCCCATTAGCAAAGATCAAGTAGGGAGCCTAGACTTCCACTTTCATTAGGCTTTATATAGTTACATATCCCCTTCCCCTTCTCCCTGAGGTGGTTTCAGAAAAAGCTGAATGGGGATCTGGGACATTCATCCTTGCCAGGCAGCAGTGAGTCCCCCAGCATGTTACTATAGTGGAGGCCTCTCTCTCCAAGCCAGGGTGGTATCAGTGGAGGCCTAGTGAGGATCCTAAAATTCCACCCCTGCCCAGTAATAATGGCATCCCTACCCCTACCCTGGGTATCAACAGATGGTGAGTGGGAAACCTTGACTCCCATGCCCTCCTGGCAGTAAATAAAGCCATGCTCCCATTTCCCCATCAGAGTGGTATCAGAGTAGACCTGCTAAAACAGAAGACTGAAATAAGATTCAGAGTCTCATAACATAAAATGTCCAGGATACAAAAGAAAATCACTCATGATACAAAGAACCACGAACATCTCAACTTGACTGAGAAAAGACATTCAATAAACACCAAAATTGAGATGACAAAGATATTGGAATTATTCAACAAGGAGTTTAAATCAGCCATTTTAAAAGTGCTCTAGGAAATTACAAACATACTAGAAGTGAATTATTTTTAAAAACAAGAATTCTCGGGCCGGGCGTGGTGGCTCACGCCTGTAATCCTAGCACTCTGGGAGGCCGAGGTGGGCGGATCGCTCAAGGTCAGGAGTTCGAAACCAGAGCGAGACCCCATCTCTACTAAAAATAGAAAGAAATTAATCGGCCAACTAAAAATATATAGAAAAAAAATTAGCTGGGCATGGTGGCGCATGCCTGTAGTCCCAGCTACTCGGGAGGCTGAGGCAGAAGGATCGCTTGAGCCCAGGAGTTTGAGGTTGCTGTGAGCTAGGCTGACGCCACGGCACTCTAGCCCAGGGAACAGAGTGAGACTCTGTCTCAAAAAAAAAAAAAAAAAGAATTCTCTGCAAATAAATAAAAGAGATAAAGGAGAAGCAAATGGAAACTTCAGAAAGTGAAATATATAATAACCAAAATGAAAAACTCACTGGAAGAGCGGAACATCAAAAAGAAGAGATTGAAGAAAGAATCTGTGAAATTGATGATAGAATAATGGAAATGACCAAATCTGAACAATAGAGAGAAAATAAACTGAAAAAAAAGTGAAAAGAGCTTCAGGGGCATATGAGAATTTAACAATACATTAAATACGCATGCCATCAGAGTTCTGGAGAGACAGGAGAAATAGCATCGGGCTAAAGAAGTATTTTTTTAAAAAGGCCAGCTCATGCCTATAATCTCAGCACTTTGGGAGGCCAATAAAGGAGGATCACTTGAGCCCAGGAGTTCGAGACCAGCCTGAGCAACACAGTGAAACTCCATCTCTACAAAATAAAATAAAATAAAATAAAATAAAATAAAATAGCCAGGTATGGTGGCACATGCCTCTAGTGCTAGCTACACAAGAGGCTGAGGCAGGTGGATAGCTTGAGCCCAGGAGTTCAAGCCTTCAGTGAGCTATGATTGTGCTACTGTACTCTAGCCTGGGTGACAGAGCAAGACCCTCAAAAATAAAAATAATAATGGGTGAAAACTCCAAAATTTAAAAAAAGTAATTTTTAAATTGGCAAATAAAAACTATATATCTTTATGGTATACAACATGATGTTTTGATATATGTATACATTGTGGAATGGCTAAATCAACCTAGTTAACATGAAAATCTTCCAAATTTGGCAAAAACCTTAAACCTACAGATTCAAGAAGCTGAGCAAACCCAATAGGATAAATGCAAAAAAATCCATATGAAGACCCATCATAATCAAATTCTTGAAAACTAAAGAAAAAGAAAAATCTTGAAAGCAGTGAGAAAGAAGTAATACCATACATATAGAAGAAAAACAATTCGAATGAGAACAGATTTCTTAACAAGAACTACGGAATCCAAAGGGAAGTGGCATATTTTTCAAGTTCTGAGAGCAAAGAACTACCAACCCAAATACCTATATCCAGCAAAAATATCCTTTAGGGGGAAATCAAGTCATTCTCAAGTGTAGACAAACTATAATTTTCTGCCAGCAGACATACCTAAAGGAATGGATGGCTAAATGAAGTTTGTGAAATGGAAAGAAAAGATAAAAGAAGGAATCTTTGGATATCAGGAAGGAAGAAAGAAAAACAGAAAGAGTAAAAAATATTGGCAAATATAATAGACTTTGCTTCTTTTTCATTGTTATCTATATTATAATATGTTTGATAGATAAAGCAAAAAATCATAACTTTGATGTGATTCTGAAAATATGTAGGAGAAATATTTAAGAAAATCATGTTATAAATGGGGGAGGGTAAGGAGACTTAAAGGGAGGTAAAGTCTCTATAGCAGAGTATTTATCTGACTATAATGGAATCAAACTAGTACTCAATAACAACAAAAAATTTATGTTTACAAACATTTGGAAATTAAACAACATACCTCTAAATAATCCATCCATTGGTCAAAGAGGAAGTCTCAAGGGAAGTTAAAAAAATACATTGAACTGAATGAAAATGAAAATACAACATATTGAAATATGTGACATATGAGCAAGATGGCAGCATAGGAAGTCCCAGCTCTTGTTTCTCCACAGAAACATCAATTTAACAATGATATATTGAGCAAAATGCCTTTATGAGAATTCCAGAATTCAATTAAAGAGTTCCAGTACACCAAGTGAGCATAAAATTGGGAACTGCCACACTGAAACAAGTAAGAAGAGCAATCTCACTTTACCTGCATCAGCCCCTCCACTAAGCCAGCATAGCCCATCACCAGGAGATAACACCCTAGCCTGCAACTTCAGAGGGGAAAACAAAGAATGTAGAATGCCCTCAATGTTCTGGTTTTTTGGAAGGCTGCCTAAGGAACTGGTTTCTATCTTGCCCCACTCAAAGCACTAACAGAACCAGCATATTTAGCTGCCTGAGGGTTACTGAGAACAAAGGAAAGCGGTGAGTGGCTTGCTGTGGCCAGTACAGCTCAGCACTGTTAGGAGAAGATGCACAACTTGAAACTCCTTCCTTGGGAGGTAGGGAGACAAGTGCAGTGTACATTGTCATTCCAGCTTTTCACAGGGCTGCCTGAGGTACTTACATATATCTTGGCTGATTGGGATGCTGATGGGAAGCTAGCACACACTGGGTGCCCAGTGGCCACTGAGAACAAAGGATAGAGTGAGGCAGTTTGCTACTACAGAACCAGAGAACTTGCAGTATTGTAAATACCAGAAGGAGCAAGTGATAATAAGCTCCTGAAAAAGAAAATGGTAAGCCTCCATTTGAAAAAATTGCCTATGCAGGCCCAGAGAAGTCTCATATCCCAAAAAGGTTTCCGAGGGCCCCAAAATCTCTAGATGGGCTGACTGGTGACAGTCTTCCCCTGTACAAAGCCAGTCAATAATGACTGGAAGAGGTGGCTGGTGTTTACAATGTACAGATCCCAGCATAAACTTAAGAGACACATGAAGAAAGAGGGAAACATGACCCAGACAAAGTAACAAAATAAATCTCCAGAAACCAAGCCTAAAGCAATAGAGGGATTTCAATTATCTGACAAAGAATTCAAAATAACCATCAAAAAGATTTTCTATGAGCTCAAAAAACAATGAATGAACAAAATGAGAATATCAACAAAGATCTAGAAAACATAAAATAGAACAAAACAGAAAATTTGGAGCTGAAGAATATAATAGCTGCACTGAAAAATTCACCAGAGGGAATCAACAGCAGACTTGAATGAGCAAAAGGAAGAATTAGTGCACTCAAAGACAGGTCATTTGAAGCTATTCAGTTAGAAGAAAAACAACAGAAAAATGAAAAAGAGTGAAAAAAGCCTAAAGGACTTATGGGACACCATCAGGTGAACAAATATATGCATTTGGAATTTCAAGAAGGAGAAGGACGGGGGGAGGGAGGGAGAGGGAGAGAGAGAGAAAGGGACAGAAATATTTAAAGAAACAACGTTTGAAAACATACCAAATCTGGGAAAGGAAATGAACATCTAGATTCAAGAAGTCCAACATACTCCATGTAGGATAAACCCAAAGACATCCACACCAAGATACATCATAATCAAATTGTCAAAAGTCAAGGACAAGAGAGAATTTTGAAAGCAGTGAGAGAAAAGTGACTCATCATGTACAAGGAAAAACCCATAAAATTATCAGTGAGTTTCTCAGCAGAAACCTTGCAGATCAAAAAGGAGTATAATAATATATTCAAAGTGCTGAAAGAAAAAACAACCTTCAATAATGAAGGAATAATAAAAACTTTCCCAGATGAACAAAAGCTGAAGGAGTTCATCACCACTAGACCTTCCTTATAAGAAATGCTAAAGAGAAATGCTTATCATTTGAGTTGAAATGGTAAGATGCTAAACAGCAAGATGAAAGCATAAAGCTCACTGGTAAAGGTAAATACATAGACAAATACATAATACTGTAATAGTGGTGGGTAAATGCTTTTAATTTTAATATATAAGTTAAAAACAAAAGTATAAAAATAACTATAACTATAAAATATGTTAATTGATACACAATATAAAAAAGGTAATTTGTGACATCAATAACATAAAGTATAAGGTAGAGGGATGTAAAAGTGTCAAGTATTTATATGCAATTGAAGTTGGTCTCAGCTTAAAATAGGTTGTTATAATCATAAGATATTTACTGTAAGCTCCATGGTAACCTCAAAGAAAATACCTTTAAATAATGCCAAAAGAAGGTGAGAAATGAATCAAAGCATGTCACCACAAAAAAATCAATGAAACAAAGAGGAAGAGTGTGAAAGAAAATAAGAGGGACAAAAAAGCTACAAGACAAAAACCAACTAACGAAATAGCAATAGTAAGTCCTCCCTCTCAATAATTGCTTTAAATATAAATAGATTAAACTCTTCAATCAAAAGGCACAGAGTGACTGACTGTTTTTTTAAAGAAAACAAGATCTAACTATATGCTGTCTGTAAGAAACTCACTTTAGATTTAAGGGCACATCTAGGCTGAAAATGAAAGGATAACAAATTATATTCTATGTAAAAGGTAACCAAAAGAGAGCAGGTACAGTCATATTTATCTCAGACAAAATAGACTTTAAATAAAAAATTGTCAAAAGAGACAAAGAAAGACATTATATAATGATAAAATGGTCCAAACACCAGGATATATAACAATTATAAATATATATACATCCAACATCAGAACATCCAAATATATGAATCCAACATTGATAGAACTGAGGGGAAAAATAGAAAGCAACACAATAATAGTAGGAGATTTCAATACCCTACTTTCAATAATGGATAGAATATTCAGACAGAAGGTCAATAAGGAAACAGATGACTTGAGCAACACTATAGACCAAATGGACCTAACAGACATATACAGAACCTGTCACCCAACAACAGAATATACATTCTTCTCAAGCACACTCAGAATGATCACACTGTTAGGTAACAAAACATGTCTTAACATGTTTCAAAAGATTGAAATCTTACGAAGGATATTTTTTAACCACAAAAGAATGAAACTAAAAATTAATGGTAGAAGAAACACTGGAAAATTCACATATATGTTAAAATTAAATAATACATCCATAAACAACTAATGGGTCAAAGAAGAAATCAAAAGGGAAATTAGAAAATATCTTTAAACAATCAAAACCAACACAGCATAACAAAACGTATGGGATGTAACTAAAGTAGTACTAAGAGGGAAGTTTATAGCAATAGAGTCCTATATTTAAAAAAAAAAAGAAAGATCTCAAGTAAAGTAACTTTACACCTCAAGGAACTAGTAAAAGAAGAACAAACTGGCTGGGCACAGTGGTTCATGCCTGTAATCCTAGCACTTTGGGAGGCTGAGGCGGGAGGACCACTTGAGGTCAGGAGTTCAAGACCAGCCTGGGCAACATAGGGAGACTCTGTCTCTACAAAAAATAAAAATAAAAAAATTAGTCAGGTGTGGTATGGTGATACACACATGTAGTTCAAAAAAAATAAGAAGAGGAAGAAGAAGAACAAACTGGGTCCAAAGTTAGGAAATAATTCGGATCAGAGCAGAAATAAACAAAATGGAGAATAGAAAAGGAAAAAACTGACAAAACAAAGAGCTGGGGTTTTTTGAAAGATTAACAAAATTTACAAAACTTTACCTAGATTAACTAAGAAAAAAGAGAGAAGACTCAACAAATAAAATAAGAAATGAAAGAGGAAGATTACAACTGATGTCACAGAAATTAAAGAGATTATAAGAGACTGCTCTTAAACATTGTAAGCCAACAAATTGGATAACCTAGAAGAAATGGATTAATTTGTAGAAACATACAACCTATCAAGACTGAATCATGAAGAAATAAAGACTCTAAGCAGACCTATAATTAATAAGGTGACTGAACCAGGAATCATAAACCTCCCAACAAAGAAAAGCCCACGACAAGATGGCTTTACTAGTGAAGTCTACCAAACATTTAAACATTTTAATGCCAGTATTTCTCAAACTATTCCAAAAACTTTAAGAGGAAGGTACACTTCCAAACTCATTTCATTAGGCCAGCATTACCCTGATACCAAAGCCAGAAAAAGAATACTATAAGAAAAGAAAACTATAGGCCAATATGCCTAATGAATACAGATTCAAAAATCCTCAAGAAAATACTTGCAAACCTAATTCAACAGCACATTAAAAGGATCAAACACCATGAACAAGTGGAATTTGTCCCTGTGACGCAAGGATGGTTCAACATATGAAAATCAATGTGATACACATATTTACAGAATGAAGGCTTAAAAAATTACATGATCATCTGAACAGATAAAGAAAAATTATTTGACAAAATTCAATAGCCCTTCATAATAAAAACACTCAATGAAGTATGAATAGAAGAAAAACAGCTGAAAATAATAAAGATCATATATGAAAAGCCCACAGCTAACATCATAATAGTGGAAAATTGAAAACTTTTCCTCTAAGGTGAGGAACAAGACAAGGATGCCCGTTCTTACTACTTCTAGCCAACACAGTACTGAAAGCACTACTACAGCAATTAGGCAAGAAAGAGCAAAACAGAACAATAGGCAAGGTTTGCAATTGCTTGCAAAAACAGAGCAATTGAACAAGAAAAAGAAATAAAGGCATTCAAATTGGAAAGGAAGAAGCAAAATTATTTCTATTTGCAGATGGCATGCTCTTTCTTATATGTAGAAAATCCTAAAGATTCCACACACAAAAAAACTGTTAGAACTAATAACAAGTTCAGCAAGATTGTAGGATACAAAATCAACATATAAATATCAGTTGCATTTTGATACGCTAACAATAAACAATCGGAGAATGAAATTAAGAAAACAATCTCATTTATAGTAGCATCAAAAAATAAAATAGGAATAAACTTAACCAAGAAAGCCAAATACTGGTACATTGAAAATTACAAAACATTGATGAAAGAAATTAAGGAAGACAGAAACAAGTGGGAAGATATGCCATGTTCTTGGATTGAAAGACTTCATATCATTAAAATTTTCATACTACCCAAAGTGATCTACAGATTCAATGGAATCACTATCAAAATCACAATGACTTTTTTTATAAAAATAGAAAAAAAATCCTAAAATTTATGTGGAACCACAAAGAACCCCAAATAGACAAAATAATCTTGAGAAAGAAGAACAAAGATGGAGGACTCATTCTTACTGATTTCAAAACATATTGTAAAGCTACAGTTATCAAAACAGTATGGCACTGACATAAAGACAGACATATAGACCAAAGGAACCGAATAGAGAGCTTGATAATAAACCCACACGTATACAGTCAAATGAGTCAACTGATCTCTGACAATGGTGCCAAAATATACAATGGGGAAAGGGTAGTCTCTTCAACAATTGGTGCTATTAAAACTATATAGCTACATGCAAAAGAATGAAATCAGACCCTTATTTTATACTATATGAAAAATCAACTTAAAATAGATGGAAGACTTAAACATAAGACCTGAAACTATAAAATTCCTGGAAGGAAGCATAGCAGAAAAGCTTCATGATATTGGTCTTGGCAATACTTCTTGTATATGACGCCAAAAGTATAGGCAACAAAAGCAAAAATAGATAAGTGGTACATCAAACTGAAAAGCTTCTATACAACAAAGGAAACACTCAACAGAATGAAAGTTATCCTACAAAACAGAAGAAAATATTTGCAAACCATATATCTGATAAAGGGTTAGTACCCAAATTATTTAATTCCTATAACTCAATAGCAAAAAAAAAAAAATCACCAAATAACCCAATTTAAAAATGGGCAAAGGAATTGAATAGACATTTCTCCAAAAGAAGACACATGAATGGCCAATAGATATATGAAAACATGCTCAATATAACTAATCATCAGGGAAATGGAAATGTCACAATGAGATATTACTTCATATCTGTAGGATGGTCATTATTAAAAAAAACAGAAATAATAAGTGCTGGCAAGGATGTGGAGACATTGGAACCCTTGTGCACTATTAGTGGGATGTAAAATGGTATAGTTGTTATGGAAAACAGTATGGAGTTCCCTCAAAAAATTAAAAATAGACCTACTATATGATCCAGCAATCCCACTTCTGGGTATGTATCCAAAAGAATTGAAATCAAGATCTTGAAGAGATATTAGCACTCCTATGTTCACTGCAGCATTATTCACAGTAGCCAAGATGTGGAAACAACCTAATGCCCATCAACAGATAAACGGATAAAGAAAATGTGGTATATACATATAATGGAATATTGTTCAGCCATAAAAAGGAAGAAATACTGTCATATGGTACAGCATGGATGAACCTTGACTACGTTATGTTAAATGAAATAAGCCAGAAGGGCAAATACTACATGATTCCACTTACATAAGTCATCTAAAGTAGTCTCGTTCATAGAAACAGAAAGTGAAATGGCAATTGCCAGGGGCTTCGGGAGGGGGAAATGGGAGTTGCTGTTCAATAAGTATAAAGTTTGAGTTATACAAGATGAAAAAGTTCTAGAGATCTGCTGTACCACATTGCGCTTATAGTTAATATTGTACTCTATACTTAAAAGTTTGTTAATGACTAGATCCCATGCTATGTCTTTTTTCCTACCATGATAAAAAATAATGGATATCATCAAAATTAAAAGCTCTTGCTCTATGGAAAATCCTATTAAGAAGATGAAAAGATAAGAGAATACTTGCAAACTACATATCTGACAAAGTACTGGTGTCTAGAATACATAAAGAATTCTCAAAACTCAACAGTAAAAACAAATAATACAATTAGAAAATGAGCCAAAGATAGGAAGAGATATTTAATTGAATAAGATATAGGGATGGCAAAATAAACACATGAAAAGATGCTGAACATTATTAGCCATTATAAATGCAAAGAAAATCACAATAAGATATCACTATATACCTATCAGAATGGCTAAAATGTAAAAAAAAAAAAAAAACAGTGACAATACCAAATGCTGGCAAGGATGGAGAGAAACTAGATCTCTCATACATTGCTGGTGAGAATGCAAAATGGTACAGCCACTTTGGAAAAGTAGTTTGTCAGTTTCTTTTAAAACTAAACATGTGCTTATGATACCACCTTGCAATCACTCTCCTAGGCATTTATCTCAGAGAGATGAAAATTTATATGTACACAAAAACCTGTACTCAAATGTTAACAACAGTTTTATTTATAATAGACAAAAATTGGAAATAACAAAAGTCCCTCAATAGATGAATGGATAAAAAAACTGTGGTATATCTATATTGTGGAATATTTCTCATCAATAAAAGGTACTGATATTAACTTGAATGAGTCTCAAGGGTATTATGCGAAGTGAAAAAGAGTTGGAAAAGGTCACATACTTTATTATCCCATTTATAAAAACTCTTAAAATGACAATTATAGAGAAGGAGAACAAATTAGTATTTGTTAGAGGTTATTAATGCTGGAGGTAGCTGGTGGGTATGATTGTAAATTATATTTGAAAACAATAAAAAATCCATGGCAAGGGGTTTTCAAGCCAGTTGCTCAAACTTTTGTCTAGTAAGTCGTGGGAATGGAGAAGTTTCATGCTGGATAACCTAGAACCTATTCCTGCAATTATCATGTAGTTAATTGATTTACATATACCCTGTGTAAGGTGGCCTCATATTACTTTTCACTATAGAATATGTTCATTTTCAGTTATGTTATGAAAAGAATATTTGTGTTGGGTAAAATATTTAGTGATAATTAGAAAGGAGAAAGTAGGGGGAAATTACCTCTCTCTGTACTGTCCAAAATGATAATCACTAGCCACATAAAGCTATTTAAATTAAAAATGATCAAAATTAAATGAAATTAAAAATTCAGTTCCTAGACACATTTCAAGCACAATAGCCACATGTGGCTAGTGGCTACCATACTAGAACAGTGTAGACATAGAACTTTACCATCATCACAAAAAGTTCTATTGGAGAGTACTGCTTTAGAGCTGCGGTCCTCAACCCCTGGGCCATGCCCCAGTACTGGTCCATGGCCTGTTAGGAACTGGACTGCCCATTACCGCCTGAGCTCCGCATGCCCCACCCCTCAACCCGCTCTGCTGTCCATGGAAAAATTGTCTTCCATGAAACCAGTCCCTAGTGCCAAAAAGGTTGGGGACCATTGCTTTAAAGCATGAACATGTCATTTCCCCAAAATCATAGGTAGAGTTAGAGCCCTATGAACTCTGACAATTGGTATTGCATTAACTGGGCTTTGCATTTACATATTATTCCATTTTCAGCAATATTTAGCAGTATGTTGCAGTGGTTCGGTGCTAGCGTTTTGGGGTAGAATAGGCCTGGATGTCAATTTTAGTTCCAACCTTTATTAAATTGCATGACCTTGGGCATGTTATTTCACTTCTCTGTGCCTGTTTTCTCATTTTAAAAAGGTAAGGGCTGGGGATAATAGTACCTACCTCATAGAGTTATTGTGAGGATTACATGATATAAACTCAATATCTGACATGTGATCTATAAATGCTAGTTATTAATAGCATTATTGTGTCAAGAAGATGAGTTTGGCTTGTTCTAAGACCTACGCTCCAGGTGACTGGTGGAAAATGCAATAGGAAACATTCAATTATATAAGCAGCAAGGGAAGGAGACCCTAACAGGGCCTCCATTGACTCTTGATGGACATAAACAGCAACCACATCATTCCTGTATAACTTCGGGCCAGCAACAAAAGAGAAGAGGCCTTGTTCTTTGAGATCTATTTGTCTTGCAGCTCTGAAAAGGTCAAAGGGTACCATACCCTTGGCCTTAAGGGACTCAGAATTGAAGGCTAACCACCATGACATATCAAATAAACTAAAAGCACTGTTTATAAAAGAAGATTACCCAAACAAGTCACTCAGCAGGAGAGGCACTTAGAGTTGTTTTCCCAGCTGTTTCTAGCAGTCAGATCCAATTCCTTGACGTATTATTATGGTGAAATGGCATTATACCCAATCCTTTCTGAATACCACACAATAGGCCTACTGTACCTCCATAATTAACCGGATAAATATTTATTGAGTACCTACTACATACAGGGCACTTTTGCTCTATACCAGCCATCAGCAAACTACGGCTGGCAGGTCAAATTTAACCCATCTCATGGTTTTGTATGGCAAGTAAGGTAAAAATGGTTTTTACATTTTTAAATGGTTGGGAAAATTGCCCTCAACCACTATTATGGAACACTTAATGGCTCTGGAAATTAACTTTTGCTGCAGACTTGATGTTTCTTAATTAGTTCAACCGAAAATTACAAGGCAAAATAATGCTTATATGTGAAACTTACACTGTAGTAAAGTCATTTCAACAATTAACATTGTCTGAATCACAAGTAATGTAAAGATGCTTTATATACTTCCCATGTTGTCCCAAGCCAAAATAACAAAACCACAATTAGACACCACTTTACGACCACTAGAATGCCTGTAATAAAAAAGATAGACATAAATAAGTATTAGTAAAGACGTGGAGAAATTTGAACCCTCAAACAATTGCTGGCGGAAAGGTAAAATGGTACAGCCACTTTGGTAAAGTCTGGAAGTTCCTCAAAAAATTAAACATAGAGTTATCATATAACCCATCAGTTCCAGATATATACCCAAGAGAAATGAAATTATATGCCTGCACAGAAACTTGTACACAAATGTTTATAGCAGCATTATTCATAATAACCAAAAGGTGACAGCACAAATGCCCATAAAATGATGAGAGGATAAACAAATGTATTATATCCATAAACTAGAATAGTATTCAGCCATAAAAAGGAATGAAATACTGATACATGTTGCAACATGGATGAACCTTGAAAACATTATGCTAAGTGAAAAAAGCCAGATATGAAATACCACATACTATATTATTCTATTTATATTAAATGTCCAGAAAATGAAAACCTATAGAGACATAAAATAGATTAGTGGTTACCTAGGGCTGAGGGTGGAAATGGGGAGGACTAAAAATAGGCATGAGGTTTCTTTCTGGGTTGATAGAAATTATTTAATATAAAAATGTGGTGATGGTAACACAAGTCTATAAATATTAATAGTCATTAAACTGTACACTTAAAAAATAGCAAAGCTATTACACAAAGTCAGATATCAGTTCAGTAGTTGTCAAGAGCTGGGATTGGGGTGAAAGAAGTGACCACAAAGAAGCATGAGAGAACTTTTGGGAGTGATAAAAATATTCTATATCTTGATTGTGGTGGTGGTTCCATAATAGTATATACTTACCCAAGTGCATTGAACTTTTCACCTAAAAAGGGTAAGATTTACTGTGTGCAAATGACACCACAATAAAGCTGACTTAAAGAAATAGTTCAAACAAGAAGCAATATCTCCATTCCCATATAAATTTGCAGTGTATATATATATATATACACATACACACACACACACATATATATATATATATATTCCGAGTTTAAACTACAGTCCCAGCAGTGGTTTTTGGACTTTGAGGCAAGTGCAAAGGATATTTCCATATTCCAAAATGCATTTAGCTGTGCAATTGAGCAGCTTTCACCAAACCTTCAATTGGAATTGATTAATCTGCAATGTAATGACATGCTAAAAGGCAATATTAAGAGAAGAATCTAATATAATTCTATTCCAAGCAATGGATATGCTTATTAAAATCAGATGCTTATGTACCCTTGCTAGTATATGATGAGAATGGCACTTCATCTCTGTAGACTTCCATCCAAAAACATAACTCCAGTCTAACCATGAAAAACACATCAGACAAACTCAAATTGAGGGATTTTCTACAAAATACCTGACCAGTACTCCTCAAAACTACCAAGGTCATCAAAACAAGAAAAGTCTAAAAAATTTTCACATACCAAAATAGGCTAAGGGAACACAATGACTAAATATAATGTGGTATCATGGATGGCACACCATCCAGAGATAAACTAGTAAACTTGGAATAAAGTGTAGGGTATAGTTAATAGTAATATACCAGTGTGGGTTTATTAGTTGTGACAAATACAGCATAGCATGTAAGATGTTAATAATAGGAGATTCAGCAAATGATGCTGGGACAATTTGGGTATCCACATGGAAAAAGATGAATTTAGACCCTCACTTCACACCATACAGAAAAATTAACTCAAAATGAATCATAAACCGAAATGTAAGAGATAAAACAACAAAACTTTTAGAAAACAACATAGGAAAAATTTATTGAGACCTTATCAGGCGTCCTCAAACTACGGCCCGCGGGCCACATGCGGGTGTTTTTGCCCGTTTGTTTTTTTACTTCAAAATAAGATATGTGCCGTGTGCATAGGAATTTGTTCATAGTTTTTTTTAAACTATAGTCTGGCCCTCCAACGGTCTGAGGGACAGTGAACTGGCCCCCTGTTTAAAAAGTTTGAGGACCCCTGCTATATTTAGCAAAGGCTTCTTAGGTACAATACTAAAAGCATGGTCCAGAAAAGAAAAAAAATGAAAACTTGGACCTAATCGAAATTCAAAACTTTTTACTTCAAAAGACACCATTAAGAAAAGGAAAAGACAAGCAGCAGACTGGAAGAAAATGTTTATATATCATATACCTGACAGGGATTGCATCTAGAATATATAAACAATCCTTATAACTAAACAATAATAAGACAAATAATCCAATCTAAAAATGGAAAAAAGATATAACAGACACTTCATCGAAGAAGATATACAAATGGCTAATAAGTTCACGAAAAGATGTTCACCATAATGAGTCATTAGGGAAATACAAATTAAAATCACAATGAGATATCATTTCACATCCACTTAGAATGGCTATAATAAAAAACACAGTAAATAGGCCGGGCGCGGTGGCTCACGCCTGTAATCCTAGCACTCTGGGAGGCCCAGGCGGGAGGATCGCTCAAGGTCAGGAGTTCGAGACCAGCCTGAGCAAGAGCGAGATCCCTGTCTCTACTATAAATAGAAAGAAATTAATTGGCCAACTAAAAATATATAGAAAAAATTAGCCGGGCATGGTGGCGCATGCCTGTAGTCCCAGCTGCTCGGGAGGCTGAGGCAGGAGGATCGCTTGAGCCCAGGAGTTTGAGGTTGCTGTGAGCTAGGCTGATGCCACAGCACTCTAGCCCGGGCAACAGAGTGAAACTCTGTCTCAAAAGAAAAACAAACAAACAAACAAAAAACCAGTAAATAAAAATGTTGGCAAGGATGTGGAGAAACAGGAACCCTCATACATTGCTAGTGGAAATGGTGCTGCTACTTTGTAAAACAGATAAGTAGTTTCTTAAAAAGTTAAACATATATTTTCCCTATGACCCAGTAATTCCCCCTTAGGTATCTACCAAAGAGAAATAAACGCATATGTCCACACAAAGACTTACACACAAATGTTCTTAGCAGCACTAATCACAATAGCCAAAAGTTGGAAACAACCTAAATGTCTATCAACTGGGGAGTAGATAGGAAAAAATGTGTTATAGCCATAAAATAGAATACTATTCAGCAATAAAAAGTAAGGAAGTACTGATACATGCTACGATATGGATGAACCACAAAAATATTATGCTAAGTGAAAGAAGCTACACACAAAAGACCACATATTGTATGATTTCATTTACATAAAATGTCCAGAATAGGTAAATTTATAGAGACAAAAGAATATATTAGTGGTTGTCTGGGGCTGGGAGTGGAAATGGGGATTGCCTGTAAATGGACCTGCGGGATCTTACTGGGGGAATGAAAATATTCTAAAACTGATTTATGGAGATGGCTGCCCCACTGAGTAAAGTTACTAAAAATCATTTAATTATGCAATTGAAATAGACAAATTTTAGAATATGTAAAATCTATCTCAATAAAGCTGTTCAAATGCAAAGAAAATGGTAGGGGAAACTGGGTCACTAGTATACGGGAACTCTGCACTAATTTTGCAACTTTTCCATAAATCTAAAACTATTCTGAAATTTTAAACACTTTATTTAAATAAAAATTTAAAAGTATATGTTCCTGGATTGATATCAATATTTGGCAGTACCTATTTGTGTAAAAAGATATTTTTAAAGACTAAATACATAAAATATTATTACAAATCAGCATTAACAGAGGTTCATTTGGAATCAATTTTGATGATAGGGAACCCTAACTTTGAGTGCCCCAATTAAGCAAAATGTTATCCCCCCAAAATAATTCCATTCTTCTCATTAGCAGTCCTGTATCACAAAAAGGTACTCAATTATTATATTTTGAATTTCATCACTAAACATTTGTTGAAATTTGTTTTCTCTCTTGTCATATAAATACCTACAAAATATCCTCAATATTGCCTTTTGGCCCATAAAGCCTAAAATATTTATTATGTGGCTCTGTACAGAAAGTTTGCCAAGCCTTATTTCTACACCATAACAGGATAAACATAAACACATTCAGTCTCTTTCTTGAATATATTCTTATCATTACTTAGTTTTGGCATAATGCCCTTCTGCATATGCCCTATAAAGGACAAGCCTTGCATCGCTTCTGCTATGACACCATTTGGGATTTCCATAAAAAGAAGCACTATTAGCTTAATAGCTCTAGCAAAGCCTCGATGTCATCGTTAATATCGTGATATTAAAGAGCCAACAACACATCCCAGTATCCCTAAGATGACCCTCATCAAGTTGTGATGTCACCAGGTTAGGACTCACCAAGGTCTCTTAGATATCAAGTGGCTCCCACAGCATCACACCCTGCCTTTGGCATCACCCTGGCACATCACCTTAGTATGGTGTCATATGCTATCACTGCTGTGACAGAACCCTACCCTGATGCCACTCCGTTGAGATGTCAGAGCAATTAACCCCTACTTCTTTCCATTCCCTGGGCAGTGGCAGAGAGGGGGAGGGTAGCAACAGTCACCGGTTCTTGCTCAGGAGGTAGTACTCAGCTCCAACTGTTGTCCCTTCCGCCTGCCACTGCAAGTCAGGCACCCCAGGAGACAGGACCTTTAGGCTCCCATAATTCTCTTGCCCTGCCCCCGCACCCGTCTCGTGTGTCCGACTCAATGGCCCAACAGCTACCACCCACCCCGGCTCTCACACACAGTTCCACTCGAAGCCGCTCCCCGTACCTGACTCCATTCTCCAGCTGTCATCGTGGGCCAATTCCACCGGCAACTTGACTACGGACGGGCGCAAGGAACCCTGGGACTTGTAGTTCTGCGCTGCTAGGGGCCGAGTCGGTGAGGGCTGCAAAGGCGCCTCCCCGCCCGGAACTTCCCTCAAACTGCAACTCCCAGAGGCGCCGCGCGATGGGAAAAGAAAAGAGAACGAGGAGGGTCGGTGATTGGTGGAGTTCTGCCTGCTCTTTTGACTGGCAGCCGGATCCGGCGACGTGAGGCGGGCGTTGCTTGCGCTTCGCGGAGATCCTGGGAAAGCGAAATGGAGGGGTGTGTGTCTAACCTATTGGTGTGCAATCTGGCCTACAGCGGGAAGCTAGAAGAGTTGAAGGAGAGGATCCTGGCCGATAAATCCCTGGCTACTAGAACTGACCAGGTAAAGCAGCGCTAGGGCCTCTCCGCAGCCGGTTCCATCGGCGAAGCCCTACGTGGCTTCCCGGGCCCGGTCCAAGCGGAGGTCTGTTCTGCGAGGGGCAGATCCCCGCCCCTACCGCCCCAACAGTCCCCCGGAGTCACTTCGGGACTCGCAATCCAGTTGCAGGAGCTAGCCTCGCAGACCTCAAATGTGTGTGTGTGTATTTTTTTTTTTTTTTGGCCCAGCCTTTAGCTCACTGAGTTTTGGATATTTCTAGAACGTCTACCGCATTTCTCAGGAATGCCCAATCCGAGAGGAGGAAAGCTTTTTATATGGCTTGCTTTACCTTTACTAGAAACTGTATTCTATGAAACACGTGTAACTGAAACTCTCTTCTGGGCCGGGCAGTTTGCTAAGAGCTGGGGATACGATCGAGTGGAAGAAGCGGACAGTAAAGTAATCACAAAAACATATGTCCGATTACAAATTTTGTGGTTAATACTCGGAAGAGAAGTTCACGTGGTGTTTTCAGAACACATAATAGGAGGACCCGATGCCTAATGTTGTGGTAATTGGAAAAGGCTTTGCAAAGGAGGGAAGGTTAGACCTTAAAGGATGAGTAGGATTTCCATGGGGAATGAAAGACATTCTGGGCAGAGGCGAGCAAAAGTGAATAGATGTTGGGAAGTGTTTCTGCCCTCCTGCTCAAAGGACCATCATGCTCTCACCCTGAGTTTCTAGAAGGATTCGTGGTACCCTTAATAAACCCACAAATATTTATAGATTGCTTTCTGTTTGACAGACACTGTGCTAAGCATTAGAGAAACAGTATCTTATACTTACAAATCTCTATTTTGTGCCTTTTGGAAGAAAATTTGAAGTCAGGAGACAGTTTTTCTGGAACTTCATTACTCAACCTGAAAATGGCTTTACTTTTACCTACCTTACCTTCATTATGGTCTGGTAATATTTAATTTAAATTTAAATGTAATAATTCATATTAAGTTAAGATTTAATAATACTCCATGGAATATTTAAGCATTCTTTCTCCCAGTCAGTGGCTTATAAAGGGAAGGGTCTATTCAGGATCAAGAGATTTAAGAAACATAACCAGATGCCATTTGTAGACCTTGTTTGGTTCCTGATTTAAACAAACCAACTGCAAAAAGACATTTGAGGAACAATTGGGGAAATCTGAATACAGACTGGGTATTAGATGTTATAAAAGAGTTAGTGTTAATTTTAATAGCTGTGACAATGGTTTCATAGTTATATAAGAAAATACACTTAATGTTTAAAAAATCAAATATTCAGGTGTGAAAGGTCATGATATTTAGGATTTGTTTTAAGAAACTTCAGCAAGGAAAAAAAAACTAGGTGAAGCAAATATGGCAAAATATTTATTGTTAAATCTAGGTAATAGGCATGTGGGTTTCTATTATAGTCCCTCTATTTGTATGTGTTTGAAATTCTTTGTAATAGAGTTTAAAATACCATTTCCTATTACATAGTGCTGACTAAGAAATATAGCAGTCACTGCAAAGAGGGATTCCCTTTGAGAAATATGACTACTACTAGCTTATTACTTTTTATAAATAGAAATTTTGTTGCTCTCTAATTCTGTGTATAGTATGTTTTCTAACTGATTATATAATTTCAAATAGTTTTATGAACATTACTTCCCCAATAAGATTCATGTGTTCCTTCCAGAGCATCTAACTTGAAGTCAGAGTGGTTGTAGAGATTTCAAAGTCAGACAGGGTTTGTGTCCCAACTTCACCATTTGCTAGCTATGTGACCTTAGACAAGTTGCTTACCCTGAGGAGTCTTAGTTTCCTTATCTGTAAAACAGGGATAATAACCACTGTATAGGATGGTAGGGATTAAATGAAACAGTGCATGTAAAACTCCAGCACAGTTCTACCTCTATATCTACCAGAGCATTGAAATTAGTTTCTTGCTCTACTACTTCCATCACCATAAATCTGCCCAGAATTAATTAGGTTCATTGATGTTATTTTCCCCATGTTACTAAAACCTTGGTCTCTCTTATATTAGTAAGCAATATAATTTAAATTACCTACCTGAGAATCCAGTGCTCTCCATTTCTTCTTTTCAAACTATAGGGTTGCCAGTACCAGTGTTATTTTTTTTTCTGCTTTTTTGTCTTATTTCTGTGTCTCTTCAAGAAAGTTTACCTTCTTCTCTGTTTCCCATGTAGGACAGCAGAACTGCCTTGCATTGGGCATGCTCAGCCGGACATACAGAAATTGTTGAATTCTTGTTGGAGCTTGGCGTGCCAGTGAATGATAAAGATGATGTGAGTACTAGGCAGAGTTGATAACTTCCCAGTTATCTTTAGACTCCAGACTGGTGTTTACCGAAGCCTGAGTATTAAACTCATAAACAAAATTGTAACTTTTACAACTAAGAAGTTACAGCATGGCCCTGGTGATCAAGAAACTAGTGGTTGCATTATTTTAAAATGTTAGTTTTGCCACTTATACTCTGTGATTTAAGGTAAACATACAGATCCTTACTATGGTGAACCCTAAAAGACTATAAACCCTTTTTATGATGTTGGAATTTTTTTTTTTTTTTGGTGAATGTTGCCTGAATAACAAGGGCCTAGGTACCATTTTTGTTATAGAAAGAGATGTATTGTAGTGGAATTGGTTTTATTAGGATTAGACTTATGAAGAATAAGAATGGAACATGTTTGGTAGACAAAGATTCCTTTCCCTTTATAAAGCCGTTTGTAAACCTTGCTTAAATGTTAAGCATTAATCTCTGTCCCTTTTTGCCCCGGTTTTTGTACTGCCCACTTCTTTTATAGGCAGGTTGGTCTCCTCTTCATATTGCTGCTTCTGCTGGCCGGGATGAAATTGTAAAAGCCCTTCTGGGAAAAGGTGCTCAAGTGAATGCTGTCAATCAAAATGGCTGTACTCCCCTACATTATGCAGCTTCCAAAAACAGGCATGAGGTATGGTTCCATCCCTAGGCTACTTCTGTTTGAGTTCTAAACCTATACACAAACACAAATAGACCTCTGCATTGTATTCTTCTCTGTCTTTCCAGATTGCTGTCATGTTGCTGGAAGGTGGCGCTAATCCAGATGCTAAGGACCATTATGAGGCTACAGCAATGCACCGGGCAGCAGCCAAGGGTAACTTGAAGATGATTCATATCCTTCTGTACTACAAAGCATCCACAAACATCCAAGACACTGAGGGTAACACTCCTTTGTAAGTGACAAGTAGCAGTCATTTGTATTCTACCTGACATTAGCCCTCGTGCAATAATTCTTACATATCATTTCTTTTTTCATTCTGCTTACAAATGCAATACATATTAATGGCAAACATTTGAAAGTACACAAAAGTATAAAGAGAAAAATAAAAATTACCTATTATCTTGCCACCCAGAAATAACCACTGATAACATTTTTGTATATTTCCTCCCAGTTTTTTATATGTAAATGTGTACATTTTACACACTTATTTTTTTTTTAACAAAATTGGGGTCATACTATGTGTAGTTTTAATAGTTTTATATCTTGTTCTTTTCACCTCATATTGTGAGCATTTTCCAATATCATTTAATATGTTTAAAATTTTTTACTGGTTATATACAATACCATTTTATGGATCTGCCATAATTTAATCATTCCTCTATTGTATATTGAAATTTTTTTTGAGTTTTCCACTATTATAAATAATGCTACATTGACCAATGTTGTACAAAAACCTTTGGCCACATTTCTGATTATTACCTTAGTAATAATGTATGGACTTAGTATGGACTCCTAGAAGTTGAATTGCTGGGTCAACAAATACATGTGAAGACTATTGCTATATATTGCCAAATTGCTTCCAGAGGAGTTGTATCATTGTACCCTCCCAACAGTAGTTTAAGAGTGCCTATTACCCCCACAGCAACACTAAAATTATCCTTTTGTTATGTGAAAATGGTATTTATAGTTGTAATTTACATTTTTATTATCAGTAAATTTGAACATTTTATAATGCTTTATGGCTAATTATATTTCTTCTCTAATTGTAACTTTTTGTGTCCCTTTCTCTTTTCCTTTTGGGGAATTAATTTGTTTTTACTGGTTTTTAAGTGCTCCTGACTTGACATATTAAAAATATTAACCTTCTGCAATGTTAGCTGAAAATCTTTTCCCAGTTTGTCTTTTCATTTTGTTCATGAATTTTTAAATAACAGAAGTTTTTAATTTCCATGTAGTCAAACCTATTAATCTTCCTTCATGACTGGAAAGTTATTCCTTACCCTGAAATTAGTTAAATATTCTCCTGTGTTTTATTGTAGGTTTTTTTAACATTTCACTGGTTTTGGTTAAGGGTTATTGTTATTGTTTTGCATTTAACTCTTAAATTCATCTGGAACTGATTTATGTGTATGACCTGAAGCCGGCCTCTACCTTGATATTTTTTCCACAGTACTTGGCCGCTTTTCTTCTTTGTTGAATGGTGACCATTTTTTGAACCAGAAATTCTGTGAGTCTTCTTTTTAGTCCAGAATGAGGTTCAACCTTTTCCAGTTTGACTTTAAATCAACTTTTTAAAAGTATTGTTTTCTTAACTGTTAGTTTTAAAAAAAACTTTCCTGTAATTCTAAAAGACACTGTTTAGAACGACCTTTCTATTTCTAGAATATTCTATTCTAGCTTTTTCTCCATAACTAAAAAGGCAGGATGGCCTAGAGGAAATCTAGGAGACAGTATAGGGTCCTGGGAAGAGTATAGGATTTAGAATAGCTAGCTGCTATTCATCCGATTCAAACTCTGCCATTACTAACTATGTTAAATACTTATATTAATCAACTTATAGAAGTTACTTAACATTCCTGAGTCTTTTTTTTTTTTTTTGAGACAGAATCTCACTCTGTTGCCCGGGCTAGAGTGAGTGCCGTGGAGTCAGCCTTGCTCACAGCAACCTCAAACTCCTGGGCTCGAGCAATCCTCCTGCCTCAGCCTCCCGAGTAGCTGGGACTACAGGCATGCGCCACCATGCCCGGCTCATTTTTTCTATATATTTTTAGTTGGCCAATTAATTGCTTTCTATTTATAGTAGAGACGGGGTCTCGCTCTTGCTCAGGCTGGTTTCTAACTCCTGAACTCGAGCGATCCGCCCACCTCGGCCTCCCAGAGAGCTAGGATTACAGGCGTGAGCCACCGCGCCCAGCCAATTCCTGAGTCTTAATTTTCTCATCTGTAATATGAGGATAGTAATTCCTTCCTCACTAGATTGTTGTGAGGTTTAAGTAAAATAACATGTAAAGTGCCTAATACCCTGCCTGGCAAACTGTTAGTGCCAGACAAAGGTTAGTGTCCTTCTTTACTCAGTTTACTGCTCTGCCATGTCAGCATGGGCAAGAACTTTAAACTCTGTCACCATTTCAATGTTAAATGGTGATAATAATACCTTGCTAACTTATAAGGTAGATTATGAATCAAATGAGATAAAATCTTTTAAACTGCTTTTCCAAACTTCAAGCCACACAGAATGCTATTACCATGTTTTCCCAGAAATAAGACCTACCCATAAAATAAGCCCTAGCAGGATTTCTAAGCATTTGCGCAATATAAGCCCTACCCCGAAAATGAGACCTAGTGATGGGCGTGGCTACGCAGCATATCTGCACAACCCATGCATTTCATCACAGAATGGTAAAGATGAGCAGCCCTTCTCATCTGCCCCATCGTGACAGCTACTATCCCAGAGGTGATCGGAAAGGTGCGGGCAGCCCCACCAACAAGGTTGGTTCACCCTGTCAGGTCCCGGCCATCCTGTGCGTGCTGCAAGCTGAGGCTTTGAGGGGAAAATAACACATCCCCTGAACATAAGCCCTAGGGTGTCTTCTTGAGGAAAAATAAATATAAGACCCTGTCTTATTTTTGGGGAAACATGGTAACAGAATATGAATTGGGGCTTTTTAAAATTCTAATCCTGAATTATTACATATAGTGTTTGGAGTAAACTACTGCTAATCTCTATGAAATGAGGAAGTTGTTCCTTAGGCTGGCATTTAGATCCCTTCTATTGTTAACTAGGACTAGAATTATGATTTATGATCTGGTATCATAAGGCTATTCCACTGAATTTTACCTTATAAACAGTCTTCACCATGCAAACTGGGTTTTCTTTGCTGATTAAATAACTTTCCAATATTACCACTGCCTAATAATATGTACTTCAGACTACCTAACAGGAAATCCTAACCATTAGATAGAATTGGTAGTGATTAATTGGTCTTTGTGGTCCCTTATTTCAGACACTTAGCCTGTGACGAGGAGAGAGTGGAAGAAGCAAAACTGCTGGTATCCCATGGAGCAAGTATTTACATTGAGAATAAAGAAGAAAAGACACCCCTGCAAGTGGCCAAAGGTGGTCTGGGTTTAATACTCAAGAGAATGGTGGAAGGTTAAGCAGCTTGGATTTATTCTTTCTTTGTATGTTTTATTGTTGTCCCCAGTGTCCTGGAAACTAATGTACTTGTGCATAAGACATCATTTATGACATAGGACGTTTTCTCACCTTCAAAGTCTTATAAACATGTTGACTATTGTTCCTGCTGAGGTACTTGTTCTAAGCTTACAACTTTCTTTCCAGGCATTGAATAACTGTTGAGGTTTTGACTGTTATCATATATTATTCTATATTGAATTTGGATTAATTTTGAGTATGTGATTCCATGGCTGTTGTGAATCTTCAGCACCCTCCCATGAACCTTCTGTCCCCCTCTGAGGCAGAACAACCCCAATAACAACAGGCCAGTTGTTTTGCCAAATGGTTCTAAGTGGATTCTGTAATGTTCCCCTGTACAGTTGTAACACATGCTAACTTGTTTTTCAAGCCTCACTCAGGCCTATGCCAAATATTTCTGTTTTTTCAACCATAAAGTTTAATTTATTTTTGTGATAGGAAGGATACTTATATATTTTAGTGGACCAAATTTTAAGGTGGAGGGCATGCTCTAAAATAATGAAAAACAGTAGCCCGTGTAACCACGTATTTCTTTGATGAACCGTTTCCCTCCAAAAAAGATGTATGGTTTTTTAAAAGTACCTATATTGAGTCGTCCTATATGAAAAAGAATGTCAAGCTTGTTAAAATGATATGTAACAAAGATGTATTTTGATTTGTATTTCAGAAACTAAAAAATAAAATGTTGAAAGAAACTCCCAGTTTTTCTTTCAAATCAGTTAGACATTCACTTAAGCCTTAAAAACCTTAGTAATGACATTTCTCAGTTTTTGGTAGCTCTAAAGTCAATAAAATTAGTGAAGCTTGAACTGCAGCTAAAATCTTTAAAAATAGTAATCTTCTGAATTGCTAATTAAGTGTAGAACAAAAGGAAATTAGTATAAACTTGAGCTCATTTAGGGAAGTGTCTTAAATGATACTAGTCATAAAATCTAATGAACTCCAAGTGACTCTTCAAATTATTTTTTAATTTGAATTTTATGCCGCAAATATTGCTTGAAATAAGTGATCCACATGAGCTCACAAACTTTAATTAATTTGGGGTCAAAGACTTAATGAGTTTTGTAAACATGAACTGTGTTGTTGATATACAAACCTTTTTTACATAAATATTTTGAGTACCAATCTTTACAAACAATCAGGGAAGCATCTTCTTATGAAACAGAACTTATTGAATACTGGGGATAGAATTGATGACAGAGGAAATAATTTATTTCTGATAATTTTTAGTATGATCAGAGAGTAAAATTTTGTCTAATAGAGTCTTTTAGTACTGAAGACTTTTACTCTTCATAAATATTGATTTTGTTGTTTGAGGTAATAATAGGCTTTGTGAGTGTAAAAGAAAACTCACGCTAGTTCTTCAATAAGAGTCCTTCAGTAGGCAATAGGGATGGAACCAAGCCACAGGCAATTTGTAGGCTTTTAGCACTTAAGTGAAGTGACTTGTTAATAATAATATTTAGATCACTGATTGGTATAAACTAAGGATATTAATGACCTTGGATACTGATCAAATTATTACCTGTTCTATAGGAAACCTAATAGAGACAAAGCTGATTCAAGGTCAGAAGATTCCAAAATGAATTCATAAAAGATGACAATTTAATTTTAAAACTTAACTGAGAATATAAGATGGAAGAACTAGGCCAATGGAAACAGTGGAAAAAATTTATATTCTTAAATATCTATTGTAGAGAATTTACAGTTTCAGTGAGGTTCTGTGAGTTTCAAGGTAAATTGTGTTTTACTACATAATCTTCAGAATGTGGGCTGTTAGTGACCAAGCCGTGATTAGAGGCTTGGAACTTTCAGCCCCATCCCCCATCCTCCGGAGATTGAGTTAATAATCAATCATGTCTATGTGATGAAGCCTCCATAGAAATCCTTAAACTACAAGGTTGGTGAGCTTCCAGGTTGGTGAACACATCCATGTGCCAGGAGGGTGGTGCACCCCAACTCCACAGGGACAGAAGCTTCTGTGCTCGAGACCCTTCTGGACCTCACCCTATGGTACCTCTTCAGCTGGCTGTTCATCTGTATCCTTTATAATAAACTGGTAAAAGTAGAGTGAGTGTTTCCAAATTCTGTGAGCCATTATAGCAAATTATCAAACTTGAGGAGGGGGTTTCAGGAACCCCCAAGTTGTAGCCAAGTCAGATAGAAGTGAACACCTAATACTTGCAACTGCTGTCTGAAGGGGGCATCTTGTGGGACCTAACCCTTGACTTGTAGGGTCTGTGCTAACTCTGGGTAATTAATATCAGAATTTAACTAGATTTTAGGACACCCACTTGGTGTCTGCAGAGGAGTGAATTGCTTGGTGTGGAAACCCTATATGTTTGGTGTCTAAAGTGTTTTGAGTAGAGGAACACTTTTCCTTTAATGTCGTATCTGGTTTTGGTTTCCTGAAGCCCTCATTATCATCTCTGAATTCTTTGTGTTTTTTAGACCATAGCTTCAAAGACAAGTGAGATTATTGAGTCTTTGATTGGTTTGAACCTTTTATGAGGCCCTCTAACCAGTTTTCAGCATGTAGACATATAAAACAAGCTTTTATTACTAAAACTTGGGTTTGTTTCATTGAAATTAGTAGTTTGGTGCAGTTGAAAGTGCATTACACTGGGAATCAGAGAATTTGGATCTAGTCTTGACTTTATGTAATCTCAGGCAAATTATTTTACCTCTCTTCACTCAGAGACTCTCCTCTGGGGGCTGAGTGGGAATATATAAGAATGAACAAGCTTTTTATTTTTTTTTTTTTAGAGACGGGGTCTCGCTCTTGGTCAGGCTGGTTTCGAACTCCTGACCTTGAGCTATCCACCCGCCTCGGCCTCCCAGAGTGCTAGGATTACAGGCGTGAGCCACCGCGCCCGGCCTTGAACAAGCTTTTTAAAAGTACACTTACCCTTCCTGCTTCCACCACCAAGAATGTAATTCTACATCATCTCCCACCTCCAGCCATCATTATTAGAAGTGAGCCATTGTGTGTATTATAACCCTTGGGTGTACTGGGGTTGAAAAAGGTTAAATACTATTGATCTCGAAGCTCTCTTCCAGCTCTAAAATTCCTACTGAAAGTTCATCAAACTTGAGTTACACACAGGCCGGTGTAAAAGCTGCAAATATTAACTTCTCAGCATACAATATTGGGGGGAAAAGTCACCTGGTCTAAAGGGCATAAAAGATAATCAATATACATAGTTTCTTAGCTATTGATCAAGAATTACTATGTTTTAGTCCCTTGTCATCATAGATCACTATAATTTGGAAGCCCTCCCCAGTGCAGTACAAATTCTAGCCTTTATCTCCTGCAGTCAACACACTGTTGTTAATAACACACAAGAACTTGTCATGGTTAGCAAAATTCTATACTCCATGAGGACAAGGGTTAGCTCTGATTCTGCTCACCATTGTACCACCAGCAGTAGCAACAGTCCTGGTTCATAGTAGCCATTAGTGCCAGTAGTCCACTAGACCCAGTAGTCCATTGGTTAACTGAATAAACAAATAAATTTGGAGAGTATAAGGACCTACAGCCAAAAGGCTGTTCTGTTGACTTAACCATACCCTGTCTCGCTAAATGCAGAAACAAGGAGGTGAGAGAAGTTCCTGAAAATCCTTGTGAGTGGTAAGAATGAGCAGTTAAGAAGCCTAAGGCTGGTTTGAGATTTGGTTGGGACTACTCACTTAAATTTTAACTTCTTGTGGCAAAATAAATCAGTCCTCTCTGAATGAGAATTATGCTGAAATAATTTGGTCAAAGCTTAATCAAAATATTTTCTGACCCAATGACGAATAAGCTGGAAAAAAAAAAAACATTTTGTTCCCTTATTGGAAAGCTCTTAAACATATGAGCTCACTTTTCTCCTCAAGTGACATTTATTGAACAGAGTTTTGTTATGATTCAGTATCTTACAGGGTCTTAGGATTCATTGCAAACATAAATATATGGTATATTATGGACGTACTTAAGGAGGCTGGGATGAAGACCTGACCCAGAGCAGGTTCAGTGGGTGATAACCCACATGGTTTGATTTGAGAGAGGCTGAGAAGCCTCCTTTTCCCAGAAATCTCTCTCCTCTGGTCTGTTTCAGTACCTGAAACTTCCAACGTTTTGACTGTTTGGATTAAGAATTATCTGTGTTCAAGAGTCCCCTTTAAAAGGTAACTACTCCCAAGGGGACTAACTCATTTATCAATCTGAATAAGATCACTGGATGATGAAAGATCATGTTCACTAAACAACAACAGGTTACAGAATAGCTGCCTTGGCTGGGTGCAGTGGCTCACGCCTGTAATCCTAGCACTTTGGGAGGCCAAGGCGGGCGGATCACTCAAGGTCAGGAGTTCGAAACCAGCCTGAGCAAGAGCAAGACCCCATCTCTACTAAAAATAGAAAGAAATTAATTGGCCAACTAAAAACATATAGAGAAAAAATTAGCTGGGCATGGTGGTGCATGCCTGTAATCCCAGCTACTTGGGAGGCTGAGGCAGGAGGATCGCTTGAGCCCAGGAGTTTGAGGTTGCTGTGAGCTAGGCTGATGTCACGGCACTCTAGCCTGGGCAATGGAGTGAGACTCTGTCTCAAAAAAAAAAAAAGTTAAAAAAAAAAAAAAAAGAATAGCCGTCTTTTGAAAGGGTGGCAAGGACAGAGGTAGGTCCTGGAAAATGAATCCTGCCTAAAGGATGAAAAACTGAGTGAGTCACTGAGCTAGTAGGAGCGTGAGAATCTGGGGTGTTTGGAAAATAAGGTGCCACAAGGCCAGGAAGGGAACTGAAAGGAAAATCTCAAAGGCACCACTTCAGATGAACCTCATGTACTTCCTAATTTTGCCCAGCAAGAGTTTCTGCCTGGGCAACATTTGCTCTAGATTTTTAAATCCATATTTTTTTCCATTTTTTTCCTGTCAAATTAATTATGTTGATTTCAGCTCAGCTTTCAAGCTACCAAGATCATTCCAAATCTTGATTCTGTTTTACAGCATAGCAGCTATTACCCCAGGAGAAGTCATCCACAAATTTATGAAGGCTGCCTTCTGTGTTTTTATCTAAGTCACTGGCTCTTAATCTTGGATTCAGGGAATCTTTAATTCATCTAAAACCATATGTGACATTGTGTGTATAAGCATTTTTCAATGGAGAGGGGTCCAGAGTTTTCAGCAGATTCTCAAGGTGATCCATAACCTCAAAAAAGGTTACAAGCCACTGATTCATCTATTCATAAGTATTTTGAACAGAACAGTGCTAATGAGGACAGAGCTCTATAAGACTGCCGATAGTGCCTTCTTTCCTAGTTAGCACTGATCCATCAGAAATTTTGGGGCATAGTGGTTGACTGTTACATGTCAGTCTCTCTTCTTGTGATTTGCCTTTATCATAACAGTAGAAGGGAAAAATGAATTTCAGCTACTTGGGCATTCTGAGTGGCATTGAGATGTTTATACTGTTATTGTTTCATTTTTAATCTCCAAATATTAGGTCCTTCTTAAGACCTTCATCATTTTGCTTCCTGTACCCATCAGACACCATATATCATGGTATCATATTTAGTCTGTGAATGGAATTATAGGCACTTCAAAAATCCCTGAGATTGGCTGAAAATTGACATATTAAAGAAAAGACATAAGTAAAAGCTTGCTATCTCTTCTTTCCATGGCTCTGGACAAGAGTAATGTTAATTTCCATTTCGACCCACCTTAAAACCCACAAAGACTCTACCTCAACGTGTGTATGTGTATGATCTATATAAAAAGGAGTTTGCAGTTTAAGAAAATCCTTTACCTAAAAATCTGGATGTGGTAAGTTAGAAATTCATTACTTCATTTAAAAAGGATTCACCTCAGAAGGAAGTCAGACACAAAAAAGTACACACTGTATCATCCCATCTGTATCAGAGTCAAGAAAAGGCAAAGCTAATCTCTAGTGATGGAAAACAGATCACTGGTTGCCTAGGTCCAGGGCAGTGGTGGGATTGCACGAAGGGGCATGAGTGAACATTTTCGGCTGATGGAAATGTGTTCCTCTAGATGGGTATGGTGGTTTCATGGGTGTGTACTATATCAGAATTCATCAGATTGTACACTTGAAATGGGTGGTTTATTGTACATAAAGTATACCTCAATAAAGTTGTTTATAAAAGGATTTACCTTAGGAGCCATTAAAATGAGATTTTATTGAGTATTATTTATTGAGCCTTAAAGATTAAAATATGATTGATTTCACAAGTGAAAAGGTAAGTCTACCTATAAATTTCCTCAAGGTGGGATTTGTGTGAAATATGATCACAAAAAGCTTTTTAAGAGGGGAAGAAGAAGTGATATCAATGCATTTGAGTTAATATTTAGCATTTATACAAGATCGATATTTCCATATTAATGTTTGAATGTACCAACAGTAAAACAGATGATTTAAATAATCAGTTAAGATAATCTAAAATAGATCACAAGTGTTCATTTAGAACACTTTCCTAGTGTGCTCTTCAAAGTAGATAGCATCAGACATAGTGATAACATAATAGCTCATTCAAAGCTAAATGGTAATGTTTGCCTATACATTATTTGGCTTTTAAAAATTGGGTTATTTAAAAATTTTGCTAGGCTCAGATATTGGATACCAGGTGATTCCTTGGGAAATCTAACATGATGATTGGAGCATTAATTACAAGACCCGGTTTTAAATGCCATGGACCAATTAATATGTACCCTTTACACATTCTCCTCTGTTATTTTTGGAGAAATGTTTTCCAATCTATGAGATAATGCTGGTGAATTATTTTCTTAGTGATCAATATAAAAATGAATAGGGAAGCCCTGACAACTAATGTTAGAAATAATATTGTATCTAATTAATACCACCTTGTCAATATGTGCATGTGGAAGATAATGAAGAGTATCTCTTAATAAAACTAGAGAAATAAGATTTTCTGAAATACAACATGAGTACTGTTGCAAAACACTTTCAACTAAGTTAGAAATCACTTGCCTTGTCATTTGTTAGGCTTCCATGTTAGTAAAATTATAAGTATACTAGTAAAGCAGGAACCCTTGCATTGATTTAGTAGTTGGCCTGTTTATTCTGGATTCATAGTAGTAATGAGCGCCTTATTAGAGAAGGGTTGGTCAACATAGAGGGAGGAGGTGGGGACTGGTTAGGTGAACTGAATTCCAAATGCCAGTAATGGGTTTCTTAGTGATGGATGTTGTACTTGGGCCACCAGCCTACGCCTTAACCACTCCCTTCTCCTCATCACAGAGAGGCTCAACTACGATCCCAGGCTCTGGCTCTGGCACCAGTTCCAGCTCCAGCTCCGGCTCTGGCTCCAGCTCGATCGCAAGCTCAGGTACAGGAATAGGCTCTGGTCCTGGGGCAGGCTGTGTGGCAGGCTCTGGGGCAGGCTCTGGATGTTGGATAGGCTCATGGTCTGGTTCCTGAATGGTGGCAGTGTCATGAGTGGAAGGTGGTAAAGTTGCTTCTAGTTGGACGGCGTCTTCTGCTGGCATTGCTTCACTCTCTGTGCTTTTCTTTGTCATTGGTCTGCAAGAAAGATGGCCAAGAAAAAAATAAGTTAAGGAAATGCTAACTTTCAAAATTTCACGTGGAGCTATATGCTCTGTAGCTTAAGTGACCATAGCTCTCAAACTGCAGGAAGTCTGTTATTTCTCCTATTCTGACTCACTGTGTCAGGTCATATGTCTCCACTTTGGGTTCAGGAAGGTTAGGCCTCAATAATATAATGAAAGTTCAAGAAAAACACAGTCCAGTGTTTAAAAAGTGGGAAAACTGATGTCAGGATGAAAGAGTCTAAGAATCTAATAAGGTCTTTGAAGGCCAAATCCATAGCTCTGATGTATCTCTAACTCCCACTACATCTAGCACAATACTTGGCACCTGGTGGGTACCCAGTACATAGCCATGGAAGCAAGGAGATGGAGGGATGAACAAATGAATGAGTGTGATACACACTAGAGAAGAAATAGCAGAGTGGTTAAGAGCACAGGCTAGGTGTGAATGTAAAAAATCCCCTCACCTAATGGGTACGGTGTGCACCATCTGGGGAATGGACATGCTTGAAGCTCTGACTCGGGTGGAGCAAGGGCAATATACGTAACCTGAACATTTGTATCCCCATAATGTGGTGAAATAAAATAAAATAAAATAACACTGAAAAAAATCAAAATAAAAAAAAAAGAGCATGGTCTATCGGTAGGGCCACATTCTGACTTTTGTGGGCCTTAGGCATTTTTTCCTTTGTGGGCCTCTTGTTCCATTAAAAATATTTAAAATTATATTTTATGACTATGTTGTTATAAAGGCAAGTATGTTGATATTATATATTAAAACATTTTCTTGTACCTAAAAGGGTGGGTGTGATGGTTAAGTGAATTGATATACGTAAAGTGCTTAGAACAGTGTGGCACACAGCACTCAGTAAATGCTAGCCATCGTCATTCTTTTCATAAAAGCAGCGAGAGTAAGCAGAAAGATACCTCTGATATCGTATGCTAAAAGGAGTGCTTAGGAATTGCTGAAAGAGATATGCCTGAGAAATGTTTGTATTCCAGTAAAGAAAACAAAATGAGGGCTTACTCAAGTTCCGTGATGGCCTTAGAACTTCTCTTCCTTTCTTTTGCCTTTGCCTTGTTCCTTGCGAAGCACACAACAGAGGTGATGATGGCAACACCTACCAGGGAACCTACCAAGGCCACAATGATGATTATAACTTCTTGATCTGGAGGACACAAAAAGCTAGTTAATAAAGTGGACCATACTGTCATTTTATACATGTGCATTTGTGACTAGTGGGGACTATTTGGGGGATTCACATACCGGGACAGTGACTTGCATAAGCTAGAAAACTGGAAACCCCTAGAACTCTACCAGTTGGACTCATACTGGGAGAAGAAAGATAACTGGCTTGACTATGTAGCTTTAAACACTGACATTTATACACATAAAGAATAACATATGCCAACTTGGAGGAGGCAGAGATGCTTTCAAAATGGTTTTTTTCTTCTTCTTCTTCTTTTTTTTTTTTTTTGAGACAGAGTCTCACTCTGTTGCCTGGGCTAGAGTGCCGTGGCATCAGCCTAGCTCACAGCAACCTCAAACCCCTGGGCTCAAGCAATCCTCCTGCCTCAGCCTCCCGAGTAGCTGGGACTACAGGCATGTGCCACCATGCCCGGCTAATTATTTTTTCTATATTTTTAGTTGGCCAATTAATTTATTTCTATTTTTAGTAGAGACGGGGTCTCGCTCTTGCTCAGGCTGGTTTCGAACTCCTGACCTTGAGCGATCCTCCCACCTCGGCCTCCCAAAGTGCTAGGATTACAGTCGTGAGCCACCGCGCCGGGCCTTTTCTTCTTTTTAATTTCAGCATATCATGGAGGTACAAATGTTTAGGTTTAGAGAGGACAGCCTTCAGTGTGCATTTGCTTAACTAGTGAGAGAGACGCCATAGCGTTGGAATCTGGTCACCAGAGATATGCCTCTGTTATAGGCAGGGACGTTTCACCAGGCTTTCCCAGAGCATAGGTAAAACAGGTCCCTGAAAACCTTCTTCTCCCCCACAGCATCCACACTCACTAAGGCATTCTGGCCACTAAGAAAGGATATGCCCATTTCAGTAAATAGGCATCTGGTTTATTATGTCAGTCTGTGGAAACGCTTAATGAGTGTGAGACGATCCAGCTGTGAACCAGACCTCCAAGCCCTGGGACATCATGTCTCGCTCGTAAGCCGGCCCATCCCCATCTGCCTCCCCTCAAACAAGGGTGGCCATGTTATATTTTGAGATGAGAGGCTAGTTGAGTTGCCTGATAATGATTTGTTTAACTTTTTGTTATTAAAGGAAAGTGAAAGGAATGCATGGGAATAATTTTAAAAGTCAAATAATTCTATGAAACTTCTAACAAAAACAGCAGTCCTCTGCCCCATTCCTTCCCACTTCTCAATCCCATTCACTAAAGGCGACCACTCTTAACTCTTTTTAATCTTCTTGCCCCCGTGTTTCTGTCATGCTTGCTCCGATATGTCCTGCTGCCTTCAATTTTTATCATTTCTTTTGCACTTCCTACTCTGGAAGTTGGAGACTGAGCTCTTCTGCACCACTCCCCCCCCCCACCGTATTCTAATAAACTTCTATCACAAGTTTTAGTTAAATTGAAGTTTGCAGTATTATGACTATGGAAATATTGTTCACATCTGAGGAACATAGTATACTATGATTCTTTCTTGGACAACATTTAAAAAAAATTCTCTGGGGTTAATAAGTGCCTCATTTTGGGGGGGGGTTGTTTCGTTTTTTTAAAATGCATTAGCACCAATCCCCAAATTTCCCCAGCAAAACCATTAAACACCTTTCAATAGATTCAAACACATTAGATGATTTATTGGTTTCTTATGATTTTTCCCTCAGAGACATGCTTTCTGGAGTCCTCCAACCTCTTCCCCCAGCACAGACTTGTTGCCCTCCTAAGCCTGTTGCTCTACTGTCATCTTCAACATCTCCATTTTATAGATAAAGAAAGAGGCTTTGTAAGTTCCTTCAAGATCCATCTCAAATAGCACTTGGTTAGTAAAGCTATCCTCAGTTCTAAAATTGTTCCTGCTTTCGTGTCCTATAGACCCTGTATAGACCTCTATTACAGCATTTAGCACATTTTAGGGTTTTTTTTTGTTTGTCCCTCTAGCTAAACTATGAGCTCCTCCAATATAGGACATATTTCTTCTTGATCTCTAGGACAGTCCCTGGCACATGGCAGATATTCAATAAATGTTTCAGGAAGCAAGGAAGAACAGAAGGAAGGAAGGAGGGAGGGAGAGAAGCAATGCTGGACTGCATTGGAAAGATTAGAAAGGAAGCAAGCCTGGTGTCCAAATCCTAGGTGGCTCTATATCTGCAGTGTGATTGTACCTCTAGGAAGGCAAAAAAGGATTGGGGGAGATCTAAAGAAAGACAACAGAAATGATGCAGGGAGAATTGCTGAAAGTGATATGAGAATGAAGGAGCAACCTTCAGGACAAATAAAAGGAGGAAAGCTCAGCTGCATAGGAAGAGCAAAAGTCCAATGGAACTTGCCACCCTGGATGTGGCATATATTAAAACTACAAATTCAAAGGAAGTTAGAAAAAAATGATAAGATCCTAAGTGTTATCATGTGATCCTTAAGAGGCTTGGCGAGACATCCCTTGTGAGGGCTTGCTCCTGGGTCAGCCCAATTTGACAATTCCAGGGCCTTTAAGTCTTATGCTCAGAGAGTAATAACCTTTGGATAGGCAGATTGAGGTTTAGAAGCGTCTCTGCTCTGCCAATTACTAACGGGATGACCTTGGGCAAGTCATTTATCTCCCTGAGCTTCAGTGTCCTTTCAGTAAAACGAGGCTAACAATATACTTTGCCTCCCTAGTAGGTGGGTGGTTGAGAGGGTTGAGTGAGATAACGCTTGTATCGCACCCGGTCAAGTGTCTGTCACCTAATTTATGCTCCACAAATACTAGCTACTGTGCTTGTGGGTGTGTTATTATTACTATTATTCTTAGGGGTAGATCTTAACAAAGCAGTTAAGAACTAGAAAGTTTGAGAGCTTTATGTTTTCCAAAGCTACAGTGTCACTGGGATTTACCAACAGCATCACAAAGAGAAATTCAGCCTGATGCTATCAATGAGGCTGTTGTTTTATTTATTGAATAGTAATACCTACTTTATAGAGATTTTGTGAAGCTTAAATTACTTTTTGTAAAGGATTTAGGGCAGTGTGTGGCACCTATTAAATATTACGTAAGCATTGGATATTAGGATGGTCATTCATCATGTCAACATATAAATAAAGCGCACAAATCTGCAGAGAAGCAGGAAGCACTAACCAGGAATCCTAATTAATTCATTGGGCTGACAGGCCCAGACTACTTGACTTAAGAAGAAAAGGTGTTAAAGTTGTATGGTCAACTCACGTGAAGAAGTTAGATCGATTTCGCAGGAACTGTTGCCAAGGCTGTTGATAGCAGTACACTGGTAATAACCTTGTTCAAAATTTGTCAGATTTCCAATAACCAAAGTCCCGGTGGCTGGGTCTGTTGAAACCAGGAAATAGACTTTTGAGTTCTTTTATGTGGGTACAGGTCATACTAGTGTAACAGACCATTCAATGCCCACTCGCTTTCCCAGATTGGCCTCTCTTGACATATCCAGGGTTCAACTGGGCCCCTGGGGACTGTTCCAAAGGTAGCCTACCTGGAACCGTGCCCATTCCTTCCCTGCTCACCACCTCTGAGCTGGCTTCTAGAAGTTGGGGAGTAGACCTGACCACAGTCATGTTGGGAGAAAAGCATTCCTTATACATCTCCCAACCCCACCCACCCAAGAAAAAGAGAAGACTGAGCTCTAAGGACAAACAGCTAGCCACACACTCCTGCTGTCAGCCAACCACAAACACTAGGCCTTTTCAGGGCCTGTTGAAGGTGATACTTACTTGCTTTCACTGGTATGATGTTGCTTCCTTCAAGTTTATACCAGTAGTACACAGGGGAAGGTGTTCCAAATGCAGAGAGGCAAGAAAGAGAGATGGTATGGTCGATTTCTGGTCTTCCTTGAATGCTACAATAGGGCTTAGAGGGTTTGACTGTAAGGCAATGATAAAGAGTAAAAGTCCTGCAGGATGAATGGCAGTCTGTGACAATTGCAGTTGTTTCCTCGCTTTCATTTTTGCAGAATATGTGTTTATTTTAAAAAAGAAAAAAACTGTCAAAACTTATTTTGACAGTTTTCTGGTTCCACCACCAGGTGGGAGTAGAGCACTTCTGGTGCAGGCATTTTCCACCAGGAGGCCATTAAGATTCAAATAGTGTTTCCTCTGTCTGCCTCCTCCCCAGATTTATAACCATGAATTTCTGCATTGTGTCTTAAAATATTCCTTTATTAAAACGGCCAAATGTAAGCAAATACTAAACGACTAGGAACATAGTTTATACTTTTAAAAGCACAGTTTTTAAAGGAAAATAGAACCCTTTGAGATACTTTGAGATAACCTGTTATTTATTCTTTTTAAAAATTATTCTATTAATGAAATAATGCTGTATTTTTCTTTCCCTTCATAAGTCTTTTTTTTTTTTTGCATTTATTCGTCTGTGGGTGACACAAAACGGTTGAAAAGTTTCAATTTGCCTGTGTCTTTCACCAGTAGGGGAACCCATTTTGGGCACATATGCTACCCAGCCCTGAAATCTTTATTCATCCTTCACTCAACAAGCATTTGGTTGGGTGCCTTCTGTGTGCGTGGCACTAGACTAGGCACTGGGTATTCAAAAATAATTTCGACACAGTTCTGAAGTAGGGTTGGGGAGTGATGAGAGGCAAGTTTAGAGAGGGGCAGAGGCCATATCTTGCGGGGCTTTGCATTTCATGTATTTTATACTGAAAGCAAGGGGACCAGGGAAGGAGCTTAAGCAGGGGAGTGAGGGTCATTTTAACATTTTAAACACTGGGAGTGTCTGAACCAAAGGAGGTACATTCAAGAGGTATTAAGAAAGTAGAATCAATAGGACTTGGTGACCATCTGGATATGGAGTATGAGGAAGAAGGTGGGATCAATCATGACCCCCAGTTTTCTGATTTGGACAGTTGAGTACATGATCGTACCATCTCCTGAGACAAAGACCACAGGAGGAGGATCAGGTTTTAGAGAAAGGGGTGACAAGGAGGAAGGGGGTGATTAATGAAGTCAGTTTGACTTAGCCACTTATGAAAACACCTCAGTAGAGAAGTCCTGTGGGAAGCTGGGAACCTGAATCTACTCATTCATCTTACTTGCACAGTTTATTCTATCCTTAATCTTATATACAGATAATGATCTAGATTTCTATGATTTCCAACTCACCTTCCTTATCTTAATTTGGATATAGAACCCTCCAAAGGCTTAGGTCTCTAACTTAGACGAGTTAGAGCTTATTAATAAATACTTCATTCTGTTCAGCCCTCCAGCTCTTGCCTGAGACACAGTGGTTAAAAGCAACGTTCTGAATGCACACAGAATACTGGCTCTGCAACTTTACCCTAGATGTGTTTAGGCAAGTTACCCAACTTAACCAAACCTCAGTTGACTCATCTGTAAAACACGAATAAGGGATTATCTAACCTCTGGCTGATTCAAAGATTAAGTATAATAATACATACGGGGCCTTGCACGTGGAATTGCTGTTGGCCACAGGCAGGACTAATTCCTGCTACTAAAGTTAATCTTCCATTGACTTCTGCTCGACTCAGCCATCTCCAACATGAGCGAGAAGACGGATTCATATAGCTGTAACTCTGAAACATTTTACTGTCTCTGTCTTTGAATTAAAAGAAGTATTTTTCTACTTAGCTCTTTATTCTTTCTTCCTTATCAATAATTTTCTCAGATAGGAACAACTTGTTGGATTTGCTTATCCTCAACTAGGCTATTTAACCAGAAGTCCATTACAGCTATCACTATGTTTAGATATCGCCTTTTTAAAAAGACAACGATTTTATAGCCTTTACAGCAAAATAGAATGATTTGAATAGAAAATTAAATGGGGTTGCTTCATCACAAAATGAGGCACCAGGACTTAAACTAATTTATGGACAAAAATCTGGAATCACTTGCACTCATTTCTTGAGTCCAGAATCAAATCCAGCCTTTTTTTTTTCTGAACACAGATTTCTCCTTTTATTTTTTATTAACAAAACACTTAGTGAATCACTTTGAACCAAGTCCCAAACTTATAAATTTTCTAAAACTACTGCATCAGGATTGAACTGACATTTCATCCAGTTAAACTCCCCGGTAGAACTCAAGTGTTTTACTGGCAAAGCCATTGATCTACCATTTAGCTTTATTGCTTTCAACAGAATTGGGGTGGGAGGAAAAGGCCTATCTCAGAAAAGAAATGAAAATGCTTCAGTGTTCTCAAAACTTCTCTAAATTAATCATTTTCTTTGTATGTGCCAAATTGCAGAAGGTAGATGATGCTCATTCCAAATGCACACAAAATAATTATTCAAACTCTGAATGTTTTTCAGAGATTAATGTTCCAAGATTGTCATACCTAATGGAAATCTCTCAAATGAATGGCCATCCAAGCCACCTGGTCCTTTGCTCATTGCTATTTTCTCCACCTAAATTGTGCCCTGTCACCTCAGCCCCTCTTCTGCCTGACATATTTTTCACTTTCCCCAATAAGCTTTCTCCAGTTCCCCTGATAAAGCTTTTTGCTCTCTCCCCAGTGCCCTCATAGCTCCACTGTAAGCTTTTATGTTGCATATCTGACATCTGTCTCCTTCACTAAACTGAATTTTGGAGGGCTGGGTTCCTCTTTTACATCTTCCTGTCTCCATTGCTTAGCACGGTAACTAGCACACGTGGTCAGGGTTTGTTGAATGAATTCATGCATGAATGACTGAATACATGGGATTGATGTGCATCACTATAATGAAATGTCTCTGAAGGACACATTGCTATGACAGCCATCTTTAAGGAAATAACACCTCTCCCGCGATTGGTCTCTGTTACCTAGTTGTTCTTTTTAGAGAAAATTAGCAGTCTCAAAATTTCCAGAAATCCTACATTTGTGGGATGCTTTTGTTCTTTGCCCAGTTAAAAAAAGTACAACTTTTGAGAGTTCCCAAACAGACAAGGAAATCTACAGACCCTTCTGCCTCTTACCTTGTATGAGTCCTGGCTGCTGAAAGAGAAGTCATGATGGAGTCATGGCAGGAACTGCCTGACCCAAAGACTCATGGAAAAGAATAACTCAGAGACAAAGTGACCCTCAACTTGTTATGGAAATTGACTTGGGATCCATTGATCCTTTGGCACTTACACCACACCATTCAGTTCCCGTGTATATGCCTAGTCTTCCAAACTGGAACATAAACTCTCCCAGGAAAGTGCTTCAGTAATACTTTGCCTGTGTGCCCTTGTATCCCAATGCCTAGCACAGGGCTTAGCAAAATAAAAACACGATTGATTGAGCTAACCCACTCTTAAAAATTAGCTCTTGGGTACCTTTCCCTCATTTCCAGGTGGGTAGATACAGTGGCAAACCTCACAGTAAATATCAGCTGGTTCCTTTGTGGCACCACCTGGGTGGCAAGCCAGGACAACTGTGGACAGTTCTGCTAGGGGTGTACCTTGTTAGCAATTGCTGCTTTCCCAAGCTATTCAATTATTAAGTCACTGATTTGATCTAGCTCCTCACTTCCTGTGATGTATGTACACAGCTTGAGAGGAGCAATGACTAGATCAGCTCCATTTGGGGCTACTTAGAATTGGGAAAACACTTAGTTCAACTGGTCAGTCAGTAAGGGTTGGCAGCCCTTTCATCCCTCCCTTTGCTACTTCCCACCCCTAGGGCCAGCAGACAGGAGCTTAGCCCCCACTGTCCTCTCAGACAGAGGTTGGAAGAAATCTCCAAAATTGGGAGCTCCCCACGGGCAAAAACCATGCTCCCATCACTGTAAACCTCATTGTTCCCGGCACAAAGGATGCACTCAATAAATACTGAACAAATGAACCACTTGAAATTCATTTTAAGAGCAGATATGACTTGCCCAATGTCATATAATGATTATTTGTATATAAATAACTTGATTCTCAACACTAGCTTAATGTGTGGTCCCTTTTCCAAATATCATTAGCATCTTAAAAGGGGACTCTCCTGCCTTTATTCAAAAGAATGATTTAATGGTGAGAATTGTGGTAAGCTTAGAAGGAGTAATAAATTGACAAATGTCTCCCCCAGGTAGGTCTGGCTCTAATCAGAGGTTCCCTCTGAAAGAGTTGCTAGTGATCATTTAATGGGACAGTGGGTTATCCCATCTGTTCTCATTCTGTCCTTCAGAGATAGGGATCCCTGATGTTGGGTCACACATTACTGCCATTTTGGCAGCCCTTTTGCTTTAGCAATTGTTTCCACATATTTTGTGAGTGATTTCTCAGTGTTACTATATGGGTTGGGTTGGTGGCTTGTCTCTATTTCCCTGGTAATGAAAGGAGCATGGAGGATATTTACCTCCAGAGACTTAACTGGCATCATAACTCACTACTGCCCTGACTCATTCAGTGTCCTAAGTTGCTCCAAGAAGGGAAAAGGCAGAAAAAAGTGTCCATACCTAACACGTTGACGTTGAGGGTGCCTTGGTTTTTGCCGACAAAGTCTGGGGGGTTGTTAACATCACAGATGTAAACTCCACTATCCACTGGCTGCACATGTGAAATAGTAATAGACGCATTACCTGGAGTGTTGGACCCTATAACGCGATCTTTAAATCGCCCGATGGCTGTACCTTGTCCGCCTTCAGAATAGTAGACCTAGGACAGAAACATAAAATAACAGACATGAGAATTGCAGAGTATCTAGGACTAGGATAAGCTACCTGGAAGCTCCTTCTATCTATATTAGGGACTGGTATGTCTATCTTACAGAGGAGGAGACAGCTGAAGCTGACAGCCTTCAACTCCTAAGCATGGGCACCTGATGCTCACCTGATGAGACTTGGAGGAAACTTATTATATAGGACCCAAGTGTCTGATGGGAAACAAAAATTACCATTTTTTTTACCACTTTATAAACTTTTTTGACTTCAGTTTACCTCACCCAGTGGGGCTGTCTGGTTTCCCTAAAAGTTCCAATGTTCACGCTCCTTTCATACACACATACTCCTTTGGATAAGCAAACTTGGGTTTGTTTCATTTGTTAGAAGAGTAAGATTTCAGAGCAGAAGGGCCCCCTGAGAAATCATCTGGTCCTATCCCTTCATAGTGGTGTGAGGATGAAACAATGGAATCTAATAAAAGGCCTAGGAAATGCCTAATAAATGTAGCTACCATCTTTTTCCCCATGTGGTATGAAGCAGAACTTATATCATCTAGACAAATAAGGGAACTCAGAGACAGAGAGATTAAATGACTCGACTAAAGCCACAAGAATTCATTTATTACTATTATAATTTACTAAACTTAAGAAAGATCTGGATTCTACTACCATCTCCATTAAAGAACATGGATATTTAGATTATAATGGCAACTGTGGGATCAGCGTGACATAGTATAAAGGAGCCTGGTCTAGGAGTCAGGAGGCCTGAGTTAGCTGCAGCTCTGCCTCTCACTATGACATAGTCAGGGGAGGTGGCTTCTATCATGCCTCCATGGCAACCGGCCTTTAGATAAGAAACAAAACTATTTAATCTCTCCAACCTTTAGTTTCCACATTGGAATGAGGAACCAAAGCAATATTTTCCAAAGTAGGATATGTATTCCCCAAGTATTGATACTTAACTTGATTTTAGGTGATACATAAATGAAAACTTTCAAATTTTAATGTGTATTAGAAAGAGACATATCTAGCACATCAAATCTGTGACCTCATGGATATTGTTGCTTAGGGTGAGACTAAGGTAGATATTTTTAACATTTTAAGAAACAAGGTCATTACAGAAAACATTAAATAATCATACTGGTGATACATAAATATGACGAAAATCATGTAAATGGTACATGAATGACAAGCTTGGTAATCACTGGACTAGGTAATCTCTAAGGTCCCTTCATAATACACATCTTCTATATATATACTTTGTTAGTTTCATGTAAATGTGTATAATTAAGTGATTGTTATCTATTGTTCAATAAACTGGTATTGCCTTAGTGCAATGAAATGAATTAACATTTTCATAAAATCTACTAGAAGGCCTTACGGTTCATTTCATTCACTCCTCTCACTTCACAGAAGAAACTGAAGCCTAGAGAAGTTAAAAAAACAAAAATAAACACACACACAAACAGAAAATTAACAGTTGGGACAGATCCAAAATCCAATTTCCCTAATCTCTTGTCCTGTGTGCTTTACCTTAATAAGCCAATGAAAGAAGAAAAGCAGTTAGAAAGCCAAAAGTTATTGTCTAGATAAATTCAAATGTATTCTCCTTTAAGCAGAAAGTCAATATCTTTGAAAACTAAGGCAGAAAGGTAGATTTTGAAGAAAAGTCAAAGAAAAGAGCATATTTAAGAAGAAAACAACTTGTCTCTCTCCCCTGGTTTTTCTAACAACATGCTTTATAATCTGTTCATTCACTCCTACTAAAATCATAAACTTTTGCCCCAGAATGGTCTTATTTAACTTACAAACCAGAAAGCCAGTGTTAACTCAAGGTATTCAAGGGAGAAAGGAGGAGGTTCAACTCATCAGAGGTCTGTTACCTTCATTTGAGTTCACACCCCCACTACCCAGCTTTCAAATTCACTAGCCAGCACCGGAGTCATCTACTTTCTAATTGACAATTTGAGGTCCTGTTGTTTCTTACCTGAAATTCAATCTGCTGTCCATCAAAAGCCCTTCACAACCTCGACATCTGTCCACTTCCCCTCTCTCATGAAGACTGTGAACAGCACATAACATCAGCCCTGTTTTATACTGATGCTTGATGACATCACAATGAGATACAGCATCAGTCCTGCATGAGGCCCACAGTTAGCCCCAGAGGATCCAGTTGAAAAGGACCTTGTTTCTGCAGAGCTCAGGGGGCCAAGGGAGTGTGTTTTAGGCCAGGACTAGGGCATGAAAAGAAGCCATTGTAGAAGTCTCACAGTTGGGCATGAATCAAAGTGAAATGAGGATATAAGCAATGAGGCCCTGGGCCCTTAACTTACCTGTGAAAAGGATCCTCACCAGCCCTTCTATCCTAGCTCCCCACACTGTAGCCTAATAAATTTTGCCCTCTCATGAGTGACACTGAAGGGTATCAGGGATCCCAATCGGGGTAAGGGGGGGAAACAATGGAGGCCTAAAAGGACAAGGCCTTGGCCTTAGGGTGCTATGTGAGAAGGAAAGTCCCCAGGGCTAGACAGTGGCCAGACACATAGATACAGGGGCTTTCTGTTGGGGGAAGTCCACGTTGTCACACTGTCCTTGTAAAGAAAAAAAGAAAAAACATTTTCCTGAAACTGCTTATCTAATCACACAGGAAGGTCTACAGCTTGGTTCCATTTTCCATGAAAGAATAACTCTTTTTAAAAATCAAAGTTGAGCAATGGGTAAGGCCTAGCCCCATGATCCTGTGTGACTTGTACACTTTTCAAAGAAAGAATATTGTCAATTTAGAGATCAAAGCAATTAAGACCCAGGAAAAGCCACAGATATTCAATTGGCCACATCTTTTTTTGGTGAGTGAGAGGGGTGAGTCTTGCTTTAAGAAAATTCATCCAAGTGTTCCCTTAAGTGGTGCTTGTTAATTTTTTGCCCACTTGCCCTTTGTGCCTGCATTCATGGCAGGTTGCCTTGCTTTCTCCAAAGGTTTCCTCTGCCTGTCCCCTAGGTGATGCTAGAGGCTGATGTGTGTAGTCACAATAGCATATTAGTTATAAGAAGCTCTTAGAGATCGCTTAGTTCATGGTCTCTAAGGTTAAGGAGCCTTCAGGAGACAGATGGATATTGGAAATATGGGAAATGGCTGGGAGGGGCTGGGGGGTAGGGCTCAGATCATAAGGGACAGTTGGGACTGTGGTGAACCGGAGAGCCAGTGCAAACAAGGCATTCACACTGCTGAAACAAACAAGCAAAATACTGGCCTGGCCAACTGAAATACATCCATTAGCCAAATCTGGCCCAGAGGCCTTTAGTTAGCAAACTCCAATTCTTCCTCTTCTATTATAAAGAAGGACACTGAGGCCCCAACAGAGAGAGTGACTTTCCCAAGGTCACATAAGTAATTTACAGTCAGACCTGGAATCCAGACCGCCTGATTCCCACTGAATACATCAAGATGACACTTGTAGTACTGTTTGAGATCAGAAAGATAATTCCCTGGCAAACTTCTCCCTTTAGGGACATTCCACCCCCTACTCTAGCCCAACCCTTCTCCTGCCAGTTGCTGCTATTCCTTGGCATGATGCTTCCCATGCCAGTGTGTTCACCACATCGTGCCCTCAGCATTAGCCAGCTGCAATTGTAGGCCCCTTGGTTCTTTGCAGAGCAACCTTTGCCCTCCTACTGTGCCAAGTTCCTGTTCACACGAGGCCATGAAGCTGGGAGCCAGATTGGTTCTAAAAGAGATTTTTTTCTTCAGCTAAAAGACTCTGCTTTCTAACTAGAAGCTTGGAACATAAACAAGAAGGGTTGAAAGAATTCAATCTGATTTCTATTTTGAGTCTGAGTTGGAGTTACTAAATACCTTTATCTTCCACAGCTGCTTTTGCAGGTTCCTTTTGGGAATATCGAAGGCATGGAAGGCCACAGAAAACCACCCATTCTTTCCCTTACAGCTTCTTGATTTCCTGTACTGCCCATAGAGAGGATAGCCATGGGGGTTGGGGAGCAGGGGGCGGTTATAATGTGGCAATAGTCTTGAGCCCAGAATTTTCTCTGGACTGTACTTAGGAGGATGGGATTGCACATGGAAAAAATACCATACCAAGAGAAAGACTCTTCTGCCCCCCAAACCTCTCTTTCCTGAGTATCCACTTGCCTGAGTATCCACCATTTGAGTTGCTGCCACTTGCCTGAGTTACTACTTTTAGGTGAAGGCATGAAAGATCCCTAATTAAATGCATTTCTTTGAAAGGGAACAGAATAAGCTATCACTAGTCTCTAACACCTTAGCATTAGATTGATTTATCAGGAATAGACTCCTCAGGGAATGGGACACAGAATAGATAAATTTGATGGTGGGGAGAGAGATCTTGTAGTGTTTCTCAATGAGGGTGGCACCAGCATTGTGGGCAGACAATTCTTTGTTATGTGGCTCTGTCCTATGTATTGCAGGACATTTAGCATTTCTAGTCACCAACCACTAATGCCAGTAGTGACTCCCAGTCATAACAATCAAGCCAACACCTTCTCCACTTTCAAATGCCCCCGAGGAGAAGGAACACACACCCCCACCACCAAAATTCAAAAAAACTTTTAACACAATGCTACCTGTAGAGGACAGGCCAGGTTGCAAAATCTAGGAAGCCAAAGAACATGAGGACATTAGGTCCTGGGAAAGAAGTTGTCCAAATTGTGTATTTGCTGGGGATATGAGGGTGGCAAAGAGTTGTTTCCTCTATAAATATTCTAGAAGAGTAAGTATCACCTGAGAGACCCATGTTAAGCAGGATCAATGCATGCTCTGTTCATGGGCAGGAGAGGTGTCTGTACTTTTACCAGTAACAGGCTGGGTGGAAGAAGAGGACATCTGTGTGACCAGAGAGGCACCAGACCACTCCAAACTTCCATGTTAGCCTGCCCATACCTGGCCTAGAGTTTTCAGCTGAGATTCCCCGCTGAGTGACTGACCATCTGAAGCTATTCATGTTTTCTGAGAGGAAGGCTTCTCTGAGATGAGGACCATACTAATGAATATCCTTGCTCTCCTGGTCAGAAGACTTGTGGGATACTTCTTCAGTCTCCATTCACCAAAGGAATCCCTTGGAGGGTGTAGTCAATAATAACATCCGCCCTTGGGTATTCAGAAACACCAGGCATCTGTGTCAGTTGTTACTTTAACACAATGATTTGGGGGAGGGGAAGATGGGCCTATGGCAAGAGCTGACCACTGCCCTGATCCGTGCACCAAGAAGGTTCTGGTCTTTTGGAGGAGGCTGAAAAGAGTTCCAGACATGGATGTGAAAGGGTAAATTCAAGACCGTCCCAGTTTTGTGAAGGGCTTGTGCTGATCTAGATTGTTACCAAACTCAGACCCTCCCATCCCACTCTTAAAGCTGGTGCCAATGCCCTAGAGCAGGGGTCCTCAAACTTTTTAAACAGGGGGCCAGTTCACTGTCCCTCCAACCATTGGAGAGTACGCACTGTGGGCCCGGGACGAGTCGGCTGTTAAGCAGGACAGGCAGCGGCGGCAAAAACACCCGGCAGTCCAGATAAATGTCCTTGGCGGGCTGCATGTGGCCCGCGGGCCGTAGTTTGAGGACGCCTGCCCTAGAGTCTCCAAACAATGAAGGGATCCAGTAGTACACCAATAGGTGTTCTTACCTGAGAGGTCCAGCTACATCTTCCCCGGGCGTCTCTTGCATGGGCCATTTTTAGACACTGACTGACTGCCTTTTCCTCCATACCCTCAGTATTGAGGCACGGGCTGTGCTGTGTTTGAGCAGAAATGGGTGGATCTGAGAGCTGAACACTACATGGTATACTGCCACATCAACCCAGGAGTTGAATTGAATCACTCAGTGGTCAGTCTGGTAACATCTTACTCCCATAAGTCACAGAATTGTCTAATAGCCCAGCAATCTTTATATCATACCCAAAATGTCCCACCAGTAATTTCTAGATCAACATACAATATGCTCTACAGAATTCTGAATGCATGGAAGACCTCAGAAAGGAAACAGACTTGAAATGGAAGCCAAATACCATTTCAAAAACTACCATCTCAGCCCAGGATATCTGTAACCTCTTGGTTGAGGAGGCTGTGTTCAGGGATCAGAAGCAGACAGAGAAAGGGCCTGGGCCGTCCCTTTAGCCACAGGGACCTGACAGGCAGTGGAACTGGAAGCCAATCTTGGGCTGGGATGTCCATAAAAAGCTCTATCCTGACTGTTCAGCTACACTAAGTGTATCTTGTGGGGCTGGGTTCCCTAGTGGCCATGACCCAATCGCTCTGGGACACCAGGTGTATGGATGGAATAAGGAGTTCGTAAAATCACCATTTTGTAAGTGATGATGCTATTAATAATAATAATGGCTCACATTCACATTCACTGTGGAAGCCTTCCTAGTGCTTTATAAGCATTGTCTCATTTAATCTTCACATTAAACCTATGAGGTAGATAAGCAGTCCCATTTTACAGATGGAAAAACGGAACTTCTGAAAGGTCAAATGACTTGTCTAAGGTCATCCAGCCAGTAAGTAAGTGGCATAGCAAGGAGTAGGACTAACCTCCATGAAGAAGTGTCCACTGAGGCTACAAAACTATCCATCTGGCAAAGCAGAGAGAAGCCCATGCCTGCAAGGTGTGGGGAGAGTGAGGAGAAATTCTAGTTCTCTAGAAGTAGAGGCTTAAAGATGGTTATAGGAGGGATCTGACCAGGATAAGCTGAAGCAAGACTGGAAAACAAGCGGAGGAGAAAGTTTGCCTTTGGAGGGATGGTTTTCACTGTCCCCAAGCCAAGAGCTGGCTCTACTCCACCTTGTCTTCCATGTGGCTAAGGCACAGGTCTCATGTAGTGTTAAGATCAGAGAACATGTTCTCCCTGATCCAGCAGCTCAGCGCAGAGTTCCTCCTTTGATATGGACATCCCCAAAGAATAGATATCTTAAATTACTTTCCCCACCTATACCTGATATTTTGGAAAATGAGGCAAATGGCCAACAAATAAGCTATTCAATAAATACTTATTTGTTAATAAATTTTCTTTTTAAAATGCTTCTAAGAGATGTCCTGAGCTCAAGTCACACTCAGTTCAATCACCTATACCTTCTTCCCTTGCATCTCCAGATCTAGGAAAAGCTCGTTGCTAGTCACAAGATCCTTTAGCCCTGCAGCTCCCTCCCAGTTCCTCACTACACAGTTCAACCAAGAGGTGGCCTTGTAAATTTCAGTGTCAGAGGAGACATAAAGAAGAATTTGAATTTTTGAATTCAGACTGGCCTTGCCTTGCCTCCAGGCAGTTGAGGACATCTTGAGTGTCAAGCAGAAAACATTTCAAAATATATTGGCAATACCTGTCTAAATCCAGCATCTACTGATAAAATGAGAAGGATTTCAACACTACAGATAAAGAATGTGTTGAAAAGACAAGTCAGGAAACTGACTTTTAAAAAGTTAGAAAAATTGTGTGACTATTGCCTTCCACAATCTAACTTGAGAGCAATCTGCGAAAGAAAGCAATGATTTCTTAGTTGACTCTAACATGCAAGGTCTTGGGTCAGGACATTTTGGGTGATGAAAACAGGCAGAATCAATGTTGGTGGCAGTGGTGGTGGCGGTCCTGTTGATAATGATAATGGTGTTTACAAGGTACAAAACGTATAGAGCTTTATATTTTTTGAAGTGTTTTCCAGACAGATTATATCAGTTGATTCCCCACGAGTATTGCTGTTCTACCATATTTTAAAGAGAGGCACAGAGTGATTCAGATATTTGTCCAAGGTAACCAGTACTGGGCAAAATTGTTTAACTTTGATTAGAGGGTGGCATGGATGGACCGTCCCCCAATTGCTATTTCCTGCTAAACAAATGCTCAGGATCTACAGTAAACAGAGGACTCAGTACCTCCAAAGGACCAGTAATGGCTGAAGTGACACTAGTCAAAGTGTGACTCCTCCAAGCTAACACCAGCCATGCCAGCCTTCTTCTCCACTTCTGCCCCTAGGCCTACCCCAGGCCACTTAACTTGTTCTCCCTCTAACTTTCTACTAATCAAAACCCTTCCTTTCCTTCAAGGTCCAACTCAGCTACATCTGACTATTCCAAACCGCACTGATCTGTCTTGTTTCTAAATTGTGCTTTGGGTCATGCATCCTTTTGAGAACCTGATGAAAGCTATAGACTTTTTCCCTAAAAGGATGTGTGTAGGCATGCATGGCATATGTGTGTGCTTGTTTTCTCTCTCTCTCTCTCTCTCTCTCTCTCTCTCTCTCTCTCTCTCTCTCTCTCTCAAACACACACACACACACAAATCCCTTGGAGTATATCATTTTAATCCCTGGGCTAATTTAAAGAAAGAATTTCCCTCAAGGTCAGATGAAGGAAACCTGGGAATAGGCAGCTTGTATGTGGAATCACTCTCCTTCCCTGACTTTCCCCCATCCTTTTGTGACAACCTCTTTACCCAGACCCTATGCCTACCCACCCTATCCTCTATTCTCTAATCTCATGCTGTCCTTGATTGCCCAGGGTTCATCACCACTATGGCCCTCTCCACCCATCTGGTGAGTCTCATTCTGTCAAGACTCAGTCTGGCACAGTGAGCTGGCTCACTTGACATGCAGATCCTGGATATTAAGTTTGGCAGAGATCTGCAAATCAGTCAGGACTTGTACTTGAATTGGAGTTTTCTAGAAATAATAGGGAGATATGGGAGGGCCTTTCAGAACTACTGCTCATTTCACCTATGAGAAAGACCATTCCTGTCTGCTCTAGAATACCTGATACAGTTGATGTTAACCTACACAGGATTGAGATAACAGGCTATAACTAAATATGAGGAGAGGACAAAGGCCAAGTCACTTAGGTAATGGTCTTTCCTTAACAGCTATCTTCAAACTCTTTGTTTTTGAGGTTCTGCCACTGTTATCACTGGCATACCATTCCTTCACACACCTACCCCAACATTTTTCAATCAGAACTACAAGAGGGGAAGAGTTTAGTAAATGAGTCCTTACGGAAATTGGCTCCAACTGCTTCTCATTGGATAAAGACCACTGGATGGAAAGCTTGTCTAGGGAGGCCACAGTGGTGGTGTAGAGGCAGAGGAGAGTGACATCAGATCCAACAGTCACATTCACGAAACTGTCTGGGATGGTCACTTGCACCACACTGACCTGACCTGAAAAGATAATCATCAAAAAGACAATGGTAAACACTCATATTCCAACGACACTTTTGCATTACAAAACACTTTCAAAGACATCTTATTTAAGAAATCCAAGGTGAGGAGCAGAAGGTAGAATGGACCATACAGGAAAGCTGAGCAAGTAATTGGGATGGGGAAGGGAGTTTCTAACAAATTACAATGTGAAGATGCTCGAATGCTAAGTGATGGTGAAGTAATAACACTGAACTGGAAATTCCTTCTATGTAAGGATGGTCTTACAAAGAGGTTCTTAAAGTCTTGTCCTGGGACTCAAAAAGGTCTGTGAGTATGGAGAACAACCAACCCAGTTTTCCCAGGACCAAAATGGTTCCTTGGATATAGGACTTTTAGTTTTAAAATTGGGTAAGTCTCAGGTGAACCACACTGGTTTTGCTAGGACTTTCAGTGCTATTTTAAACCAAGAAAATCCCAGACAAACCAGAATGAGTTGGTCAGCCTATCCCTAAGATCATTTTGGGGGGCTGCAAGATTAAAATTAATTCACAATAATACTAACATGTTATTTTCCATTCTCATCCTCTTATGAGTACACAGTGGAGTTTTCCAGAAGCTATGTGTCAGGTAATGATGTCATTGCTCTGGTGGCTAATGGAATATGTGCTTGTGTATTTTTTTTTGAGACAGAGTCTCGCTCTGTTGCCCGGGCTAGAGTGCCATGGTGTCAGCCTAGCTCACAGCAACCTCAAACTCCTCAAGCAATCCTCCTGCCTCAACCTCCCTAGTAGCTGGGACTACAGGCATGCGCCACCACACCAGCTAATTTTTCTATGTATATTTAGTTGTCCTGCTAATTTCTTTCTATTTTTAGTAGAGATGGGGTCTCCCTCTTGCTCAGGCTGGTTTTGAACTCCTGACCTTGAGTGATCCTCCCACCTTGGCCTCCCAGAGTGCTAGGATTACAGGCGTGAGCCACCGTGCTTGTGTGCTTGTGTATTTTTCTGTCTAATTTCTTTTTCAGTTTTAATTTCTAACACAATAAATATAGATAGAAATAACTCACATAGAAAAAACTCTTTGGGGTCCTTAATAAATTTTAATTAAAAATTTTATTGAGATAATTATAGATTAACATGCAGTTTTAAGAAATAAGATAGATTCCATGTACACCTTACCCAGTTCCCCCCAATGGTAATATTTTCTAAAACTATAGTATAATATCACAATTGAGTTACTGACAGTGATACAACCCACTGACCTTATTCATATTTCTCCATTTTTCTTGTACCCCAGTGTGTGTGTGTTTGTGTGTGTGTGCATTTAGTTGTATACAATTTTATTATGTATGTAGTTCCATGTATCCACCACCACAGTCAAGATACTGAACAGTGCCATCACCACAAAGACCCCTCATGTTACCCTTTTATAATCACACCCACCTTCCTCCTGCATCTCATCCTTGTTCCTAACCATTGGCAACCACTAATCTGTCTTCCATTTCCAAAATTTTGTCATTTCGCAAACGTTATATAAATGGAATCATGGTAACTTTTTGGAATTGGCTCATTTCGCTCAGCATAATTACCTAAAAATTCACCCAAGGATGTTGTATATATCAGTAGTTTGTTTTTTTTTATTATTGCTTAGTAGTATTTGAAGGTGTATATGTACCAGAGTTTGTTTAACTATTATCCATTTAAGGACATCTGGGCTGTTTCCAGTTTTTGCTTATTGAATAAAATTCCAATGAACATTCATGTACGGATTGTGGTGCGAACATAAATTTTCATTTCTCTGGGACAAATGCCCAAGAGTGCAATTGCTGGGTCATATGGTAGTTGTATGTTTTAGTTTTATAAAAAACAGCCATACTTTTTTCCAGAGTGACTGTACCATTATACATTCCCACCAATAATGTATGAGTGATCCAGTGTTTTTGCATCCTCATTAACATTTCGTGTTGTCACTATTTTCTACTTTAGCCATGCTGGTAGGTGTGTAGTAGTATATCACTGGGGTTTTAATTTGCATTTCCCTAATAGTTAATGATATTAAACATCTCTTTATGGGACTATTTGCCATTTGTACATCTTCTTCAGTGAAATGTCTGTTCATATCTTTTGCCCATTTTCTAATTGCATCATTTAGGGTTTTTTTTAGCATTGAGTGTTGGATTTGCTACATAATCTCAATGCTAGTCATTTGTTGAGTAGAGAGTTTTCTTTTTTCCTTTCCAATCTGTATACCTTTTATTTATTTTATTGCCTAATTGCAGTGACTATAATTTCCAGTACTATGTTGAATAAGAGAGATGAGACTAGACATCCTTGCCTTGTTCCCAATCATAGGGGAAAGCATTCAGCCTTTCACCATTAAGATTTTTACAATGTTAGCTGTAGGTGGCTTGCAGTTGCTCTTTATTAAGTTGAGGCAATTCCCCTCTGTAGTTGGTTGAATTGTGTCTCCTAGAAAGATAAGTCCAAGTCCTCACACCTAGTATCTGTGAATGTGACCTTATTTAGAAATAAGGTCTTTGCAGATATAATTAAGGATCTTGAAATGAGATCATCATGGATTTAGGGTGGCCCTGAATTGCTAAGAGTTTTGGTATCAGGGTAATACTGGCTTTATAAAATGAGTTGGAAGTATTCATTCACCTTCTCTTCTATTTTTGGAAGAGAATGTGTAAAATTGATGTTAATGATTCTTTAAAGGTTTGGTAGAATTATCTGCTGAAACTATCTAGGCCTGGAGATTTCTTTTGTAGAAATCTGTCCTTATAAGAAAAAAGAGAGAGGGATTTGACACACAGACACACAGAAGGAAAGGCCATGTGAAGATGGAGGCAGAGATTGGAGTGATGCATCTATAAGTCAAGGAATACCGAGAATTGCTGGAAGCCATCTAGGAGAAAGTCATGGCCCAGATTCTCCCTCAAAACTTCCAGAAGAAACAAACTCTGCCAACAGTTTGATTTAGGACTTTTAGCTTCCAGAATTGTGAGAGAACACATTTCTTTTGTTTTAAGCCACCCAGTTTGTGGCAATTTGTTACAGCAGCTCTGGTAAATGAATACGCCCTCTATTCCTAACCTCTGTTCTAAGAGGTTTTTTTTTTAAATCATTAATGAGTATTGAATTTTATCAAATGCTTTCTCTGCATCAATGGATAGGATCATATTTTTGTCTTTAGCCTGTTGATATGATGAATTACACTGAATGCTTTTTGAATGTTGAACCAGCCTTACAAACCTGAAATAAATCCCACTTGGTTGTGGGGTACAATTCTTTTTATACATTGTGTGATTCATTTTGCTAGTGTTTTGTTAAGGATTTTTGTATCTAAGTTCATGAGGGAGGAACTTTTAAAATTATGAATTCAATTTCTTTAATGGTTATAGAGCTATTCAGATTATCTATTTAATATTGGGTGAGTTTAGCAGTTTGCTGTTTTTGAGAAATTGGCCAATTTTTTTCTAAGCTGTCAAATATATGAATGTAAAGTTGTTGATAGTCCCTCAATATATTTTGATGACTTCAGGATCTGTCGTGATAACCCATGTTTAATTTCTTATGTTAGTGATTTGTGTCTTACCTCTTTTTATTTTTATTAGTCTTGCTAGAGGTTTGTCAATTTTATTGATTTTTTTCAAAGAAACAGATTTTCGTTTCATTGATTTTTCCCTATAGTTTTTCTATTTCGATTCCATTGATTTCAACTCTTTATTATTCCCTTCCTTCCACTTACTTTGGGTTTATTTTAGCCTTCTTTTCCTAGTCCCTTGTTGTGAAATTTAGATTATTTACCTTTCTTCATTTCTAATGTAAGCATTTAATTTTATAAATTTCTCTCTCAGCATTGCTTTAGCTGTGTGTTACATATTTTGATATGTTGTATTGTCATTTTCACTCAGTTCTATGTACTTTTAAAAAATTCCCTTTGAGACTTCCTTTTGATCCATGGATTAGCTAGTAGTGTGCAGTTTAATTTTAATGTGTTTAGAGACTTTTCTGTTACCAACTTCTAGTTTCATTCCATTGTGATCAGAGAGCATACTTTGTATGATTTCAATTATTTTAAATTTGTTTAAGTTTGTTTTATGGCCAAGAACATGGTCTACCTTAATGACTGTTCTGTAGGTGCTTGAGAAAAAAGTGCATTCTGCTGTTGTTGGATAGAGTACTCTATACCAAGAGATATAATTTAAAACACTATGAATAAATTGAGATGGAATTATAAAAATATTCAATTAAATCCTATTAGTTAATTGTCTTTTTAAGATCTTCCATATCTTTGCTGATGTTCTTCTGTCTACTAGACTTTTCAGTTTCTGAGAGGGGGTGTTGAATTTTCCACTATAATTGTGGATTTGTCTCTTTCTCCTTTTAGCTCAATCTGTTTCTGTTCATGAATTCTGAGACTTTCTTCTTTGGTATGTACACATTAAGAATAATTATGTCTTCCTGCTGAATTGATCCTTTTATCATTAGGTAATGTCCCTCTTTGTCTCTAGTAATTTTATTTGCTCTGAAGTCTACTTTATCAGATATTAATATGGCTACTCTAGATTTTTTTAAATTATATTTACCTGGTGTATATTTTTTCTCTTTTTACTTCCAATCTACCTATGTCACTAAATTTAATGTGAGTTTCCTGTGAGTAGCATATATAATTGTCCCCTCATATCTGAGGGGGATCTGTTATAAGGTTCCCAGTGGGTGCCCGAAACCGTGGATAGTAAGGAACCCTACGTCTGCTATATTTGTTCCTACACATACATACCTATGATAAAGTTTAATTTATAAACTAGGCACAGTAAAATATTAACAATAATAATGAATAATAAAATACAGCAATTATAACATACTATAATAAAAGTTATGTGAATGTGATCTTTCTCTCTCAAAATATATTTTATTGTACTGTACCACAGGTAACTAAAACCTTAGTGAAATCATGGGTATGGCGGGGGGAGACTACTGTAGTTGAATTTACACCAATGTAATTACATTTAACATAACTATTGATACATTAGCTCTTAAGTCTGCCATTTTATTATTTGTTTTCTGTTTGTTTCTTTTCATTCTTATTCCTCTGCTTCACTTTTTTTGCCTTCCTGTCAGTTACCTGGACTTTTTTATAATTCCATTTTGATTTTTTTTTTTTTTTGAGACAGAGCCTCACTCTGTTGCCCAGGCTAGAGTGCCGTGGTGTCAGCCTAGCTCACAGCAACCTCAAACTCCTGGGCTCAAGCAATCCTTCTGCCTCAGCCTCCCAAGTAGCTGCAACTACAGGCATGTGCCACCATGCCCAGCTAATTTTTTCTATATATTTTTAGTTGGCCAATTAATTTCTTTCTATTTTTAGTAGAGACAGGGTCTCGCTCTTGCTCAGGCTGGTTTCGAACTCCTGACCTTGAGCGATCCGCCCACCTCGGCCTCCCAGAGTGCTAGGATTATAGGTGTGAGCCACCGCACCTGGCCTCCATCTTGATTTTAAAGCATATATCTTTATATTATAGTTTTAAAGCATATATCTTTGTATAGTTTTCATAGTGGTTGCTCTGGGTATTCGATGTACATATATGAGTCATAACAGTCTACTGGTATCAATATTTTACCACTTTGAGTAAAGTATGTAAACCTCATTTCCATTTAGGTCCATTTATCTTGCCCAACTTTTAAATATCATTGTCTTGAGTTTAAGAATGTTTTATAATTTCAGTTTCAATCATCAAATATGATTTATATAACTCACGAGTTAAAAGATAGTCTATTGTATGTACTCATATTTCTGCTCTTTCTGTTGGTCCTTCTTCCTTCTTGATGCTCCAAGATTCTTTCCTCTATCGCTTACTTTCTGTTTGGGAAATTCCTCTGGGTATTCCTTAAGGATATATCTGCTAGTAACAAATCTTTTTGCTTTTTTTTTGACTGAGACTCTCATTATTTCTGTTATTTCTCCTTCATTCCTGAGGGATAGTTTCGCCAGATATAGATTCTATTTTCTGTCATCTCTGCTCTACTATTCAGTCCATTAGCAAGTTTTTTATTTTTGTTATTATATTTTTAAAGTCTATACTTTCTATTTAATTTTTTTTCAAGGAGGGCAAACAATCCAGTTTTATTCAAAATATAATTCTAAGGAGAAAAAAAGGAAATTGAGAGTGAATCTATTGATTAAAAGGGCCTTCAGAGAAATAGTATAAAATTGCAATGCATGGACCATTTTTGGATTCTTGTTTTTTAATTTACATTTTTATTTTTAATTAACAAATAATTACATACAATGTGATCTTTTGATATATGTATACATTGTGGAATGATTGTATCAAGCTAATTAACATATCCATCACCTCACATATTTACCATTTTTACGTAGTGAGAATATTTAAAATCTATTCTTTTAGCAATTTTGAAATATACAATACATTATCATTAACTGTGGTCACCGTGCTGTGCAATAGGTCTTGAAAACTTATTCCTCCTGTTTCACTAGAACTTTGTACTCTTTAGTCAACTTCCCCAAATTCTCCACTCCCTCCACCCCTCAGCCCCTGGTAATCACCATTCTACTCTCTAATTCTATGAGTTTGACTTTTTTAGATTCCACATATAGGTGAGATTGTGCAGTATTTGTCTTTCTGTGCCTGGCTTATTTCACTTTGCATAATGTTCCCCAGGTTCATCCATGTTGTTGCAAATGATAAAATTTCCTTCTTTTTATATTAATATTGTTATAACTTCTTTTTCTTTTCTGCAACTTTCTATTTCTTCACTTCTTTTAAGAGAATTTGCAATTGATCGTCGAAGCATTTTTATGCTGGCTGCTTTGAAATCCTTGTCAGGTAATTCCAACACCTGATTCATCCTGATGTTGGTGTTAGTTGATTGTCTTTTCTCATCCAAGTTGTGATTTTCTTGATTCTTGGTATGACAGATGATTTTTTTTTTTTTTTTTTTTTTTTTTTTTTTTTTTTTTTTTTTTTTTTTTTTTTTTTTTTTTTTTTAGAGACGGGGTCTCGCTCTTGGTCAGGCTGGTTTCGAACTCCTGACCTTGAGCTATCCACCCGCCTCGGCCTCCCAGAGTGCTAGGATTACAGGCGTGAGCCACCGCGCCCGGCCTGACAGATGATTTTTGTTTGAACATTTTGTCTGTTATGTTAGGAGATTCCTATTTGAATCATTTATTTTAGTAGACAGTCACCTTATTTATGCTTCACACACAGGTCTTGGCCTATTTTTATGGTCTGTGGTTCTAATGGCAGTTTAATTTTCAGGGTCTTAGTCATGTTGTTCTGGTCTGTCTGGTTTCTCTGGTATCACTGGGGCTTCCATTTGTCTCTGATCATGCTGCCAGAGGGAGCAGAAAGGTCAGGCCGCCAGGTGTCTTTCAGTGGGGGATGGGTATGGTGGGACACTCCTACTGGTAACCCCTACTGCCTTGGTGTCTCTGTCAGGGTGGGGGAGGACAGTCGAAGACCCAAAGAGACAAAGAGCTTTGCCAGACTGGACCACTTCTGGCAGGCTTTATGCTTCCTGTCTATTCTACCTTGCCACTTGGATATCTCTAGATGAAAGTGGGAGTCTCAGGCCCAGGGAGAAGGAGAATTATTCTTTTGTCCACCATTTTTGGTGGGGCTTCTGCTGATCCCCCCTTGCTGGTGTTGCCGGGCTCACCTGACTTCATCAGAGGGACTCTCATTTGATCTGGGGGAGGAATGAGCTTCCCTGGGCTGCCCTCTATTGTTAGGTTGGGGATCAGGAAATGCCAGGACTGGGTCCCCTTCTACTGTTGGATGAGAAAAACCTAAGATATCCTGCCTCTTCGTTTTTCCTAGGCTCCCAAACCAGTTTGCCTTCTTCTTACCACCTTTCAGAGGTTCTCCCTTAGTTGTCTCTTGCATTATTTCCAGGGTTTATACTTGTGCTTAGCAGGGAGAAGCAAGGAAAAACAGGTCTGTATCACATTGTCCAGACCAAAAATCTCTCTCAATTTTTGAGTATAAAATGGTCCTGAGATGGCAAATTTTGAGAACTGTTGGCCTTACAAAAGGGTGAGATAATTAGCTGCCAATTGATTTAGAGGAACACCAAAGAGCCCCCTACCCAAAAATCCAGCCTGCCACTATACTGAAATAATAATATATAAGCATTTTCCAAAGGGCCGTAGTAGGCTGCAATTTGCTAACACTATACAGGCACTGGCTTATCTGATTAACTGGTTATTATCCATTGCAAAGTAAGAGACTATAAAAGTTCTCCAGGATGGGGCATAGGACTGGCAGGTAAGTATTGGAAGAGAAAGTCAAGTTCAAGAGATGCTGTCTGTGTTGCAGGGAGGCTGAAGTGAGAGCCCTAGCAGCCTGCAGGGTCACAGACGAAGGCGGGGGTGGGGGGGATGAGGATACAGAGATCATGGGAGGCTCAGAGGAGATAGTATAAAAAGACAAATTCTTGTTCTCCTTCCCAATTTTGCATAATCAATGACTTCTTTACTTCATATTTTTCTTACTTAATGGCCGTAGTCAGACAAAAGGAATTTAGGGGATTGACAAACATTTTGAAAAAGTAAAAGAAAAAGCAAACCATTGTACTGATTACCCCTAGTTTCCTGTGTTCTCTGTCACAGCCAGGCCACCTGGTCCAGCTGCTTTCCTGCCAGAAGCTGGCTGTTTACATGGCAACCAATGTCTTGATGAATTGAGAAAAGTGCTTGAGTGTAGACATGAATGCAGCACCTTTTAACTTCATGAAGTTTCCCTCTTCCCAATATTCTCCTCCCCATGCTCTCCTGGTTCTTATAATACCTCCCCCGAAAAGGAAATTGGTCTTCAGAAAGCAGCTACTCTTTCTAACAAAAAATTTCACTGGAGAAAGCTGGTTCCCTCCTGCTCTCAAAGAGCCCATTGCATTTCTCCTGGAAGTTGGCCACATCTCTAGCTGTGTTTAAATGATAACTTCCAAATGTCTTTGACGTGCCCAAAATAAAAAGGATAGAACTGAGGATTTGGTGGCCATTAAAGTTTCCATTAAAGTTTCCTAAAAACAGGTTTTGGAGACATTATTTGGCCATTGTGTTTGTTCTCTAGTTTGGGTCCCAGTGTCTGTCATGGGATTGGCTAATGATGGGAATTGATGACCAGGTAAGGCTCAAAAATACCCTTTGAGGGCCACCCTCAGCAAAAGTATTTGAGGGCAGAATAAACACAGCACTCCCACAAGGCAAGCCATAGAAGAGGCCTTGGAGCCTAGCAACAAATATCAGTTGAGCACCTATTTTGTGCCATAAACAGTAGTAAACACTGAGGAAACAATAATGAACAAAACAGACACAATCTCTACCTGCCATGTCAATATATCAGGAAGCCATTTGTAACAGAGACCAGAATGGAGGTAAATGAAAATCAAGGATTTGGGAACTATAAATCTGATTCAAACATTTCCAACATTTTAAAAATAGAAAGCATATAAACGTGTAACTAATTTGAGATCTATAAAAGTTTAATAATATTGCCTTAGAATTAGGATGATAATTTCAAAATTTAAAGTGAGACAATATATTTTTAAGAATACTCCATATTGTCCTATAAATAGGGAACAATTGGCAAAGCAAAACTTCCAAACCATTTGGTTACCCAGATTCCTAATACTCAGCACCATAACCAATTAAATTCTGAAGAAAAAATGGTTTTCAGACATTGTTCAACCACGATACAATGACAATACACTTCAGAGCTAAGAGCTATATATCTCCAGATGAGCCTTTAAGAAATATTATATCATTCAATTAGTGCACATTACTTAAACCTCTGAGCTCATCTGGGATGACAGAAATGTTCTATCTCTACACCGTCCAATCCAGTGGCCCATAGGCAGTTATTGAGCACCCGAAATGTGACTAGTGAGACTAAGGAACTGACTTTATAATTTTACTTAACTTGAATTAATTTAAATGTAGATAGCCACATGTGGCTAATAAACAGTGCAAATTTACTCTTAAATTGGAAGTGATTCTGTGATTGTCAGGGGAAAAAAAAGTTCCCCTCCTTTGGATTCATTCATTCTAAATTGAGAAACTATTTAAAAATTGAAAAAGTCAGAAAAATCTCTATATTAACAGGACTGTGAATAAATGGAAGAGTGAAGATTAGTACCTGATTTAAACAAAACCCAGGATTGCAATTTCCCTCACTGACTTGACTGAATTTAAAAACAAGACAAAGATATATGTGATTGAAATGTGTGTGACCTCTTTTAAAAACCAGTGCTTGGGCCGGGCGCGGTGGCTCACGCCTGTAATCCTAGCACTCTGGGAGGCCG
>VBSM01003151.1:4303208-4322258 GCA_008086735.1 Cheirogaleus medius | reverse complement strand
CTGTTGCCCAGGCTAGAGTGCCATGGAGTCAGCCTAGCTCACAGCAACCTCAAAATACTGGGATCAAGTGATCCTCCTGCCTCAGCCTCCCGAGTAGCTGGGACTACAGGCATGCGCCACCATGCCCAGCTAATTTTTTCTATATATTTTTAGTTGTCCAGCTCATTTCTTTCTGTTTTTAGTGGAGACGGCGTCTTGCTCTTGCTCAACCTCAACCTCCCAGAGTGCTAGGATTACAGGCGTGAGCCACAGCGCCCCGCCCATTCATTAATTTAATGCTTACAATGTGGCAAGCACTTTGCTCACAGTAGGACTATTCTTATCCTAATATACTACAACAAAAATGTCCCCCAAATAGCCATATGCATTTGAACCTGATGTATTTGAACTGATTTAATTTCCAGCAACTTCATGTATAATTACTTCATTTTTAAATTAGGAAATAAATATAACCAAATGATCACTTAATTTTTTAGATTTGACTGCAAAACCAAAGTTCAAATATATTACTACTTTAAAATGCATAGCACATACATCCAGAAAATGAAAACCATATTAAAATATCTTTCCAAGAGATGACTAATACATATTACAAGTGCCTAAAATGATATATATGTGAATATTTTTCAGAAGAAAAGTTTGATTAAAATTAATTTTCCTGAATTGAACTTAAAACTTCTAAAGAAGTCATTGAAAATAGTTAGATTAAAATAAAATCTGTCCTGCTTAGTTGTACAGAAAATCAATTTTAAATATGTATATGAAAATCATGTTTGGGTTTGGGGAGGTGATTCATTCTTTCAACAAACATTTACTATGTACCCACTATGTGCCAGGCACCATGCTTAACACCAAAAAGTGACATTCTCTCTGACACAAGTCCAGGTAATGCATCAAATTGAACATTGATGGAAATATTATCAGTTGTCCCACAGCCATATCTGGATCAACTGAGGGACACTGCTTATGCCAGGTATCAATTACTGAAATCTTCCTTTCTCTGACTTCCATACATATGTAATCATAGCAAACAATAATATATTATACCGCATTTACATTCCATTTGCTGGACTGACACTACTATATTTTGCTTTTGGCCAGATACATCACATATGTATAGATATACAATATGCACTATACACCAACAAAACCAGCTATATAGTAATTTAAGAAAAAAAAACCTCAGAAGTATTTATTGGTCATTCTGATTGGGCCCTGTTCTAAAAGTCACAATCAAGTAAGATCCTGGTATCATGCAAAATAATTTTTTCGAACAATAAAAAATTGTACACAAGGTATAAACACAATTTTAATGTAATATATACACTTTCAAAGAAAAAATAATTTACCCAAATTTGAGTGGTAAGATTGCAGGTGATTATTATTTTCTTATTATACATTTTCATATTTTTAATCTTTCTACAATGGCCATACATTACATTTATAATCAGTTTAAATTATAAATATGTTAGTTACAGTAAAAATCATTCTTGCAACTGTTCCAAATCCTGTGTCTAATATAGGCCCGTGTAAGGCCTCACATAGGCAAGTTGATGATGATGCAATCTTGCAGAGCTGGTGCAGAAAGCCCAGGAGTCAACCCAATTGCCTAATGACTGGAAGCCCTTTAAGAAGGGACAAAGACTTTCACTGTTTAAAGTTACATTTAAATGAATATTCCTGGGAGGAAGGGAAAATAGTAACATGTGTTTCCAGCTCTAAGGCCTGGTTAGGTCCCTGCATAATGCAGTATTGCTTTTTAGTGATATTTGACTCCATACCACATTTATGTTTAAACATTTAATAATGAACATTTAAAGAACTATTACTAAATATCAGATAGTTTTGAAAAGTAACATTTTTTTCTAGTTATAAAAATAGTATAACATTCTTTGTAGAAAACCAGGAAAGTATGGAAAAGTTGGAAAATAAAATCAAAATCATTTATAATCCCATCACCCAAAGATAATCACCATGAGCACTTCAGTATATATAACCTTTTAGTAATTTATTCTAAGCATGTGTATGTATCCTGCTTTTTCACTTAATGTCTTATCCTGAGCATTTTCTTATGTCATTAAATATGCTTAGTAAACCTTATTCTAATGACTGCCCAATATTACTGATGGCTTTAAAAAGTCCTCTTTTTTTGATAACTGATATTATTGTATCTACTATGGACCTAACTTATCATAGGAACAGATTCAAAATGTATCTGGTATTTGAAAAAAAAAAAAAAAAAACTAGCCAAGGGGTTTTCTGAATTAGCGATCTCTCCTGGGTCTAACCAACATCAGAATTTTGACTCTAAAAATGATTCTGTTCAGCTTAAATCCCTGAAATCACCCATATTGTGCACAACGATAAATCACTCACATATTTTTCAAAATACAGCCTTAGAATTAGAAAACCACAACTCCCTAAGAATGTTAGATGGTAAAGCATTCATTAAATCTCTGCTCTTCCCATGTGTAAGCCACGGCAGGCCCTCCAACCCAGGCTCTGCTTGCTGTTTTACTAAGGTAAAACACAGAAAAACTTATCCTTAGCACAAACTTTGGTTTCAGAGTAAATTCATTTGTTCACTTTTCAAGCTAAGTAAAGAGAGATACTGTCCTTTTTTTCTGAGAAAGTTTTAATTCAGGAGCTCCATAAAACAATTATACTATAGGCTGTCCCTCCTCCCCCCAAAAAAATATCAGCATGACACATATTTGCTAAGCAAGAGCTCTGAAAATGAGCATACTAATAGCAATTCCTTTGAAATACAGGAGGGAAAAATTCTATGTAAAAATGTGCAATTTTAGTGTAAAAGGAAACTCCATTTCCAATTATCTGGGGTGGTTTGGAGATCCTTTCCTTACCTGCAAGGCAGTTTAGGATCAGAAAGACCTTCCAAAATGCGAACACCATTGTGCCGAGGTTTGTTGAGAGCAGCAGGAGCCAGCAGCTTGCCTGGACTAGGCTGAGTCTCAAACTGGCTTCTTCAATCACACCGAGGTTTGCCAGGCTTATCTGCTGGGCATCACCAAGCAAACATGCCTCTTCGGGCTTACTTATTGGGTACAGACCTTTCTCAGAGCAGATTTGTGTTTCTTTGAAACACTTTTCATGGGGCGTGTTTCCTTGATATATTTGCTATTGTGTTAATAATAAACCCATGTATTTAAATTCTTCAAGCTCTCTTTGTACACAGATTCTCTAAGTCTCATTGTTTAAAACCAATCTTACTAAAAACTTGTACTTGGAGGGAGGGATAGATATAGTTGAAAGAGAACCTATGCAAATAAAAACTGACAAGGCTAATTAATTTCAAATATTTCCATGGAAGTCATACAGCATTGATTCACTAACCTCCTTTTACAAATTAGGTTAGCAAATTGGTACTTTAAGGTTTCCTGGGGAGATGGGGTTCACAGGAAGGGCACAGGGGTTATGAAGCGTAAAAGCTTTCATTTTTATGTGAACAAACTCTGGACATGTCACTCTTTTTTGAAGCACTGGTAGTTGTCACTACCCTCCAACAAAACTGGCAATAGAATGACTTACATGCTTATGTCTCCCAGGTCAGAAACATAGCACTTTTTCAGTAATCTAATTTTGCAAAATCAAATTAGCAAAAAAATGCTTTAAAACTTCCATTGGATGAGTCTGAATTTTTGCAGAATTAAATTACTGAATAGGTGCTATAGGGTTTCCTTGGAAAGGGGAGTTCACTAGAAGGGCATGGGAGGCTCCACAAGTAAGAAGCTTTCACATGAACATGAACTTCTAATAAAGCTTCCTCTTGTACTTAAGTTACCCCGAGAAACCGAAGGGCCTGCTCTAGCTCTTCCTGTGCCATCTCTAAGTCCTGTTGCTTCCATTTCTACAACAGCTCTCAGATTTGTTCTTTCTCCAATCTGCTGCTTCCACTCTGGTCCAGGTACTCAGCTCCTCCCTCCTGGCCTATCATAGCAGCTTCCTAAATGGTCTCCCTGACTTCTCCCTCCTTCATCCTATGTAATAGCCAAAGGCCAATGTTGCAACCCTAATCAAGCATTTTCAGTAACACCACGTATGGACTCTTTCATCAAGTCCAAAGTCCTTAATCTGGATTCCCAGCCTTCCAAGATCTGATCCTCACCTCATCTGAACTTTAGCCACATTAAATCATCCATCTGAAAAATGCTGTCAGGATTTACTGCCTCAAAGTGTTCAGTCACATGAAATGTGCGCAAGTTTCAAGTGATATGTTTTGTGAACTTTAATTTGCAGGAAATGTTTGACTTCAACTGACCTTAGCCGAGCCAGTTGCCCACTGCTTCTCAGAAGGTCATTTTGCTTCCATCAGGCTTGATTCCTCTTCGCAGCCTACCCTATCTATGCACATGTTTGATGCCAAACCTTAGCTCCAGGTGACTTCTGTCACAACTTAGAATTTTCTCCTCCCTCCTCTTGCTATCCAGGTATATCCTTAGCACAGATCAGTCATGCTGTCTTATAAGATTTCGATGAACCCACATACCACCCCTCTCTGGGGTCCCCTTAGCATACATTCATATTATACTAAGAGCCACTACCCTACAGTTGGCACTGTATTGTTCTTCAGTAGTTTCCTATTCATTAACTGGTCTCCCTTAAATCTAGTGACCTTGAACCCCTCCAGCACTGGGACCAGGTCTTATACAGGTAGTTCCTACCTTATGAAAGGGTGTGTCCCAAAATGTACTGGTAAGCTCATTGATTGGACCCAAGAATACACACTCCTACAGAAACAATGCTATAATAGAAGTCTCATTCCCAGACTTATATAGCACATAGTCTAGCACTGGCTTGAATTCTGGGTGCTGGGCCATGTAGGACAGAGAAAGAGAAGCAGGAGTAGTAGGTGGCAGAGAAAGAATGATCCTTTTTTCCCCAAGACACGGGTTGTGCACAAGTCAACATTTTTTCCCAAATAACTATTATGTATCTTTGACACCAACCTTCCTTTCTGCCCACAACTCTCACGGCTCCCCGGCTCCTTTTGTCTCTAGTTTGACCTAAAGAAGAGTCTCACTCCCCAGAATGTCCCTATTCTTCCCAGAAACACTCCCCTTCCTGTGCAAGCACATATCCAGCTCCGTCTTAGGAGGGGGGGGAATCAATTTCATGAACATTGCCCAACCTATTTGCACTATTGAAAATCGAATGCTGGTTTTCCCCAAATAAATCTCTGACCAGGAGGACTAGGCAATGCAATAAAGAGAAATGGTCTGAGGGAGGAGGTTTTGCAGAGGAGGACAGTTTGTAAGGTGGTCCTCTGGAGATCCATACCAGCTCTTCTCAGCCTTGATTCTGCCTTGACCTCTAAGTCCACCAAGTCTCCAAAAGACCCACAGTTTCTGCAATGGCTCCCCTGCAAGTAATACTGACATTTTCAGTGGTGGCGAGGGGCAATGGGAAAAGAAATTTGTAAGTCTGGTGTTTGTAAGCCAAGGATTTCCTGTGTTTCCTTTCATGCCCCATAGGTGACCATAGTAGAGTGTCCATATACTTGATCATTAAAACTAGGACACTTTTGAGAGTGAAAAGGATACTATTAGCAGTTAAATGGGACAGAAAGCATAAACTGTGACAGTCCCAGACAAACCCGAATATCTGACCATCTACCTACAGGGGATACGAGGCACAAAATTAGGTGCTAAGTAAGAGCTTGTTAATTAATTCAATATGTCCAAGCTGGTTGGCCCGAAGTTGGGTGGGGTGGAGGGTATGATATAAGGGTATTGCTAAAACCCATCTGCAGCAGAATCTCTCATACAAACACAAAAAGACTTTGCAACATTTAAGTAAAATACCTACGCTGTTGCCATGTAAGATCTAACCAGGAAATTAAAAATTCTGTTAAAATGAATGCTAAGAGATGGTCTAAATTTCTGCTTGGAACTGAATTTTGATAATAAATTAACTATTGTTCAAAAAAGTGGGCCATTAACTGGTACATGAAATATTAAACATCCTTTGCGTTTTTATAGGGCCTCATAATTTTTAAAATGCTTTTCCATTTCATCTTCACAACTGTTCAATAAAATAAATGAGGCAGGTATTATCTACATTTTCTACATAAGAAAAGTGAGGCTCAAAAATGTGTCTTTCCCAAGGCCACATAGTACGCATTGGAAGCTGTTTTATCACGCTGCACAGTAGCACAGTGTGATTGTAATGTAACAAATATGCTACTGCCCCAAGGATTCTTCCTTGGGAACTTTCAGAAATACATGGTATCTGATTTATCTCTCATTTTTTAACTTAAAAATTATAAAAGTAATTCATTTTGATTGTAAAAGGATTTCAAAAAACAAAGAAGTATACAGAGGGGGAAAAAAGTCTCCATTCATCCACACATGTAATCCCATGCCTAGGCTCATAAGCAACAGGAATTTAGCATTTTTACAGATCTTTTTCTATGCATTTACACACACACACATACACACACGAGGTGTTTTTTTTTAAAAAGTGATCATAGTATGATATGATCATACTATACATATTGTTCTATAATTTGCTTTTTTCCTCCTTAAAAACACATTTTTATTCTCTCTTTCTGTCACTATGTCCAGCTAGATCTATAGATCTATCTTACCCATTTTAAGGCTACATGGTATTTTCTAGTATGAACATACCTTAATTTATTTTAACCATTCTCCTATTGCCGAATTCTTAAACCATTTCAGTTTTTCACTATTATAGACAACGATGTAATGAATACCCTTTTATCTAGATCTCTGCCACTTGTGTGATTATTTCTGTAGATTACTTCCCTAAAAATGGAATTGCTGGATCAAAGGGTATGAACATTTAAATTTTTGGTAGACTGCAAAATTGTCCACCAGAAATTCTTTACAAATCTATACCTCCACTAAGAGTGTATGAGCAGGCTGGGTGTGGTGGCTCACGCCTCTAATCCTAGCACTGTGGGAGACCAAGATGGGAGGATCACTTGAGGCCAGGAGTTCTAGACCAGCCTGAGCATCATAGCGAGACTCCCATTTCTACAAAAATGTAGAATAATTAGCTGGGCATGGTGGCAGACGCCTGTAGTCCCAGCTACTTGAGAGGATGAGGCAGAAGGATTGCTTGAGCACAGGAATTTGAGGTTGCAGTGAGCTATGATGATGCCACTGCACTCTGGCCTGAGCAACAGAGCAAGACCCTGTCTCAAACAAACAAACAAAAGTGTACGTGACAGGGAAAAACCCCCACCCTGGGGCCCCATGGCTGAACTCACTGCTGATTAGATTCTTTTTGAATCCCACTGCTGATTGGATATTAAAGCTTGTTGCTGATTGGATATTAAAGCTTGCTGCTGATTGGATATTAAAGCTTGTTGCTGATTGGATATTAAAGCTTGTTGCTGATTGGACGCTTTTTGAATCCCACCGCTGATTGGGTAATTCCTCATGCCCATAGTTGATTGGTTGTGTGTAACCCCAAGAAGTGTATAAAACTGGAGAACAAGGAAGCGGTGCTCAGAATTTGGTGGCATGCCCCTCTGAGTCCGCTGGCAGAATAAAGACTGATTCTCTGACCCTCTGTGTGCTGCTTGGTTCTTTCCCCGGTCAATCGCTGTAACACTAGCTGTAATACTTGCCATAACACTTGCCGGAACATATGAGAGTGCCTGTTTCTATGCAGTCTTGTCAACAATAAAAATTATCAGTATTTTATTTTATTTACTAGTATCATGGGTAAAAATTGGTATTGCTTTGTTGTTTTGATTTGTATTTCTCTGATGAGGTTGAGCCTCTTTTCACAGGTTTACTGGCCTAACTGGTATTTCTTTCCCTGTGAATTGCCTGTTTACAGCTTCAGCCCATTTTTCCATGGAGTTACCTGTCTTTTAATGTTGTAGAGGTATTCTTTATAGGTTATGAATCTTACTCTGGCTTGGTATCCATGTTAAAATATTTTCTTCTGGCCCACCAATTTTCTTTTAATTATGCCTTTTACCATAAACAAATTTGCATTTTGTCAGAATCTGTCAGTTTTTTCTTTGCAGCTTCTGAATTACATGGCTTCTTTAAGAAAGCCTTCCCCGATCCAAGACTACAAAAATATTATTCTATATTGTTATTATATAATGCATAACATCATATATTCTTCTGATGCTTCTATAATGTTATCTCTTGCCATCTCAGTTATAGCAACTTTGTCCTTCCATTTGCTCAGGACAAGAGCCTACGTGTCATCCTTGAGTCCTCTCTTTCTCTCATATACCACATCCTACTCATCACCAACTTCTTTGGGCTCCATGTTTGAAAGCTATCCAGACTCTGAGCACTTCCCCCACCTCACTGCCCCCACCCTCATCTGAGCCACCAGCACCCATTGCCTGAATCACAGCAAGAGCCTCCTAACTGGTGTCCCTGCTTCCACACTGGTCCCCTCCCAGTCTATTCTTATCACAGCAGCCAGAAGGATCATTTAAATATGAAAGTCAGATCGTGTCTCACCTTTGCTCAGATCTTCCCCTAGTTCCTAATTTCTCTCTGAGTAAAAACCAAAGTCTTTAAAATAGCTTACAAATCCATAGCCCATATGTTAAGTGCCTTGGTTAACACATTCTAGGTGATGTGTTGTAAGTGTGATATACACATCAGATTTCAAAGACTTAGCATGAAAAAAGCATAGTATCATTAATTCTTACGTTAATTACATATTGAAATGATAATATTGGGGATATATTGGGTTAAAGAAAATATATTATTAAAATTTTAAAGTCAAAAAATAAGTAATCAAATAGCTTAGAAAACCCTAAGATGATCTGTCTCACCCACTCCACCCACCACCTCTCTGATCTAATGTCTTACCATAATTTTCTTTCTCATTCTGCTCCAGCCATACGGCTCTCCTTGTTGAGTCTCCAACTAGCCTGGCACATTCTCACTTTTTAGGGCATTTGTACTTAGTAGTTAACTCTGCCTGTGACATTTTTCCCCCAGATATCAGCAGGGCCAACTCCCCCCATCTTCTTCAAGTCTTTGCTCAATTGTCAGTTTTACCTTTCAGGGAGTTTACCTTTACCTTTTAAGGGAGATTTGCTCTTTGGAAACAGCTAGGTCATTTGAGGCTAATTCTAATGAATAAGTTAGGCGATCAAGTTCAGTAATGGTGTTCTGTGGTCAAGAAACGAGGTGTAATCATAATGGTGTGTGTGGCTTAGGAGCTGCCCCAGAAGGCAGTCTGGGGTTTCCAAAGGGCAGACCAATGCCATTCTTATGACACCAGCATAAGACAGAGAGACACACACACAGAGACAGAAGTACAGGAAGAGACAGAGACACAGAGAGATCGACAGACAGACAAAAAGAGTGAGTGAGAGAGAAGAGAAAGAGAGGGAGAGATCTGGGGCTAAAGCTTTTCATGTATTTTTTAATCATAAAGTAGTCATCATGGGAAAAATCAAAATTTATTGGACTCCTTTATACATATTTTATGGTTTTGTATATTTTAAACAATTTTTAATTACATATGCAAATGCACAATCTACTCAGTGCTTAGAGTCTAAAGAGTTTAATTTATTTCTGTTGGAATGGTTCCAAAGAAAGTGTTTCAAAAATCCCTTGGGCAATCACAGCACCACTGAAGCTGTATTCCTCTTTCCGACTTCCTGCTGGGTATCTCCTCTTATAGGCCCACTGGCACTTCAGAGTCCACCGCAAATGTCACCTGCTATCTCCAAACCTGTGCCACTTCCTAATCACTGTTGCTGATGCCCTCATCATAACTCTTCATTGAGGTACTCTTTGACTCCTACTTTTATTCACCTACCATCTCGCAAGTACCAAGTCCTACTGAGGATGGCACTGAAACTTCTTTTCAGTCCATCTTCTCCTTTCATCTCCTCTGCCACACTCTAGTTCAGCCCCTATTATCTCTCATTCAGATGGTGGCAGTAGCCTCCTAGCCCATCTCCTGGCCTCCAAGCTTCCTCCTTCTCAAATCCATCCTTTGTAATCCTACCAGTTAAGTTTTCCTAAAGTCCAACCATATCAGTCTTGTGCTCAAAAATCTTCCACGGCCCTTTTCTTTAGACATAAACGTTGTTATCCGGCATTCAGCTGTTACCCAACTTGTCTTTCCTGCCTATTTTCTGCTATTTGTAACAACAAAGAATATCAGAGCTGACAGAAGTCTTACAACCAGTAAGGTGTCTAGAGGGCACATTTAGGGACTGCAAGTTCACACTAGCCTCATTGCTAAGAAAAATGTCTTACACATGGGGATGGCAGGGAGAAGGAGGACTCTCACTGCATACTGACATCATAGAATTCACTTGAGAGTTTCCCTTACTGGAGTCCCTAGTGTGAGACTCCCAACTCATTGGCTTACAGAATTGTAGAATGATGTGCTGCCTCTTCTTTTTATTGTTTTTAAGACAACTCAGTATTAACCTAGAGTGAGAAGGTTTGTTGTTATTGTTGATGAGAGAGAGAGAGAGAGAGAGATATCTGCAAGCAGGCTCCAGACAAAACTGAATTCTCTGTTACCTGAACATATCCTCACTTTTCCAGCCCCACACCTTTTTTTAAAAATAATTTTTTATCATATAATCTATTTTTTTATTAAAAAAATTTAAATTAAAATATATATATATTTTAGAGATAGGGTCTCCCTGTGTTGCTCAGACTGGTCTCAAACTCCTGGCCTCAAGCAATCCTCCTGCCTTGGCCTCCCAAAGTGCTGGGATTATAGGCATGAGCCACCACACCCTCACCCCTGCAACTTTACAAAGACTAGTCTATTCTCCTAGATCACTTGCCCCACCAAGTGTAATTGTCAAAAAAATCTATTCATGATCATTACATGTTGCATACTTGTATCAGGACATCACATGTGCCCTACAAATATGTACAACTACTGTGTTTCCCCGAAAATAAGACCTACCCATAAAATAAGCCCTAGCAGGATTTCTAAGCATTTGCACAATGTAAGTCCTACCCCGAAAATAAGACCTAGTGATGGGCGTGGCTACGCAGTGTATCCGCACAACCCATGCATTTTGTCGTCTAGCGGTAAAGACCAGCAGCCCTTCTCATCTGCCCCATCATGACAGCTACTATCCCAGAGGTGACCGGAAAGGTGCGGCAGCCCCACCAACAAGGTCGGCTCCCCCTGTCAGTTCCCGGCCATCCTGTGCGTGCTGCAAGCTGAGGCTTTGAGGGGAAAATAACACATCCCCTGAACATAAGCCCTAGGGTGTCTTCTTGAGGAAAAATAAATATAAGACCCTGTCTTATTTTCGGGAAAACACGGTAGTATGTATCCATAAAAATTAGAAATAAAAAAATTAAAAATATACTTATCCTCTGAGCCTCACGGTGGATGAACACTCACTCCTCTGTGGATTGTCTACTAATTCCTACATGATGTAATCTCATCTTTGCTGCATTAGCATTACTAATACCTTTCATATGTCACTTAGAGTATATCCTGACTATTTGTGTACTGGTCTTCTCTGTGGCTCTAAGACTGCGAACTTCTAAAGGGGAACAGGGACCATGTTTTGGTGATTTTACACATATACACACACACACATGCTTGTGTGCTCTGTTATTTGGACCAGGCATTGTGTTAAGTGCTTTGTATTCATTATCTCATTTATTCCTCTTAATAGCCTTATGAGGTAGGAAGTCTTATTATCCCCATTTTGTAGGGGCTAATGAGACTTGAGGAAACTTAAACACAAGGAAATTAAGCAATTTAAAAAAAAATTCATAGATAGTAACAGATGGACCCAGGACTCATATTCTCAACCCTCGCAGCCCACCTCAAATATTTCCATTACATAACCCATGTCCATTCCACATGCACAGTTAGGTAGTGTTCTTTTCTCTTCAGTGGGGGATACCTATTGGCTCACCCTCCCCGTCCTTTATTGCATATGTCTAGTGAGCAGCCATTTTCTCTCACTTTGCCAGTTCCCAGTTGCAAAATGGCTGTAAGTCATCCCCCTCACAAGTATGGCTGCTGTTGGCCAAAGCCTCAGTCCTCAGTAACTACCACACTGCTAAAACTGAGGCTCAGAGAGAAATATTCGTAACCACCAGAGCCAGGAACTCAGCCCAAGTAAGTTGGCTCCAGAGCATGTGCTCTTAACTTATGGTTAACTTACTATATGGCTTTAAGGACCTGGCCTGGTATTGGCACATAGTAAGTGCTTAAGAGCTGTTTGGTGAATTCACTTTTTCAAGTTCATGGTATCTCAAAGTGACTATTTTGAAAGGTGGCACTCATTTGGATGCACATGATCTGATATATTTGTTGAAAAACAAACCTGAAATCATATCATCATCGTCATCAACAATGACAAACCTTCTCACTCTAGGTTAATACTGAGTTGTCTTAAAAACAATAAAAAGAAGAGGAGGCAGCACATCATTCTACAATTCTGTAAACCAACAAGTTGGGAGTCTCACACTAGGGCCTCCAGTAAGGGAAACTCTCAAGCGAATTCTATGATGTCATTATGCAGCGAGAGTCCTCCTTCTCCCTGCCATCCCCATGTGTAAGGACTGACATTTTTCTCAGCAATGAGGCTAGTGTGAACATGCAGTCCCTAAATGTGCCCTTTGGACACCTTATTGGTAGTCCTTAGAAGCCTCCAGAAAAAGCCAGAAGTGGACCTCAGTAAGGCTGTGAAGCAGGGGAACCTCAGGGGTATATTTAAGGAGGGCCATGGAGGTTTCTGTCCTCTTGAATTTGGGAAATCTCTGTTTCCTGCCCTAGAGGAGAGAACCATGCAGAAAGTTCTCCTTTGGCGAGTCATGTTTTAACAATAAATATGAGTCAGCTTGTGTTGAGTAGCCTGGGATTGCTTATCTAGTGATAGTAGGGAGGTTGGAAAGGGTTAGTTAGTACCAGGAACTCTATGTTAACCGATAGTGTGACTCAACCTATTGTGTACATTAAAGTGTTTGGGGAAGCCTACTCCTAGGCAATTTGACGCACTGTACAAACACATATCCTAGACTCTGCTTTGGAAAAATTACATGCATGCACAGTCATGCCGCCCCCTCCACACACACCCCATTCAACCCAAAGAGGGCCTAGACCCTTCCATTTCTTCCATTTGGGAGAGGTCAAGCTTGACTTGAACCATGAAAAATTACATTGTAATTGTATGATTTCAGGGCCCTTTTTTCCCCCCAGTCCTATCCAATAGTTCCTAAAAATGCCATACCTGAATGAAATTAACCCTAAAACCCAGAGATTCTCTTGGAGCCAAGAGATTGAAGAATTTCACAGCTACCCGAGCTGGTTAATGGTACCTGTGACATAGTAATAAGGGCTACCGAATGCCGAAGGCCTACTAGGCTACATTCAGGCCCGGGGTGAAGCATTTCCTATGCCTTGTGTTTCACAATAACCCTATGAAGGAGGTATTAGTTATGCTCCTCATTTTACAGATGAGGAAAAGGAAGTTCAGAGGGGTAAATGACTTGCATTAATCACACAGCTTGCCAGTGGCAGAACCAAGACTTGGGCCCAGGTGGGACTGCTCCAAAGCCCAAGCCTTTGCCCGTTATGTGATATGGCCTCCCGGCACTGGGCAAAGGACAGTAGAATATTTAGTCAACACAGTCCCTGCTCACCAGGCTCACACTCTTGCTGGGAAGACAATACAAATATACAAAAAAGCAAGTATTGATACTAAGAAGTATATGGTTATGAAAGGCTACATTATGCAACACAGACAACAAATAAGTACAAGTACAGAAAGGGAATGTGGACAAGGGATGCCTGTGGGCCCCAAGTCCCCACAGTTGGATGAGTTCCATGGGGTCCACCTGACAGGCGAGAGGGATTCTGGGAGGACTTGAGCAGAATTTTTGAAGGTGAATATCTAGAATGAACAATGAAAAGAGAGAGAAGTAGCATTTTAGAGGGCAAGAATGACAGAAAGGCAAAGAGGCAAGATTACTTGTATAGAAGGGCTGGAAGGACAGGGCGTGGAGGCTCACGCCTGTAATCCTAGCACTATGGGAGGTCGAGGTGGGAGGATCACTTGAGCTCAGGAGTTCGAGACCAGCCTGAGTAAGAGTGGGACCCCATCTCTACAAAAAAAACAGAAAAATTAGCCAGGCATCGTGGTGCACATCTATAGTCCAGCTATTTTCGAGGCTGAGGCAGGAAAATCACTTGAGCCCAGGAGTTGGAGGTTGCTGTGAGCTTTCTCGCTTCCAAGATGACAAAGAAAAGAAGGAACAATGGTGGTTCCAAAAAGGGCCATGGCCACATACAGCCTATTCGCTGCATAAACTGCACCTGGTATGTGCTTACAGACCAAGCTATAAAGAAGTTCGTCATTCAGAACATAGGGGAGGCTGCAGCTGTCAGGGACATTTTGGAAGCAAGTGTCTTCGATGCCTATGTGCTTCCCAAGCTGTCTGTGAGGCTACATTCCTGTGTGAGTTGCACCATTCACAGCAAGGTAGTCAGGAATCGTTGTCAGGAAGCCCGCAAGGACCGAGCACCCCCACCCCGAGTTAGATCTGCGGGTGCTGCCCCACGACCTCCACCAACGCCCATGTAAGGGGTTCAGCCCTTGAGGACTGAAGAAATACTGCCCTTTGGGAAAAAAATAAAATGGAAATTATTCTTTTTTTTAATTTTTTATTTTTGAGACATAGTCTCACTCTGTGGCCCAGGCTAGAGTGCCGTGGAGTCAGCCTAGCTCACAGCAACCTCAAACTCCTGGGCTCAAGCGATCCTTCTGCCTCAGCCTCCCGAGTAGCTGGGACTACAGGCATGTGCCACCATGCCCGGCTAATTTTTTCTATATATTTTTAGTTAGCCAATTAATTTCTTTCTGTTTTTAGTAGAGATGAGGTGTCACTCTTGCTCAGGCTGGTTTTGAACTTCTGACCTTGAGCGATCCTCCTGCCTCGGCCTCCCAGAGTGCTAGGATTACAGGGGTGAGCCACCGTGCCCGGCCGGAAATTATTCTTTAATAAAAAAAGAAAGACTGGAAAGAAATCAGTTTGGAGAATAACTGAAAATAAAAAAAGCATTGTTATAATAGGAGCCAGGCATGAAAGAGTGTATCAAGTAGACAACGAAGGCAGAACATGTCGAACGTGCCAATTTCTGTTGGATTTGGTTTAAAGCAGATAAAGCAAACAAAAGGCCTGAGGGGTTTTTTTGTTTGTTTGCCTGTTTGTTTTTAGTGCTGCACAGTGTTTTGCACATGCTTTGTTTCTACTGTCTTTGATGTGCTCATGTGCTTGTGCTAATGAGAGACAGCATAGTGTAGTGACAAAGCACACGAACTCTAGAATCAGGCAGCTTGGCTCTGAACCCAGGCTCTGCCACTTACCAGTTAAGGGACCTTAGGCAAGTTACTTAATTTCTTTGTGCTGCATTTTCCTCATCCATAAAGTGAAGTGTAATTAGACCTATCTCATAAGAGTGTTATAAGCACTATATACGTTATTATTTGCAAAATGCTTAGAACAGTGCCTGCAGATAGTAAGTGCTATCAACATGCTTGTTGTATAAATACAAACGTAATTCATTACCAACATGAAATGTGGGAAATTTCTAAAATCATTGCATAAAGATCTTTCTCTTTAAGAAAACAGGCTGGACGAAGTGGCTGACACCTGTAATCCCAGCACTTTGGGAGGCTGAGGAGCAAGGATTGCTTGAGCCCAAGAGTCCAAGACCACTCTGAAAAAGAGCAAGACCCTGCCTCTACAAAAAATAGAAAAATTATCCCAGCATGGTGGCGTGTGCCTGTAGTCCCAGCTACTCAGGAGGCTGAGGTGGGAAGATCATTCCATCCCAGGAATTTGAGGTTTCAGTGAGCTATGATGATGCCACTGCACTCTAGCCTGGATGACAGAGTAAGACCCTGTCTCAAAAAAACAAGCAAGCAAGCAAACAAAAAACCCTGGTAGATGGGGCCATCTGGGCAGACTGTAGCATGGCAACAACCGAGGATAGCTGAGTAGTGGCTACTGCCTGTAGAATGGGCATGTACCCTCCAGCGCCCACAGTCCCCACCCACACCCCAGCTGCTTATACCTGGCCCACTTCATGTGATCTTGTGACTCCTGGTTTAAAGTGAAAAGAACATTCTATTTCCTAATATGCCTATGTATTAATATTTGCAAAGAGAGCTCATAAAGGAAGCAGTTTGGGCCTGGAACCCAGGCCTGGCTGAATTCACAGGATGCTCTAACCCTTAGAGTCTAAGGTCCCTCCTTGATCCCAGGTGCTGGGCCACTGGGCTGCACAAGCATCCTCTATCCTCAAACTGCCTCAAGTCTTCCTGCCCAACCCACACTTCTGATGGGAGGGAGAACTTAGGACTCCCACAATCCTTTGCAGCAGCAACTCTGGGGGAAGGCCAGTGTCCTCTTCCTTAGGCTTGTTCGGTGGATTAGACTGTGCCTCAAGGTTTGAAAAATCCACAGCTGAGGAATAATTTCCACAGCGACTAGCCCCAAGCCAAAGCATGAGATGGACTAAGGTGTTCCTCACAGCCACCAGCTGCAAGGGCGTTCCCAGGCCGTGAGCTTTCTAGTTCCCACGGCTCTTCGTGCTCTGCAGCTGCTCAAGAACACTCAGAAGAGAGCCTCGGGTGAGCCTCCCCCACCGGTTTTCTGATAGTTTCGCTGCTGTCACGCCCCCTCAGGGGAGAGGCCCTTCCTTTCTTCTCTCCAGGAGGATAACTGAGCCCCGCCTGGGCAGGGCGGGTGTGCAGGCCTGCTGGCTCCTAGCTGTCACCTCTGCTGGAGAAGGCCTCCCACCTTTCTTTGTGGGGAATGACTGATGGCAAGAATGTCAGGGCAGGCAGGAAAGGAAAAGCCATGGAGGGAGATGTTTAGAAGAAGAGAGACCTTGGGGCTGTGGTCAAACCCTGCCACTTGCACTGCTTTGGAATAAGCAGCCCAGCTGTGCTTACACCTGGGTGCAGCAGCACGAGGAGGGTCACAAAGACCCACATCAGGGGTCAGAAATCAGGTGGCACACCAGGCAGAAAAAGTTAAGACACAGATGCGACCTGAAAGCGTTAGAACATCTAGTCCCAATCCTTCATTTCACAGAGCATCAAACTTGCCCTGGGTCTCACAACTCGTTGTAGGGGCAGAGCAGGGAGTAGAACATAGGTGTCCTGGCTCTTTCGGTGTGACTTCCTGGGAGAGGGAGAGGTGCAGAGGTGGGAAACTCGAGACTGGTTCTAAACGGCAGCGTATCTGATGAATAACAACTCCGGAGTCCATTCCAACTGGGCGGGGGTGCGCAGCCTGGTCCCAGCCCCAACCAGCAGGAAACAACTTTGACCAATCTCCACCAGTTCATGGCCCTCCCAAGGCAAACAGTGCCTGGCCTCCTGTGGGACCTACATCTGAGAGCCTTGTGGGAAGGTCTCTGGGCAAGGAGAGAGAACTAAGGGAAACATCTATCTATAGGGGAAGCTGTTTTGACCTACACACATCTCCTGGGAGCTGCCACCACTCGTCCCAGCAAGGCCAAAGTTTCTTACCCTATTATTCAGCGAGGCTATGTGTTCAATGGGAGGTCTGGCCCTCCATTGCCTCTCTGACCTCATCTCCCACCACTCTCCTCCTTGCTCACTCCGATGCAGCCACTCTGGCCTCCTTGCTACTCCTTAAACATGCTAAAAATGTTTCTACCTCAGGGCCTTTGTACTTGCTGTTTCTTGGTGTGCTCTCCCCCTGCTATCTGTACTGTTTGCTCTCTCCCGTCTGTGAAATCTTTGCTCAAAATGTCACCTTCTCAGAGATCCCTTCCCCAGCTACCCTGTGTGAAAGTGCACCTGTCACCCTCTAACCCCTTACCCTACTTTCATTTTCTCCATATAGCATTTATCACCATCTCGCATCACAGCATATATTGTGTTCAGTGCTGGGACTTTGTCTGGCATGTTCACTCCTGTATTCCCATCACCTAGAACCGTCCCTGGCATATAATAGGCGCTCAAGAAATATTTACTGAATAAATGGGTGGCTGGATATGGAAGAGGACTATTTTTCTTGGTGCATGTTTACATATAGCAAAGTGGCGTAAACATCTATTTGTTCCATTTATTCATTTTCCAAACAAATATTTCTTGAATGCCCTTATGTTGCTGGCTTTCCACTCTGTCTAGTGGAAAAGAAAGATGAGTAGATGAAAAAATGACGATACAATACAGTAAGTACTGCCCGGGATATTTGGAAGCACAGAGAAGGAATTGGAGAAGGTTTCTCAAAGGAACTGCCCCTTGAGGAATGGGAGATGTTAGTGAGGAGAAGAAAACTGAAGCGGAGATGTGGAGAAGGGCCCTTCAAGCCCTTCGCTGTGCAAGAACAGCGAAGCTCCTCAGGGCAACAGCTTTCTCATAGTGGGCCACAGAGTGGCAGGGAAGGAAAGATGTACCGTGTTTCCCCGAAAATAAGACCTACCCATAAAATAAGCCCTAGCAGGATTTCTAAGCATTTGCGCAATATAAGCCCTACCCCGAAAATAAGACCTAGCGATGGGCGTGGCTACGCAGCATATCTGCACAACCCATGCATTTCGTCTCAGAGCGGTAAAGACGACGAGCAGCCCTTCTCATCTGTCCCATGAGAGCTCTATTGCTCGATATGAGAGATTGGGACCAATGGTTCTAAAGGAAATAGAGTCGCAAGAAATTCAGGATGGAATTTGGGGTTTGGAGAGTTATGATGATGTTCCAGAAGAAGACGACTTAACTATATTTGAATAAATGTAGATTGTTGTACCGTACTTAAAAAAAATAACACATCACCTGAAAATAAGCCCTAGGGTCTCTTCTTGAGGAAAAATAAATATAACACCCTGTCTTATTTTCAGGGAAACACGGTAGGTGGAAGGAAGGCTGGAGACCAAGCAGAGGTCCCAGTTTGGGAGCTTTACCTGCTGTTCTAAGTATTGAGTTAAGCCTATAAATCAGAATGGCAAACTTGTCAATTGTGGAGAGATCCCATTGTACAGCACGGTGACTGTAGTTAATGACGATATACCGTATTCTTGAAAAAGGCAAAGATAGTG
>VBSM01003151.1:4255944-4284518 GCA_008086735.1 Cheirogaleus medius | reverse complement strand
TCAGGCTGGTTTCGAACTCCTGACCTTAAGCGATCCACCCGCCTCGGCCTCCCAAGAGTGCTAGGATTACAGGCGTGAGCCACCACGCCCGGCCTCAGCCAAGCTTCTTTAAAGAGTTGTCTCTTCTTGTTGTCATTGTTTCCTTGCCTCCTGTTTACACCTCAGTCCACTTCTATCTCCTTTCCAGCTCCTTTACTACAGAGAAATGGCTCTTGCTTAGGTCACAGTAACCTCCATATTGTCAAACATTGTTTCCATTTTTCATCTTACTTGACTCCTTGGAAGCATTTGACCCAGTTAATCACTTCCTTCTTCTTGAAAAATTCACCTCCTTTAGCTTTTTTTTGCCTTTTTTAATGACTCTCCCCTAGCTTGGCATGGAGCCCTTGGCTTTTTTGAAGTGAATTTATTATTTTGAAATAATTATAGATTCATATACAGTTATGAGAAATAATACAGAGCAATCCCTTGTACCCTCCACCTAGTTTTTCCCAGTGGTAACCTCCTGCAAAACTACAGTATGATGTCATACTCAGAATATTGACACTGATACACCCTAGATACATAACAGTTTCATCATCACAAGGATCTTTCATGTTGCCCTTTTATAGCTAAACCTCTCCCAGACCCTTGTCACACAAACCCCCATCTCCGTCCTTAACTTCTGGCAACCACTAATCTGTCCTCCATTTAAAGAATGTTATATAAATGGAATAAAACATGTATCCTTTTTAGATTGGCTTCTTTTACTCAGCATAATTCTCTGGAGATTCATCCAGGTTGTTGCTTGTATTAATATTTCATTCATTTTTATTACTGAGTAGTATTCTAGTTTATATATGTACCATAGTTTGTTTAATCACTCATTTGTTGAATAACATCAGGGTTGTTTCCAGTTTAAGATTATTATGAATAAAGCTGTTATGAACATTTATGTACACATTTCTGTGTAAATGTAAATATAAATTTTCATTTCTCTGAGATAAATGCCCAAGAGTGCAATTGCCAGGTTGTATGTTAGTTGCATGTTTAGTTTTGTAAGAAACTGCCAAACTGTTTTCCAGGATATCTATATCATTTTAAATTCTTAGCAGCAATGGAAGAGTGATTGTTTCTCTGCATCATCACCAGCATTTGGTGTTGTTATTCTTTTTTATTTTAGTTATTCTGATAGGAATATAGTGTTGTCTTATTGTGTTTTTATTTGCATTTTTCTAATAGCTAATGACCTTCAATATCTTTTCATGTGTTTATGTGACGTCTGTATATCCTTTTCGGTGGTATGTCTGTTCATATCTTTTGCTCATTCTCTAATTAGATAGTCTATTTCTTTTTACTGATGAGTTTTGAGAGTTCTTTAAAATTTTTAGATATAAGTCCCTTGTCAGATATGTGGTTAGTAATCATTTTCTCCTGGTCTGTACCTTGTCTTTCCATCCTCTTAATAGGGAAAAAGTTTTTAATTTTGATAGGATCCATTTGTTTCTTTTATACATTGTTCTTTTGGTGTCAATTCTAAGAACTTATGCCTTCCTCTAGATCCCAAAGATTTTCTCCTATGCTTTGTCCTAAAGTTTTATAATTTTACATTTATAAAATGTATTTATAAAGCATTTATTTTATAAGTTCATGATTCATTTTGAGTTAATTTTGTGTAATTGTGAAGTTTAGGCTGGGGTTCCTTTTTTGGCCTATGAACGTCCAATTGCTCCAATGCCATTTGTTGAAAAGTCTGTCCTTCCTCCATTGAATTACTTGTGCAAAAAAAAGTTGGGCATATTTATGCAGGCCTATTTCTAGATTCTCTATTCTGTTTCAATGATCTATCTGTATATCCTATCCCCAATAACTACACTGTCTTAATTACTATAGCTCTACAACAGATGGTGTCTGTTTTGTTCACCATTGTATTATCACAGTGCCCAGAAAATAGATAAACAAGTTCTTATAGACATGGGGTCTCATTATGTTGCCCAATCTGGAGTGCAGTGGCTATTCACAGGCACACTCATAGCACACTGCAGCCTTGAACTCCTGGGCTCAAGCAATCCTCCCACCTTAGCCTCTCAAGTAGCTGGGACTACAGGCACACCTGGCTACATTTTCAATATTTCTGAGGTAGAGAAGTTCTGGGTGAGGACTATGCTTTTGGTGATAACAGAATCTTTTTCTATCTGCACTATCTGATATGTTAGCCACTAGCCACATGTAGCTATTGAGCATGTGAAATGTGGCTGGTGCAACTGAGAGATGATTTTCAATGTTTATTTTATTTTATTTCCATTTGTATAGCTACCTGTGGCTGCTGGCTACTGTATTGGGCTGCACAGGTCTGGAGGGTAGCCAGGAAAGAGGGTGACTGAAATGGAAGCAGGTCAAGGTCATTAGGTTTTAAGAAGTCAGGAACTGCTGGACCAAAGATTTAAGTGAATAAACCAGGTGAATATTGAAGCCCCTAGACAACGACATGATTGTTAGTGAGGAAGGCTGCGTGTTAGAGGCCAAAAGGCCTAGATTACTTTGGGGGCATGTCCAGTGTCTAGACAGCAGAGAAGAGGTATGGTAAGTGATTGATTCGTATGGCAGATGTCTTAATATTGTGTTTCCAGCAGGTCAGAGAAACAATGGCCTGGAAGCTGTCTCAGAAAATCAAGAGAATGCCAGCCGCTCCTCCAATCCCTGTAGTGGAATGGGCATCCTCCACTCTCCACTACTCCAACATCAGGAGTATCCTTGAGGGAAACACCAGAGTCAGCTAGGGCAAGGAGGTACAAGTAGAATTTGGTGACAAGGGTGAGCATGTAGGACAGCTTGTTTATCACGCAACAAAAGATCTAGGGAACACAGTAGAAATATTTGTGAGGGAAGGGAGTCATTTGCAAGGGAAAGAAAAATTGAGAAGAAGAAGAAGCACAAAATAGTATGAAAATATGAGAGATGATTGAGGCAAGGCTACTCTCCAAAACTCTGCCCTGGTGTCAGTAGAACTGGTTTACTGGTCTCCTTGGAAAAAGGCTCTGTTGCCCTTATATAGCTTTGGAAACTTATTTTTTTGCGGGAAAATAACTTTCTGTAACCAAGCATTGTATATCAAAAAGTCATGAAAGTTAACATTTCTTATAAAAAAACCTTTATGTTGTGGTAAAATACACATAACATAAAATTTACCATTTTAACCATTTTAAAGTGTACCGTTCAATGGCACTTACCGTGTTTCCCCGAAAATAAGACAGGGTCTTATATTTATTTTTCCTCAAGAAGACACCCTAGGGCTTATGTTCAGGGCATGTGTTATTTTCCCGTCAAAGCCTCAGCTTGCAGGTTGCACAGGATGGCCGGGACCTGACAGGGGGAGCCGACCTTGTTGGCGGGGCTACCGCAGCTTTCCGGTCACCTCTGGGATACTAACTGTCACGATGGGGCAGATGAGAAGGGCTGCTCATCTTCTTTACCGCTTCCCGAGGAAATGCATGGGTTGTGCAGATACGCTGCGTAGCCACGCCCATCACTAGGTCTTATTTTCGGGGTAGGGCTTATATTGCGCAAATGCTTAGAAATCCTGCTAGGGCTTATTTTATGGGTAGGTCTTATTTTCAGGGAAACACAGTAGATGGGACTCTGGTGGGTTTCACTGTTATCAAGGTCCAAATAAAATGAAAGTATGGTGTCAAGCTGCTTTAGATGCAGTGCTGGCTGAGGTACAGAGGATACTCAAGCAGCTGGTAGGTATGGTTTATAGGCACTGAGTTGGGTGTAGATACTTCTCAGTTCACTCAAAAAGGCAGTATAAGTAAATGTTGAGTTCAGTTCTCTCCTTCTGCCTCTGAAGGGCCCAGTAACACGCTATTCTGAGACATGGAAGTTAAGTAGCCCTCTACTCATCTTGTTTTCTCATGTGTAAAATGGATTAATAGTCTTAGAATTGTCATGAGGATTAAATATATGTAGAATGTATTAGCATAGTGCCTGACACAGTATGCTCTCAATAAATGGTAGTTATTATCATTATTATGTAATGATACTGATCCAACTCTGCCATTTCTTAGAGCTTTAAGAACAGTGGTCATATCCCCTCTATTCAACTAATCTCATTAAGGACAGATACTGCATTTTCATCTTTTTATACTCCATAGGCCCAACACGTGGTAGGAAGTACATGTACATTTGTTGAATGGAATAGTTTTTTTCTGTCTACATCTTTCTTCTTCTTCCACCCGTAGCTGGAATCTATATAAAGAGGTATAAGTGTTAAGAGCGCAGGTTTTAGAGTCAGACATAGATTTGAATTTTGGCTGTGCCACTTACTATGTGTATGACTTTTGGCAAATTACTTGACGAATCTGGGTCTCATATATAATATCAAGAAAATAAATATCAGGGGAGGCAAGATGGCAGATGAGAAAAACCACCAGCCAGAGTGTCTCTGCAAGAATGACAGATTTTGGGTGAAAGAGAAAAAAGTAAACAGGCAGACAAACATAGATCCAATGAGGATCGGAAGGAAGGGTGCCTGAAACTACAGGAGACTCCACAGGAAGAAGTTATGGAGCAGAACTGGAAGGAGAAAGGCATCCGCAGGGTCTAAACCCCAAGATGCGATGCTTGGAGACCAGTGACACAGGTGAGTGGAGCGGTTAACTTTCCCCTCCCTTGCATCTCGGACTGCTGGTGGGCTCCTGAGCGGTTGGAGAGATCTGCCAACACTAGCCCAGAGATGGCCGCCGCCAGTGAGCGGTGAGCTTGTTGCGGACAGGGCACCAGGCTCCCAGCTCCCTGGGGACACCTCCCTGAGCGCAGACCCCACCGGAGAGGCAGGCACTATATTGCTACATTCTCCCCTTCCCCTTCCCTACCTGCGGCTGCCTAGAGAGACAATTTAGCCACCACCTGGAAGCATGTGCAGGGAATGGGATCTTTCCTTTTGGGGCCCTACAGCAGACTGAGGGGTACTCGGACTATGAGCACCCTACCTGCCAGCCCTCCCAGGTGCTGCTTGCCTGGTGACTCCAGGAGAACGGGGAATATCCCGAGGCAGAGAGACATCGATCCAGCTTGGACACCCTGTGGTGACTTGGGACCAGCATTCTTCTCCCTGGCATGGTCAGGGATTGATCTCTGGGGCCCGAGGGACAGACGTGCAGGCCACATCCCGTACACCCAGGTCTCCATCACATTGTCCGGGGGCACAGAAGGGATACTTGTGAACTAGTCTACTGAGGTGTGTGTGCCTTCAGGGGCAGATCAGAGTGGGTCCTAGCTGCAGGAGTTCAAGGCTGCAATGTGCTATGACTGTGCCTGTGAATAGCCACTGCACTCCAGATTGGGCAACATAATGAGACCCCATCTCTATAAGAACTTGTGTATCTATTTGCTGGGCACTGTGCAAGGAGCTGATAATACAATGGTGAACAAAACAGACACCATCTGTTGTAGAGCACCACATGTTCTCACCATCATGGTATTAACTGATCAACTCTATAAGTGCACATATGGTAGTAACATTCATCAAGTGTCGCGCAGGTGGGAGGGAGGAGGAGAGGATGGGTATATACACATCTAATGGGTGCAATGTGCACCGTCTCGGGGATGGACACGCTTGAAGCTCTGATTCGGGTGGGTCAAAGGCAATATATGTAACCTAAGCATTTGTACGCCCATAACAAGCTGGAATAAAAAATTAAAATTAATAAAAAAAAGAAAAGGTAGGATATCCTGCCATTTGTGACAACATGGATGAACCTGGAGGACATTGTGCTAAGTGAAATAAACCAGTCACAGTGCCAGGGAAAACGGTCATTACCGTCGGGTGCCGGACGAGGCCGCTTGCCGCCTTCCTGCCGCTCCTGCTCCTAGAGTGGGTGTGTGAATGAGGCCCTCGCCTCCCTCGGCCACTCTGCTCGTGCGATCTTGATTGGATACTTTTTGAATCCCAAAAAGTGATTGGATGTTGATTGGATGTTAAAGCTTGTTGCTGATTGGATGTTAAAGCTTGTTGCTGATTGGACGCTTTTTGAATCCTACCAAGGGTATAAAAACTGGAGGAGAACAAGGAAGCGGGGCTTAGAAGTTGGTGGCATGCTGAGCCTGCTGGCGGAATAGAGGCTGTTCTCCGACTCTCTGTGTGCCGCTCGGTTCTTTCCCCGGTCAATCGCTATAACACTTGCTGTTAACACTTGCTGGAACAGCAGGACAAATACTATATAATTCTAATTATATGAGACCTCTAAATTTGTCAAACTCACAGAGGCAGAGATAAAATGGTGGTTGTCAGGAAATAGGGGGAGGGAAAAATGAGAACTTGTTGCTCAATACATATAAAGTTTTTGTTATGCAAGATGGATAACTTCTAGATGTGCTATACAAAATAGCTCCAAAAATTAACAATATGGTATTGTGTACTTTAAAATATGTTAAAAGAATAGAACTCATAATAAGTGTTTTTAACACACACATACACACACACACACATATATACACAAACCTGCAAAAAAAAACACAAGGAAATTTTTGCAAATGGTAGATATGGTTCGTATTTTGATTTTGGTGATTGCATCATGGGCATATGTACATGTTCAAACTCGTCAAGATGCATATAACGTGCATTTTTTATATATCAATTATGCCTCAATAAACCTAAAAAACAACCAAAAAAATAAATAAATATCTACTTCATAGAATTAAATGAGAAAATATAGTAAAGCACAATGCCTGTCACAAATAAGTTATTGAACAGTAATAATTCCTATTGCTATTATTGTTATTATTATCTGTTTCATTTGGAAAAGGAGGCATACCCCCAGCCCAATCTGATGAGGATTAAGGAGTGGCTTGGTGAGATGGAGCTTGACACATTCACACTAGGGAATGGAACTTGTTACTGCATCTTAATTTTTTCAGGGACGATTTCCTAGAGTTGGAAAAGCAAGAAAGAGAAGTGAGCAAGAGAAACTGAATCAACCATAAATACAACTGGGAAATGGGTGACATTTGTTTGCTGTGTCCCCCTTTTTTCCTCAGGTCATTACCTCCTGCTCTCTCCAATTTACACACTACCTTATGTGCCCAGGCCAGGTGTGCCATGTTGTCCACCACTGCTCCAGAATTTTCTCTTCCTCTCTCCCCTTCTCACTACCAAAACTCATTTGCTCTGTATATTCTAGACTCCTGGGAACCAATGAGGAACTAATTTGAAACCTAATCAGAGGTCAGGTGTTAATGGGCTGTTAATAGCTTCTTGTTTCCTTACCACACAGTGCTTTTGAGCACCTTAACTCATGAGAGAGACTGGTGGTCAAAACTGAAGGCCTGAGAGTGGGGAAATGGGCAGAGAAAACTTTACTATGCTGCATAGGCAATTGCTTACTGAGCCCTTGGGTAGAGTAAACCTTGAACAGAAGAAAAGGAACATGAAGTGAAATGGGCAGGCCCTTCCCAATAAACTGCTTTGGTATCCTCAATGTAATAACAACCACAATAAACGAAGTTGCTGTCACCCCCTTTAGTGTTCACACATTACTCTCGTTGACGGTATCTTTTTTGATCCTTTCTCTCATGAGGGTTTCCCAGCCTGGATCCCATTCCTCAGATCCAGAGTCATTGCCACCTACAGGTGCCACCAGCTAGTAGACCAGACTCTACAGCTTTCCCACATCTTCGAACCTCCATTCCCATTGTAGGCTTGCCTCTCTCCAGCCATCTACCACCAATGGACATTTCTTGAGCACCTACCGCGTATAGGGCCCTGTCTTTCCATCCTGGCTACTACTGAGACTGTATAATGTATGGTATTTTATGCACAAGTGTGCCATGAATTATCTCACAGATGGAGACGTATTTGGGCTATTTTTACATGAAAGAATATAACCTGCAATTGATTTACCCACCTGGTTCTTTTTTACAAAAAGGGCGCAAACTCTAGAGTGATAATCCTGGTTTCCCAGAACTGAGGGGGTTTCTAAGGAAGTTCAGTGTTAAAACAAGAAGTCCTGGGCAAGCAGAGATGGTTGATTATCCTCAAACACTTATTGACTGCTCACTGTTTACCCAAAATGACTTTAAGCCCTGATAGACTGCCTTCTAGGCCAGACTTAAATGAATGCCAGGGCAAGTGATGTTTTAAGGCAGAAATGTGCTGGTAAATGTTTAACAACCAGCCCTTTGGGTGAAGGGGAGGGTAATCTCTGATTTGTAGCACTTGTCAATTTCTATGGTGAAAACACTCCCACTGTGACCAATTTCAAACTACCAATGTGATGTCACTGGGGAACAGAGAAGAGATGCAGGGTAGAACATCATTATTTAATGTTTCTACCACATATATAAAATAGATGTGAACAACCTTAAGAGCACAGATGATAGTAAAAAGTAGGAAAATAATTAGGAAATGATGAGTTTGGAGTATTTGTTTTATTTTATTTTTGAGACAGGGTCTCACTCTGTCACCTGGGCTAGAGTGCCGTGGTGTCATCGTAGCTCTCTGCAACCTCAAACTCCTGGGCTCCAGCAATCCTCCTGCCTCAGACTCCTGAGTAGCTGAGACTACAGGTGCACGCCACCATGCTCGGCTAATTTTTTCTATTTTTTGTAGAGACAGGGTCTCGCTCTTGCTCAGGCTGATTTAATATAATTTATTTAATCGTAATTTTATATCATTTAGCTTTTAATAATGGCTTCGTTTTACAACAAACTTGCAAAATGCCTGAAAATTTAACCATCAGCTTTCATGAGCCAGTACAAATCATTTCCAGCACATTGAAAGGATCCTGGGAAAGTCATCTCTTTCATCATGTATATATCTCTTTCCCACTGGTATGTCACAAAAGCCTGAAAATCCACCAACTGAAATTTATTTCTTTGATCTGAGCTCTGCGTTTAGTGTACTAAGAGTTAAGACCAGAAATAAGGACACTTAAATTGTAATCCCAGTCTTTTCATGAATTAGCTGTGTGACCTTGACCTATTTGAACCCCAGGTTCCTCATCTATAGAATAAGAGGGTTAGACAACTGGTATTCATAAATATCTCTTTCAGATGTGTTTGTGAATGTGTGTGTCCACAATTCTATTGAGGTAAAATTGACATACAACAAACTGGACACATTTACTAGTACAATTTGATGAGGTTTGACTGGAATAATCACCAAAAACAAGATAATGAACATATCCACCATTCTCGAAACTTTTCTTTTGGGTTTTTGAAGAGTATCCCTTCCTCTCACAACCGTGTCCCCAAGTAATCACTGATCCATTTTCTGTCACTAAAATGCTAAGAATACTTAGAATTTTCTAGAATTTTATAACTTTGGAACCATCCAGTATGTACCCCTTTTTGTCTAGCTTCTTTCACTAAGCATATTTATTCTGAGACTCATCCATATTGCTGCATGTATCAATAGCTTGTTCCTTTTCATTTGCTGCGTTCCCTTGTATGGATGTAGCACAAATTTGTTCATTCATTTGTCTGTTGATGGACATTTGAGTTGTTTCTAGGTGTTAGGTATTACGAACAAAGATGCAATGAACATCCACGTATAAGTTGTTGTGTAGACATTTGCTTTCATTTCTCCTGGGTAAATAATAGGAATGAAATGTCTTGCTTGTGTGGTAGATAAATATTTAACACTGTGGCAAACTGACAAACTTTGTTCCAAAGTGGATGTAAAACTTTACATTCCCAAGAAACAGTGTATGGGAGTGCCATCATATGAAAATACTTCATATGGTCAATCTTCTTAATTTTAGCCTTTCTAGTGGATGTATAGTGGTATCTCACTGTGGCTTTAGTTTACTGAAAAATATTCTCTTCCCAGTAGAATTTGCCATGGAACCTTTGTCAAAAATCAATTGTCTGTGTGTATAGATGTATTTTCAGACTCTATTTCGTTCCATTATTCTATGTCTATATTTACACCAGTACCACCCTATTTTGATTACTGTAGCTTTGTAATAAGTCTTAAAATCAGGTAGGACAAGTCCCCTAACTTTATTCTTATTTTTTGAAGTTGTTTGGGCAATCTATATTATTTGTAGTTCCTTATGAATTTGAGATGCAGGTTGTCAATTTCCACTTTCAAAAAAAATTCTCTTGGGACTTTGCTTGGGATTGCAATGAATCTATAAATGAATATGGGAAGAAAATTGATACCTTAATATTGTATTTTCCAATCCATGAATATAGTATATTGCTCCATTTATTTAGGTATTTAATTTCTCTCAGCAAGGCTTTATAGTGTTCAGTGATCAAGTCTTACACACTTTTTACCAGATTTCAAATTTTGCCTAAGTATTTCAAATTTTTGGTGCTATTGTAAATCGTAAATTTTTTAAATTTTCATTCCTATTTGCTGTTAGTATATGGAAATACCACAATTAATTTTTGTATACATATCTCATATCCTGCAAACTTATTAAACCCGCTTAATAGTTCTAACAGCTTTTTAATAGATTCCTTAGGATTTTCTATAGAGACCATGTCATCTGGAAATAAAGACAGTTTTATTTCTTCTTTCTAATCTGTGTGCTTTTTTTTTTTAACCCTATGGCAATGACTATAATGTCCAGTAGAATATTGGTCAGGCATGGTGAGAGCAGACATCCCTGTTTTGGTCCCCATCTTAGAGAGAAAACCTTCAGATTTGCACCACTAAGTACGATGTTAGCTGTAGGGATTATTTTTTTTCAAAAAAAAATTATTGCTCATTTTCAGGTTGAGAAAGTTCCTGTGTATTCCGAGTTTATTTTAAATTTTTATCAGCAATGAATGTTGGAGTCAGACAAATGCTTTTTCTGCATCTATTGAGATAATCATGTTTTTTCTTCAGTCTATCCAAATGATAAATTATATTAATTTTTGAATATTGTATCATCCTTGCATTTCTAGGATAAAACCTAATTGGTCATAATACATTGTTCTTTTTATATATTGCTGGATTTGATTTGCTAAAATTTTAAGTATTTTTGTATCTATCTCCATGAGAGATATTGAGCTATAGTTTTCTTATATTGTCTTTTTCTGGTTTTGGTAGTAGGATAAAGTTGACCTCATAGAATAAGTTAGGAAATGTTATCTATCTCATCTTCACTTTTCTGGAAGACTGTGTAGAGTTGGCATTATTTCTTCTTTGAATGTTTGGTAGAATTCACCAGTGAAGCCATTTATGCCTTAAATTTCTTTTATGGAAAGGTTGTTAACTAAAATTTAATTTCTAGATATTGGGCTGTTCATGTTTTCTATTTTTTCTTGAGTGAGCTTTGATAGTTTGTGTCTTTCAAGCTATTTATTGGTTTAATCTAGTCTATACATTTTAGCATAAAGCTGTTCATATTCTCTTACTATTTTTTTAATGTCTGTGGGATCTGTAGTGGTGGCCTGCTCTCATTTCTGATACTGGTAAGTTGTGTCTTCTTTTTCCCTTATCAATTTTGCTAAAGATTTATGAATTTTATTGATCTTCTCAAAGAATCAGCTTTTGATTTCATTGAATTTTTTCTATTTTATTGATTTCTCTTCTTATATGTATTTCCTTTATTCTGCTTACTCTGAATTAAATTTTATTTTCTTTGTCTAGTTTCTTATTGTGGAAGATGAGGTCACTGATATGTTATTTCTTTTCTAATATAGCTGTTTAGTACTACTCATTCCCCTCTGAGCACTGTATTAGCTATATCCCACAAATATGTCTCATGTTTTTTTCATTCAGTTTAAAATACTTTCTAATTTCCCTTAAGACTTCCTGTTTGAGCCATAGATTATTTAGAAGTGCTAATTTATTTTCCAAATATTTGGGGGTTTTCCATATATCTTTCTTCTATTGACTTTTAATTTAATTCCATGTGGTCAGAGAACATACTTTGTATGACTTGGATCCTTTAACTTTATTGAGGCTTGTTATATGACCCAGATATGGTCTATCTTGGGAAATGTTCAATGTACACTTGAAAAGAATATGTTTTCTGTCATTGTTGGGTGAGTGTTATATAAACCTCAATTAGGTCAATTTTATTACTTGTGTTATTCAAGTCTTCTATATTCTTACTGATTTTCTGTCTCCTTGGTCTATCAATGACTGAGAGAGAGATGTTGCAATCTCTGACTAAAATTGTGGGTTTATCTATTTCTCCTCAGGTTCAATCAGTTTTTGCTTCATGTATTTTGAATCTCTGTTATTAGACTCGTATGTATTTAGCATTATTTTGTCCTCATGATGAATTAGCCACTTTATCAGTATGAAATGGTACTCTTTATCTCTGGTAGTACTCTTTGCTTTGCAATCTACTTCTCTGATACTAATAGTCATTCTAGCTTTTTAAAAAGTAATATTAACATGGTATATCTTTTCTTATCTTTTATGTTCAACTTATTTATTGGTTTTATACTTAAGTAGATAGCATATAGTTTGGTCTTCAAAACTTTTTTCCCATTCTGCAAATATCAGCCTTTTAAAAGGGTTGCTGTGAGACAATTAACTTTAATATGATTATTGCTGTTTCTGTTTAAACCTACCATCTTGCTATTTTTTTATTTGTCCCAACTCTTCCTGTTATCAAATGTCTAGAAATTGCTGTTTCATATATTTTGCTCATTTTTTTGAGTTAAGATGGGACAGTAAATCCAGTGACTGTTACTCCATCATTGCTAGAAGTGGAAGTTCTTCAAGTTTTGTGTTTCTCATAAGATTTGTTGTTCTTTATTTTATGGACATTAGCCATGTCATTTATATGTGTCAAATGTTTTTACAGTTTACCACTAGCCTTTTCATTTTATTTATGATGTATTTTTCCATAAAGAGGTTTTTAACTTTGATGTTATCAAATCTTTTATTTTTTTCCTTTGGGTTTTTGTGTCATGCTTATAAATACCTGTCCTGTATTTTCTTCTAAATCATTGTGTTTTAAAAGAAGAAAAATAGCTCCTCAGTATTAGTTTTATTTTAACATCAAGTTTATTAATTATAAAAGCAATACATGCACATGGTAAAAACATCAAGTAGAACAGAGGGCTATAGATGAAAAGTTACTTTCCTCTTCTCCCCACCATCCCTGCTTGCCAAATTCCTCTTGCCAGGGTAAGTGTTAGCAGTTTCTTGTATATATCCTTCCATAGATTTTCCAGATACATACACATGCATATATACCCTTTTGTACAAACACTGGATACACACACAGAGTTCTGCAATTTTTCATTTAACATTATATCTTTGAGTTCTTAATGAGACTGAGTTTTATCAGATGTTTCCCAGACTGACAGAGAAACTAGGGCAGTCAGAGAATATGGTAGGGGAAGTGCATGGGAAAAGACATTCATTTCTATAAAGGCAACACTTAGCACAAAACATGGCACATAATAAATGTTCAATAAATATGTGTTAAATAACTAAAGGGAAAGAAGAACTTGAGAAAACTGAAGACAAATTGCTATCTTGACCATTTTTCTCAGGACAGACCCATTCTCCTTACTGAACAATACCATTTCCCAGAGTGGCAGGGAATAATTCAAGATGATGGATGAAGACATGGAGCAGCTGGGCTCTTCTACAACCTCTCACCTGCAATAACTTCCCCCATGTGTCTCTTCCTCCACTAGATTCACTGCCTCGAGCACACACATTTAGTTCAAATGCATGGTTCACACTGACCACACAGCAAAAAAATCTAGGAGCTCAAAGACTATTCAGCTGAGTTATACTACAGATACACACTCATACAAACAGCTACAATTAATTGGCGACTACTGTGGAGTAGGCCATGTTGGGAAATGGCCTAACAAGGTCAATGTCACTTTATCCCCATTTTATAGATAAGAAAATTGAGGTTCCAGGAATCCAAGTGACTTATTCAGGATCACACAGCTAGTTTTATTAGTAGCTTCCAAAGACGACTCTACAGTTTAATAAGGTCACCGTACTTTCTGTTAATAACACGTCACATTCCCTTCTGTTTCACTGACTTTGTGCTGTTTTCCTTCCCTTTCTCCACTTGCTCCATATGGCGTTTTGTGGAAGCTAGGCAGAGAAGAAACTGGGAGTTCCGTAGGATCCATGCTAGGCTATGCAAGGTGCTGTCTGGGATGAAGACTGAATCAGTCTTAGGAGCCCATGAACAAATAAAAACACATTGGGAAGTTATTAAAAGTTCAGAAAAGGGCTGAGACTGGGAACTGGAGAGCACCCACAAGAGCCTAGGATTACGGGTATTGTGGCAGCTCAAAAAATTCTAATGCAAACATTTCTCTCTCCCTAGGCTCTTTTGGTGAGCTGCTCACAAACACAACCCTGTTGTTCTGCAGTCTTAAAGCCACTGACCACTATATCTTTACCTATCTCAATCCTATTCATCCTTCATTGTCTCACCTCCTCTATGAAGCCTTTACCTATTAGTCCAGCTTATTCCTCTCTTTTGTGAATTACAAGTTTATTTAAAATCAGCACCATAATATATAACATGTATTTGTATACTCTCTTATTCTTTAATCACTTCAAGTATCTTGTTTCTTTACATGTACTCATGTGCGTTTTTTCTATTGCTTGCCTGCATGGTCTGGGCATTGGAAGACCTGTCTGGATTCCAGTCTCAACTCTCACAGTAATGAGCTATGTGACCTGGAGCTAGTCACCACCTCTCTGAGCCTCATCTTCCCACCTTTCAGGGTTCTTATAAAAGCATAGTAAACATTGTAACACAATATATGACTGTAAGGTATTATTGCTGAAGACATTTGAACTAAGGTGCTTCTGTCTTTTACATCCTACTTAGTGGATGGTTCTACGTAAGAAATAGCAATCACTGCTGCTTGTTTCACACTAGTATCCTCAGCAAAGGTTAATGATTTGGAAAAATAATACTGCACAACTGTTAAAGATGGCGCCAGATAGAGGGGGTCTATATGCAGTCAATTCAAGGGCTCTCCTTGGAAACTACCAGGTGATTCCAGGCTTGCTCATTTTTAAAGCTTCCATCTTTCTAAATGTATCTTCATGTAAATGATCCGTATCAATGCTGTGAAAAGGAAAAAAATCTTCTGTTAAGTCAAGCCACGAGATGCCTGTAGCAGCTTTCTTATTTATTCTCAAGGTTAATATTCCCATCACACTTGGTCCATGGCACCACTCAATTATTTCATCCACTCTGTTATCTACCTCTTCCCCATCCTTAGCTCCTTTCTTTGAGTCTCGAAAGATAAAATGCTTAATTTCCTCTTAGACTCTCACTCCTGCTCCCCCTGCTTTATCCAAGGCCCTGTTTCATTAGCCCATTAGTTCCCACTCCTGTGGCTGCAACCTCTTCTCTATGGGTTCCTTTCTCTCCTTATTTTATCTGTCTCAAAACAAGGCAAAAAAGAAAAATAACAACTCCCTACTTCCTCCAGACCCACAACTCCCTCCAGCTACAACCTTACATCTCTTCTCCTTTTCACAAACTTCTTGAAAAAATAATCTCTGCTCTCTTCTTGCACTTCTTTTTCTTTCATCTCTTCAAGTCATTGCAATATGGTTTTTGGCCCCACCACACTACTAAAATAGCCCTTGACAAGGTAACCTATAACCTCCTAATTGCTAAATCCAATGGACACTTTTCAGTGTTGATCCTATTGGACCTCTCTGCTGCATACAGCTGAGCACTTCTTCCTTGAAATGCATTTTTCTCTTAGCTTCCAGGACACCATTCTCTCCTGCTTCTCTCCGTGGGTTTTCCTTTCTATAACCACCTCTTCAAAATTGGTTTTGCCCAGGACTTAATCCCCAGAGGTATTCCTCAGAGGTTTGTCTCTTATCACTCTTCCTAGCAGATCTCATCCAATGTCATGGCTTCAGCTATCATCTCTGCAGATGATCACATTCCAGGGCACACTCCTATATCCAACTGCCTACCTACCAGAAAACTTTCTGAGTGTCCTCCAGGCACTTCGAATTCAATATGTGTATCCCCAATCAAAACCCATTTACTATAAAAGAAAGTGTAAGTTCTTTCAAGTGTACAGCTTGAGGTATAGTTTTTAATGGATAGAAGCTAATCTTCATCTAGCAAAGTGAAATGAGTGACCCTGTTAGTTTTGTAATTGTAAGCTATGTGGACATTTAATGCCATAGAAGTGTAATAAGACCTTTAGAATATTTTGAGTGATTTAGCAAAAGGTGCCTTACCTCCTGATATGTAGAACTCAGTGCTAGGCAGGAGGGGGGTCAACTTGCTTAGGAAGCCCAGAAGTCTTCTGGGAGTTAAGAGACCAGTTACTCTCCACCTCCCTTCTTTCCCAATTTAGAATTAGGAATACGTATCAAGATGAGCTAGGGAGTTTTATCCAAGGCCCAGTGCTTGGGAAAGCCACCAAAGATCCCTTACATAAAATTACCTTGAAGAAAGAGGAAGGCTTTATTGGTATCCCTGGCTCAACTCAAGGGCCTAAATCTTTGTGGGCAAGGGCAGGCTTCAGCACATATATACCTGTGGCTGATTAAAGGTGCTCCTCTAGACCCAGCCACCCTGACACATATGGTACTTTACAGAGGAACGGCTGAACATTTGGGTGTAGACTAAGTTCTGTAAACTCAGAGCTCGAGTATAATGCCACTGCAGGGCTGGCAGAGTTCTTGCACCAAGCTTCTGTCAGACAGTGTAGGATCAGTTTTCAAGATAAAGCCCATGTGGCAGCAAGAAACAGTAGCAGCAGCAGCAGCAGCAGCAGAAGCAGACTGATCCTCCATCTAGCTTTAGAAGCAAAACTGGGCCCCATCTTTAGGGCCAGTTTTGGAAAGGTGGGGTGAGGAGAGGCCTCAAAATGTACCACTGCTAGAGCATGTGAGAGAAAGAGAGAGAGGACTGAATTTGCACTGAGAATTCTGCTAACCGGTCTTATTCGTCACACATGGTATGCTAGGTACTGACTACCTCCCCAGCCTTGTTTCCTGACACACTCTGCTTTGTACTTCATGCTCCAGCAATATTAAATTTCCTAGAGATTCCTCATCCCCATCTGCATCAGGTACCATGAACCATGCTATTTATCGCATGGGTACCTTTGCTCATGCTATCTCCTAGGTCTGGACTACACTTCTCCATCCTTACCCCCATTTCCCCTGGCTGTAGTCATAATACTAAACTCAGGTGGCCTTTCCTCCAAGAAGCTCTCCCTGACCTTTTTGGACTGAGTTAGTTGTAGCCACCATGGCTCCCTTAATACCTCATGATTATATCATTGCATTAATCAGTTTATGTGCCTGTCTCTACCACTAAGCCCACTGGCCCTTGAGAGCACAGATCATGTCTCATATCTTATTCACTCTTATTTCCCTAGTACCCATCAAATTTGCCTGGCACATACGAGGTATTCAGCAAGTGATTGCAGAATGAATGAAGGCGAGCTTTGTCAATCTGAGGCCAGAGTCCCTTCTTTTCTCTTGGCCTGCTGAGTGTATAAACACTTTGTCTTTATTGAACATATTCATTTACTGTCGCCTTGCCTTGCCCCTCAGATGTTCTAAATTACTAACTGGTCTCCTATATGTACTTACTATATGCAAGGCACTGTGCCATGAAGTTTACAGGGGGAAATACGGTGAGAAATAAGACACAGACCCTGCACTTAAGGAGCTCTTAGAAAATAAGCTTCTTCCTGCCTTTACACTTTCCAAAGATGACTATCCTTCTAGGAGGCTCTCCTGGATTTACTCCTCTCCAGCCTACCACACTAAATGATCCATGATCTCACCTTACTTGGGTAAGTATATATTTATATTGATTTCAGTTTTGTCTTACGTACATTCGAAACATTCAAAATTTATTTGAGGCCAGCAAATTGTGTCTACTCTGTGTATGTGTGTCCTTTATTTTGTATTCAGAGCTGTTACTGAACACTACTATCAACTTGTTGATTGACAACTTACAGGGGTTTGAAGGTTGGACTGAAAACACAATAAAAGCATTCTGGTTAAAAGACAAAGCTCAAGGCCAGGCGCAGTGACTCATGCCTGTAATCCCAACACTTGGGGAGGCCGAGGTGGGAGGATCACTTGAGCCCAGGAGTTCAAGACCAGGTTGGGCAACATAGTGAGACCCTGTTTCTACAAAAAATAAGAAAAATTAGCCGGGCATGGTTACACTTGCCTGTAGTCCCAACTACTTGGGAGGCTGAGGCAGGAGGATTACTTGAGCCCAGGAGTTTGAGGATGCAGTGAGTTATGAGATCACCACTGCACTCCAGCCTGGGTGGCAGAGCAAGATCCTATCACAAACAAACAAAGACAAAGCTTGAGGGGAAACAGTAAATGGTGCAACAATTTACAATTAAAATGGCAAATTTTATGAGATATATATTCTACTATGATTAAAAAATAGCAACAACAACAACAAAAAACAAATATTGGGCTGCGCTCATGCCTGTAATCTTCGAGCTCTGGGAGGCCAATGCAGGAGGATCACTTGAGGTCAGGAATTCAAGACCAGCCTAAGCAAGAACGAGACCCGTCTCTACTAAAAATAGAAAAAATTAGCCGGGCATGGTGGTGCACACCTGTAGTCTCAGCTACTTGGTTTAAGTTTGAGGTTGCTGTGAGCTAGGCTGATGCCATGGCACTATAACCTGGGTGATAGAGCAAGACTCTGTCTCAAAAAACAAAAACAAACAAAAACAAAAAACAAAAAATAAACCCCCCAAAATCCTCCAAATATTGGCATACCATCACCAACAAAATAATTTCTTCTTGCTGCTATTTAGGAGTTTTACTGCAATGTACACACTGTGGAGTGCTACCATTTAAATTATTCTACATTTAAAGAAACATTAAAGTTGATTGTTGAGCTTATTTCAACCTGTTGATAATAAACATTTCATCCACATCTTTCTGCGAAAGACACCATGGAGATCCCTAACCTTTGAGGCTTATCATATTGTAAATAATTCCCTCCGTTTAGGCAATAATCACCACACTCTTGAGCCTTTGAAACTAAAAGACTTCACTTTGCTAGTAGAGAACCAGCTTCTGTTTTAGCCAGACTTGTAATCCAGCCATTATGCTGTTTTCATTTATGCTTCAGTCCATCAAACTGGCTTTGGAATGTAGAATTTTGCACTCGACCTTCATTTTCCATTACGTGTTCCAATTCTGAATGCCAGAAACAAATGGTCATTTAGCCACTGGTTAGCTGCCAACAGAGCATGGTTGTATTCTAATTAAGAATTACTTTGTGTGTCACGCCAGCCTGCTGAGCTGGCAGATGGACACTGACCAGAGAGGGTCAAGACCTCCACCCTCTGTAATTGCACCATTATAGCTTCATCCCGTTGAGTCTTAAAGACTCTCAAAATGTACAAATTAAGCCCTCTAGCAGGTATTAGAAGCAGACACACAAAAAGCCTAACATTTATGGAGTACCTCCTATGTGCCAAGGATTGTATAGGTACATTTATAATTGCTGTCTCAATTCAATCCCCATGTTATCCCCAGGTAGACAGGTACTAGCATTATTCCCATTTCACAGACTGAGGTTAAGTAAGCATGATCAAGTACCTAGTAGATGCTAGGCCTGGGATTTGAACCAGACCCAGCAAAATCTAGATCCTATATGCTTTTTCCTATATCATGTTGCTTCACTTGGCTGTGAGATACAGAGCTGCCTGTTCTCTGCCTCTCTCCCTGCTCCTGTGTCCAAGGAAAACAGGTCTATTGGTAATTTCACTTACGTTACTAGTAAGGTAAAGTAGGTTTGGCCTGCCTTCTGGTTTTCTTCTCTTTCCTCACTGCAATGGACTATGACCAAACCCAACATTCCTGTCCTGACTCTTTTCCTCCCACTTCCCCCACCACAGTGACTTACTAGAACGTCTGAAGTTTACATATTGGATGAATCAGTGCATCACACAGCGTTTGCACTCCAAAATCCCTGAGGTCATTTCCACTTAAGTCCAGCAATGTTAGGTTCTCATTTCTGTTGAGGACAGAGGCGAGGGCTCCGCAGCATGCATCTGTGAGATGACATTCAGCTAACCTGCGAGGGATTGAAGATTCAAGAAAGAAATCAGTTTTATCCCAAGTTTTTCAGTGGCCCTCCCTTTCATATCCAGCCTAGAAAAAAAGCTAGGTAGACAAAGGGTCCCTGTGCACTTACCACAAGGTCTGTAGTTTACAGCAAGGGTGCTTCAGCCCTTCACACAGCACCTGCATACCCTCGTCCCCTAAGGCATTGTCACTGAGGTCAAGGACTCTCAGGTGTTCATTGGTGTAGAGGGCATTGCACAAATCCTGACAACATGCCCCAGTCAGGTGACAGGTCCACAATCTGTCAGAAGTATGGTAGAGAAGGTTGGCATCATTTCATCTGCACTGGGTCACTTTAAGAGTTGTGTTTGCCCATTAGAAAAACACATTAGAAAATCAGAGTGTCAAGTAAAAAAAAAATCCCTTGGGCCAGGGCCAGGCAGAGATTGTGGAGAAAGGATGATTTATTCCTCCTAAATTATTTGGTTCTTCATTTATTGCTTCCTTGGAGATTCAATCACCAGGCCAAAAAATACTCATTTAATTTTGGGAGTTGCTGAAACATCAGGAAACTCTGCCTGTGGCTATAGTCCATGATACTTACGCCAGATCCTTTAACTGACAGTCAGGCTGTTTTAATCCTTCGCACAGCAATTTCAGCCCCAAATCTTCAATTTTGTTATTAATTAGAAGCAGCCTTGTCAGGCTCCGGGTGGAGCTCAGGACTTGGGCAAGGGGCTCACAACAAGCTGCAGAGAGGGAACATTCGGAAAGCCTAGAAGGATGGGGACACCAAGGTGGCTGTTAACTATGACAGCAGAGAGTCCCACTGACCCTCAAATGCCAAGGTCCATGAGAAGGACAAGCAAACACTTACACAAGATTCTCAATTATACCCTTTGCATGCTTCAGACCTTCGCAGAGATGCTGTACTCCTGTGTCCCCCAGGGCATTGGCAAACACAAAGAGCTCTTTTAGAGTCTGACTCATTTGCAAGAAAGAAGAGAGCTCCACACAGCTAGCATCCGTAAGGTAACATGTGCTCAAGCTATTCAGAGAAAAAGAAAAGAAAAATCAGCTACTGCCATCATTTTGGCTTCCTGGAAATGTTCTGCCCACTAAGCTAAGTCCAAGCCATCCTTTAAGTTCCAGCTCCTGTCCCCCCACCTCCTTCACAGAACCTCCTCCTGGGGTCTCCAGCCGACAGTGACCTCCCCCTCTTCCCTGGGCTCATCTGGCATTTTTAAATGATTCCACAGTGTTTGGTACCTATCTATGTGTCCTTAAGGGTAGCTGCCCTGTCATTTGTAAAACTTCTAATAACTCTACTCACATCCAGCCCAGTATTGGGTACATAGTAGGTATTCTTTATACAGTTAATATTTAATTAGCGTCATTCCTGTAAACACACAGAGCTGTGGTGTACTGGAAAGAATATGAGATTTGGAGACAGATTTTGGAGTCACATCCTGACTTTTTAGCAATCTGACTTCGGACAAGTCACTTTTCCCCTGATCTTAGTTTTCTCATCTGTACAATGGGGATAAGAAATCCCACCTTACATTGTTATTGTAAGGAATGAATAAAGTGAGATAACTTCTGGCAAGCACCAAGCACATAGCAGCCACTCAACAAGTTCCAATAGTCATAAGATGGCACCAGATAGTTCTAAGAAACTTACTCTAGTTTCTCCACTTTACAGTTGGAGTGTCTGAGACCTTCACAAAGATACTTCACCCCTCTGTCCCCCAGGGGATTTTCACTCAGGTCCAGCTCAGTGAGGTGTGGATTGCAAATGAGAACAGAGGCAAGATACTTGCAAACAGCCTCTGAGCTTTCTGGGAGAAGGCTAGCACACAACCTGGAAGGAACAATGTACAGAGACAGAATTGGCACTTTTAAGTGTAGCAGTCATTCCCTATCCACAATACTGCATAAGCAGAGAAAATTAAGACCCACAGATCCAAAGACCCCCAATCTTGAACATGTCATAGCCCCTTATCCCCTATGGCAAGAACTTGTGCAATGCTTCTAAAACAATGTGTCCCACAAGTGGAAACTCAATAAATGTTGACTGCCTGAAAAAAGAAAAAGGTTGGTAGGAAATACTAAGATGATATAATCTCATTTTAAATCCTTATATGAATTTAGCACTCTATCTCATATCTTCTTTCAAATCCCAGGAGGAAAATTCTATAATAATCCTTCATAAATTTTACAGCCAAATGATCTCTCTTTTTCTCTTATCTAAATGTCATTATTTATTAATTTGCCATCCTTAAAGACACTCAGCCCATCACTACCATCCATATAATATTCTTTCTTTGGCACAGAGTGTGTTTTTTTTTTATGACCTCCCTGTCTTCTCAATCTTTGTTTCTCCATATTAAGCAGTCCAATTCCTTGAACCATTTCTCTTCAACTTTTTCCATCACTTTCAAGAATTTCTAGATATACACTACGATCTTTGAATGTTTAATTTTTCTTGATTTACCAGGCTCTAAACTCAGTCTTGAAAACAGCTCATAACAAGATGTAATTATATATCCTCAATTTAGAAATTTTAAATAGAGGCACGTTGCATAAAATGAGTTTTCAAAGTGGATTTTTAAAAGCTTTAATGCTAAAGGGATTTTGCTTTAAAAAAAATCCCACATATATATTGTGATAGTTAATTTCATGTGTCAATTTGGCTAAGCCATGGTACCCAATATTTTGTCAAACATTATTCTAGATGTTTCTATGAAGGTACTTTTTAGATGAAATTAACATTTTAATCAGTAAGCTTTGAGTAAAGTAGATTACCCTCCATAATACGGGTGGGCCTCATCCAATCAGTTGAAAGCCTTAATAGAAAAAGACTGACTTCCTCAGAAGAAAAAGGAATTCTGCCAGAAGACAGCTTTCAGACGTGAACTGCAACATTGGCTCTTTCCTGTGTTTCTAGTCTGCCGGCCTGACCTGCAGATTTTGGACTTGCCAGCCTCCATAACTGCATGAGCCAATTTTTTAAAAAATAAATCTGTCTCTGTCTCTGTCGTTCTCTCTCTCTGTCTTTATATATATCTATATCTATATCTATATACATATACATACACACACACACACAAACACACAGACACACACACCCTATTGGCTCTGTTTCTCTAAATAATACATATATGATGACAGATTTTTGATTAAGGTGATTATTATGGACTTGAAGTCAGACACATCTGGGTTTTGAATTATGCCTCTGCCATCATTCCTAGCTTAATGACAATGGGCCTCCATTTTCTCATCTGCTAAAATGGGGATAATAATCTGGACCTATCATAGCTGTTGTGCAGATTAAAAGAAATTGTATATACAAAGCATTCAGCACAATGCTTAGGACAATGATTAGAACTAATTGCTCAATAGGTGTGAGTTATTATCACTGATGATATTGTCACTTAAAATGGAAATTCTCTTAATAAGCTTGTTGTATAGGAACAATTGTAGTAACTGCCACTTTTATTCTTCCTTTCCATGACTCCTTGACATGTGTTTTGATCACATGGCATCCATCTTGAGTTGTATATTTTTCAAATATTCTTGCAGATTGGAAACTAACAGTTACAACTTACTTGAGCTTCTGTAATTTGCAATTTGGATCTTTCAAGCCTTCACAGAGTAATTTCAAAGCTGAAGCTTCCAGTTTTGTTTCACTAAATTCCAGCTCAGTGAGCCACTGATTGGTGCTAAGAACAGCTGCTAGAGCACCACAAGAAGCAGGAGAGATAAGGCACCGGTACAACCTTTAGAGAACAGAAGAATAACCTCATTACCTTATTCATGCTCTCCCCCCACAGAAATAGAAATTGACCAATAAATGATATGAATACAAACAACAAATTAACCTGCTAAGAGTTACCTCAATGTCTGTAATATACAGTTGGGCTGTTTTAATCCTTCACACAGAAGCTTCATTCCTGAATCTTCCAGGGTATTTTTTACAAATTCCAAATCTGTCAGATACTGGTTGGTTTCAAATACTGAAGAGAGGTCCCTACCACAAGAAGCTGTGAGGTGACAGAAAATCAGTCTGTGTGGAGAAAAACACATTTCAAAAAAAATAATAATAAGGCTCTCTTTAAAGGTACTTGTTTGCACCTTACTGGTGTAATAAATTATTTCAATTCATTCAACAATTAATTTATTGGGTGCTTACCACTGTACTACATGCTGAAAACAGAGATAATTAAGACACAGACCATTCCCTCAAGGAGAGCCCAGTTAATGGGGAAAAAAGATTAGAAAATCATGAGTCATAATATGGTGTGAGGTATACCGCAAGAGGTATGCACAAGGTATGATGGGGGCACAGTGAGGTTGCCCAATTCAGTCTAGTTTGAGGTGGGCTTTGGAAGATCAAAAAATACTTAGAAGAGGAAGAAATGCTTGAGCGTTGTCATGAAAGGGGAATAGAAAATGAACAGGAGTTAGGTGAATGTGGAGAATGGGAATGGAGAGAGCAGGAGGGGCTGAGGGATAATCCATGAATGGAGCAGCCTGTGCAAGGGCCAAGAGGCAAGAAAGAAGAGGCTTCAATTGAGAAACTGCAAATTATTTGTTATGGCCTATTTTAAATGACTATAAGGATATATACCAAACCATTAACATTGGTTATCTCCCAGGTTTGGGAAGGGCGAAATTATAAAAAGACATGTACTTTCCAAGTACATAAAAAATATTTACAATGAGCAGACATTACTGGGAAAACAATGTATTTTTAAAAAATTTTGAAAAACAAATGCTTATTACAAAAAACTTTGCAATAGAGAAAAATATAAAGAACAAAGATTTTCTGAAGTATTTGTATTCCTACCACCCAAAGATAACCACGGTTAAAATGTTGGTATATAATTTTCCAGATGTTAATACATGTATACATACATATAGCTATATGCTCTTTATAACAAATGAAATCAGAGAAAGATGTATTTTAAAAAGATAAAAACTTTTTCTTAATCTTCCGTTCAACCCCACCTCCCAGAGATAACGAATGTTAAGAGTCTAGTGTACATCCTCCTCCACTCTGTTCTCTAGGATTATAGAAACATATGCAAACGTATATATACGATTTTTTGTAAATTTTACAAAAATGGGATAATAGAAAACATTACTTATTTAGCTTTACATGCACTTACGTCATTCAGTCCTAATCACAGACTCACAGTTTAAGAAGTGGCAAAGTAGGACTTAACCTGAGATCATTCTGGTCTATCTTATTGGTTTCAGAAAGTACATGTAGTACAGTGGTAGGCACCCAATAAATTAATTGTTGAATGAGCATTAGCATTGGAGGTTTTAAAAGACATACTCAGATTCTTCTGATGACAGAATAGGGCAGAAGCCAGACCTGATGTCAGAGGGCTGTCATGGTGGGGGAAAAAATGAGAGTGGACTGGACTAGGATTGGGAGGGTGGAGGTAGACAGATTCAAGACCCGTTTTCTGGAGGAGGGGGGGCTAGTATTTATACCCATTTAGAGTGACTGGGTTGGTCAGCCCTGAGCCAATAGAGTATGGGGCTCCAGCCCTGGCTCCACCCTCTTGCTCCATGGATTACCGGAAGCCACTGAAGAGTTGGCGGCTATTTCCTGTTCTAGAACATTCCGTGCCTAGGAGAGGGCTCCCCTGGCATGGGACAAACCATTACAATGGGGGAGGGACTTTTTTGACTTGATTATAAGAACTCCATTTTCTTGGTTCTAAGTCTTTTCTGACCACTTTTCTGACCACTTGTTTCTTCCCTCCTTCAAAGGCTTTCAGTCATATGGTGAGTTCCCTTCCATCCTGTGAAGGGGCAGGGGACTTCCTCGTCCGCCCTCCCATCCCCCCCACAGTCTCCGGAAATTGGAACAGTCCAAGAGTAAACGCCTCAAGGCTTGTCCCCAGGCCTTCCTTTCCCTGGAGCTGTGGGAAGGAGAGAGGCTCTGTTCTCTTTGGACCTGGTGGGTGGGCGTGCTTGGTTTCTACTTCCTCAGTCCCCTGGCTGAAGAGGTGAGTCAGGGTGGGAAGGTGTCCTAAAGCCGGACAAGCCCTCAGGGGGTCATAATGAGGATATGGTCTGAGGGGGTAAAGGGAGGAGAAGGGTTGGGGATGGGCGGGGCTAAGGGAGAGGGGCGGGGCTAAGGGAGAGGGGAGGATACTACTGGTTGATCCATCCTCACAGTGCCGGCAAAACCGCTAAGGCCCTACGCCATCATGGCCTTGAAACCCGACGACCCGTGTGGTGGGTTCCAGCATGGCAAGGTGGTGGCCTTCATCAACGAGAAGATGGCCGAGCACGTGAGAGGCCCTGAGTTCTACCTCCAGAATATGTCCCTGTCCTGGCAGGAGGTGGAAGACAAGCTCAAGGCCATCCTGGAGGACAAAGAGATGTCCAGGCAGGCCAAGGAGGCCTGTACCTGGGGCGGCCTGGCCCTGGGTGTACGCTTCGCCCACAGGCAGGGGCAGTTACAAGGGCGCAGGGTGCAGTGGCTGCATGACTTCGCCAGACTGCACAAGTCGGCAGCGCAGGCCTTAGCCTCAGACCTGAAGGAGCTCGCGGCGCAGCAGGAGATGGAGCGGAAGGATGCGGCCTTCCGGCTGCAGATGGCCCAGGCCAACCTCGCTGAAGTAAATAAAGAGCGGGACCTGCTGAGATGGAAGCTCCTCCAGGCTGTAAGATTACTTGCCTGATCCTCGCCCAGTTCCCCCGCCCCGCCCCCTTCCCCTCCCTGAGAACCCGTCTCAGCCCTGCACATTTCTCTCCAGGAGCTGAAGTATCACGAACAGGTAAAAGCCCGAGGGGCTGGGACAGACGGAGCAGGTGAGGAGGAAGAGGCAGTGATCGCGGCTGCTGCTGGTGCTGCTGAAGGAGGAGGAGGAGGGCAGAGGGGTGCTGAGGCACGGGCTACCTCCACAGAAGCTGCAGAGGATTTTGATGGAAGCTTCCTGCAGCTTCTCGGAGCTGTGGAGAAAAATTACACCTCTGGAGGGCAGAGGGAGGGAGATCTCAGGTCAGTGGAAACAACGTTTTCTTTCTCTGGGACCCAGGAACCCCAGGCCAGCACCTCACTGGAGCCACTTCCTGTCCAGCTCCCTGCCTCATTCACATACACATACTCATGCTCTTCGTCCCCCTTCTCAGCTGGACCCACTCTGTCCCCACCAGCAGCAACGGTCACACCACCACCACCTCCACCTCAGATGCCTCCCTCCTGGGGGGGCTATGATGCTAGCTTGTGGTCTGATGCGGGGTTCCAGGGATTAGAACCTCAAGAACTCCAAAGAGACAGGAGAGACTCTGAACCCCATCACCAGGGAAGAACTCCAGTATTTCGCAGGCCTGGAGACTGGGACTGCCCTTGGTGTAAAGCTGTGAATTTTTCACGGAGGGAAATTTGCTTCCGCTGTGGGAGGGGAATCTGGCTGCAAAGCCCTCAGTGAATCAGTAAATTCAGAAATGGGAAATAGAAGGGAAATATATCCCAATGGGAAATCAATTTTTTGGGGGGGGGCTGGGTGGAGTGGGGGAAAGGATGAGTGGGATGATCGGGCAAGGGGAGTGGGAGGGAGGTGGGGTGGGAGGTGGGGAGTGTGTAGATGGTTGGGGGGAGACATGTTTTGATGATACCCTTTGTATTCCAGAGCATTAGCATTCAACACCCCAGAACTGCTGCCGCTTCTATTTGTGTGTGTGTGTGTGTGTGTGTGTCTCCGTGTCTCTCTCCCATCCCCAGTGTCCAGTGGACCTAGGCATCCCACCCTCTCCCCTACCTAGGCCTTAGATTATTGGAACAGGAGTGGACATCTGACCCATCCTGAGCCCAACAGAATTTATCACTAGAGAATCTGAACAGAGAGGCAGATTCTAGTCAGGATGGTGTTGGGCAATGAAGCAATGGGTCACTTGGAGTTGGAGCCAGGGCCAGAGCCAGAGCAATGCCACAGCTGAGGCCTGGCCCTGGCCGTGGAGGAACAGAACTGGATGCTTCACAGAGGCAAGTGTCTTTTAGAGGATTCCATTATGAGGTTCCAGGGAGCAAACAGGCACAGAGGAGTTCATCCTGTGACTCCAGAGCGATGGAGAGAGTGGTGGTGCCCAACCACTTTTTACTTCCTGCAATGGTGCTACCTGAAGATCCACTTTACACAGATCCCCTTTTCTTTAAGCTAACTTGAGTGGGTTCCTGTTCTGGGCAACCAGATTATTTCCAAGTCAGAAACTGGTACCAGAAGAGCAATTTCAGACAAAAGCCCATCAAAGAAAATGTTAGAACTGACTAAGGAGTTGCATCAGGGTGTGGAGAGTAGAGGGGATTCCTACTCTACTCCAAGAGTTTCCAGGAATGACTGGATAGGAAGCTCATTCGTGTTCTGAGGGAGTTATATCAAGAGAAACAATCAAAACAGGCCTGGGGTTAACCTGAGGTTCGTGCGGACTCAAATCAACACAGCAGAGATTTGCCACCCCTAAGAGAATCCCTCAGGGCTGCGCACAGAGGATGCCAGCGCTGGCTGCAGGCGAGGATTGCTATGATGACAGTGCAGCCCATGACAGAATCCACCACACTTTCCAGTGGGCAGAACCCGGG
>VBSM01003151.1:4244490-4255844 GCA_008086735.1 Cheirogaleus medius | reverse complement strand
CTGTCTCGACCCTGGGACATCTCTGCAGCAACTAGATGTGACTTTGGGTTGTCTTCTGGTGGGGAGGGTATAGACAATCATCATCAGGATTGGGGGCCAGATCCCAGGCCTGCACTTTTCAGAAATGTCTGAGCTTGTTTATATCTCTCTAGAACAGAGTTTCCTAACCTCAGCACTCTTGACATTTGAAATTGGATAATTCTTTGTTGCAGGAGGCTGTCCTGTGCATTGTAGAATGTTTAGCAGAATTCCTACCCTCTACCCACTAGATGTCAGGAGCACCCACTCCTACACCCTCAGCTATGACAACCAAAAATGTTTCCAGATACTGCCACATGTCCACTAGAGGTCAAAAATCGTCCTTGGTGGGAATCAGGGAGGCAATGAGGAACAGTTAGAACAGGGGAATAATCAAAAGAGAAAAAGGTCAGGGAGGCTGAAGGGACCCTCTAAGATAGGAGCTGAAAAGTGGCCATCGGGTCTGGCGGTTTACTTTGGATCTTCAGTGTACTTTGGATCTTCAAGCAGATATAGGGGAGTGGTGGGGGCAGAAGCCAAACTGCAGGACTTAGGAGTGAATGGGAAGTGAGGAAGTGAGTCAGTGAGGGAGGCACTTCTTTAAGGACTCTTGGCTGTGAAAGGAAGGAGTGAAGTGGGGTACATGGTTGAGAGAGAGTTCTTTTGAATGTGGGAGAAATTTGAGCCATGGGGAAGAAGATAGTTGAAGAAAGCTTGAAAATGGAAGAACTATGTGAAAGAATGTGGTAGATCCTGCATATTGCATTGGAGGCATAGCCACTGTATTGTTAAATGAAAAAAAATCATAGGACAGGGTCATTTCTGGTTTTTGTAAAACAAAACCCCAAAAGTTCTGTAAATATGTTTTATGTTACATATATTTATAGATTTATGTTTGCCTTATGTTACTTATTTGTGTTTGAGTAAACAAAAAAAAAAGGTCTGAAAAGAGACTTAGCAAACAAGGTTATTATGTAGAGAGGGTGGGCTCAGGGACAGGGATTGGGAGGCAGTGGGGTATGGGGGTATAGAGTGGGATGGGGTACAGGGCAGCTGGGTGGATGGATTTTATTTCTTTATATGCTTCTGTGTTGTGAAAGTGAAATAATTAAATGTTTACAAAAATACAAAAAATGAAAGGAAGTGAATTTACTGCTTTGGGTGGATTGGAAGGACCACCTTTTCCTCTGGGACAGGAGGGAAGAAGGAGAACAATCACTGATCTATGTGGCAAAGGCAGAGGGTGGGGAACAAGGGGGCTCATTGTGTGTGATATGGACAAAGCACCTGAGAGTGAGTGAAGATGGACGGTCAGGGCAAGGATGGGGGCTTCTTTAGGCACTCTGGGGAGTAACTGGAGGCGGGGTGAAGGTGAGGAATGGAGGGAGATATTAGGATCATCAAGCAGAATGGAGTAGGATAGGATCCAACTGAAAGAAAAAGTAAAGGGAAGAACAGTGGGCATCTAGCAGGAAAAGGAAGGAGGGTAGATCCAGGAGTGACACCAGACACAAATCTCTCAGGTGTTGCAACCTGCCATCTATTCATTACAGCAGAAATAGCACATGCAAAGGGGGAAAGGCAGGAAGGACAGGCAGAGATCTGTGTCTGACTCATTCCCCTTCTAGGCTTGTAGCATATCTTTTCATTTGTTGCTCTGCTATGGAGAAGCTGAGCACTAGCTATACTTTGTTTTCAGGTCCAACTAGCTGGGAGTGCAATTTCTAGCAACCCAGTCTTTACCTGAAAATACCTAAGAGTTTTAAGAGAAGTTCAACTTACTTCAGGTCTTTGATTTTACAGTATGGATTACGCAGTGCCTGGCAGAGCAAGTGTAGCCGAGACACTGGCAAATCGTGCAGCTGACAGGATCTAAAAGAGTTGAGAAAACAAAAACAATTCAAAACAAAACAAGTAAAAGGTTATTTTGGTTTTTGTTACCAAGCTAGTACTAATTTACCCCTTCCCCAAACCTTAAGAGGTATTATCTCATTTTGTAGAAAAGGAAATTAAAGTACAACAAGTTAAGTAATTTGCTCAAGGTCACACAGGTACGTATAAAACAGAGGTCATTACTCAGGTCTGACTCCAAAGTCATGTTACTATGTGCCGAGCACCTAGGTAAGCACTCTACATACACAAATTATCTTATCTGGCCCTTAACCCAATGACAGGTATTGTAATCACCATTTTGCAGATGCTCTAAGGCAGGGGTCCTCAAACTTTTTAAACAGGGGGCCAGTTCACTGTCCCTCAGACCACTGGAGAGTGTGCACTGTGGGCCCGGGACGAGTTGGCTGCTAAGCAGGACAGGCAGCCGCGGCAAAAACACCCGGCAGGCAGGATAAATGTCCTCAGCGGGCCGTAGTTTGAGGATGCCTGCTCTAAGAGGTCAAGTGACATTCCCAAGCTACCTTTACAATATAACTGGCTCTTGGTTATCAGTTCTGATAGAAGAATTAATGATAATAATTGAAAACTAAGAAAGTTCAATAGTAAACCCTCACTTGGCCAAGATGTTTAGGAAAGGAGTATTTTGGATTTAATTCTTGATAAGATTTTAAGCCCTCTGATAAAGGGAATAAAGGTTAGGGGTGGGGACTCTATCCAAGGCTGATTTTCTGGAAACCCAGAATGAGCCAGAAGCCCATTTTTGTTTCCATCAGTGTTTCAACTCTCTCAAAACGTATCAGTCCATTATTTTACCTTGTAATATATAGCTGGATTAAAGCTGTCATTAATTGGTCAAGACCTTGTAGCCAAGGTCTTTCATAATTCTGAATCCATTTAAGCTCTGCTACCCCTTCTCCTTCTAGTTCCAAACACAGACTCTTGCTGTACCTCCCTACTTCACTCAAACATACATATAACACGCTTATTTCTGCCTCTATGCTATTGCCCACTAATGAAATACAACTATAAGAGGTAATACTTGGATTAGGCCTGGCGCGGTGGCTCACACCTGTAATCTCAGCACTCTGGGAGGCCCAGGTGGGAGGATTTCTTGAACCCAGGAGTTCGAGGTTATAGTGAGCTATGATCATGCCACTGCACTCCAGCCTGGGTGACAGAGAAAGACCCTGTCTCTAAAAATAAATATTTTTTTAAAAAAAGACTTGGTTTAACTCCCTTCTCAAGTAGAACCTTTTGCTCAGTCTCCTATCCTCAAGGTTCCCTACTCATCAGCTGGCCCCAAAACTATGGGAAAGGCAAACCTAAATATTGAGAACAGAATTAAGGCATTTTCTAGATAACACAGGTATAATTTTTCTTTGCTGCTTTACTCAATAAGTCAATAAAATTGTATTTTACAGTATAGAGTCCATATTATAAAAGTGGTTTACTTAAGCCTCTTTGAACTTTAGCTTTTGACCCTCTGTGAAGTTGCAAGTTCTGGTGGAAAGAGTCCTGGCTTTACATCAAGATACATAGAGGGTAGCTCTGCCCCTTACTAATCTGAAGGTCTTTGAGGCCTTAGTGATGGAGTATATGTAGAGGAGAGTGACAATCAATCCAATGTTAGGTTTACAATCTTTTCCAGAATGGTCATCTACACTAAAACAGCAGAGTCCTCAATGATAATCTTGATGACCTTGCATACCCAGAACACTTTATAATTATAAAACACATCTACCGGTTGACAATGAAGACACACAGTGCCTGGTACATAATAGATATTCAATAAATCCTTATTGTACTGATTGACATAAAATATACACAGTTAAGATGCTTATTTCTCACTTTTATTTCTATTTATTGACAATGCTAAAAATGATCACGTGCCTGAATACACAAAATGAATAAGTAGGCCCATTGTCTGTGAAGGCCAGAAGCTGAAGGAAAAACATGGATATATACTCACTCATTAAGTGTCAAGGCTGGTGGTACAAATGCTGAGGCTGGCTCTTCCTCTTCAAATCCAGGCAGGTGCTGACACTTCAAAGACACTGACAGGTGACTGTGACTGCTTTTTACACAGAAGGACATAGCCAGAATGTCCATTTTTGTATAGGTAGGTTGAAGCAGTATAACTGACTGTAAATCATCAATTATCTTTTTTGAATATTCTTCTTCCTGAATCTCATATAAACAGTGAAACAAATCCACTGGCTCAATCTGTAACCTAGAAGACTTATCTTTTATTTCTCTCTCAGTCCATTTTAGTAACTCTTCTCGAAGACCTGGAGATATTTTTCTTCCAAAAGTAGTTTCCACAGTCTTTCCTTTTCCTTTATGTAAGAGACCAAATAAGAACTGTATCATTAGTGATGAAAAACCTTTTCCATATTGTTGGAATATTTCTTGCCATGTTTTCCCCACTTGATCAAAAAACATCCAGCTGTTGTCATTCTTCAGGGCATAGAACACAGCAGTCAAGAACTCTTGGAAACTGAAGTGAAGGAAAGTATAGACATTGATATCTCCTTCAGTTTTTTTCAAAAAGTGATTGAGAAAAGCACAGTTGCTATCATACACTCCTATCCCATGTCTTCTGAGGTCACTGACTGCAAACAGAACCTGATGGTTCTGCAGTCCTTCTGCAGCCAAAGAGCAAAGGCCCCACAGGCAACTTTGTCCTTTCCACACTGAAATGCCTGTAAGGGTTTTGAGGCACTTGGAAAAGTAGAACAGATATACATCGGTCATGGTCTGAAGTGACCTCAAAAGAGTCCTGTCACCATCTCCTTGTGACTGCAGAACACTGCATATCATCCAGGAGACAATGGGAAGAGAAGACATAATGTCAAGGCCTTCATTTTCTCGCAGAACATAAAAGACTTTCATTGCTGTATTAGCACCTGAAAACTGACTCAAGAAATATGCTTTCTTTTCAGCATCTGTAAACCATAAGATCTCTGCCTGGATAGGTTGTTTTAACAGAGAGTGGAGCTTCTTCATGGCTGTAGGCCGGGCAGTTATCAGGAGGGAGGATTCGGGGAACAGTTTCTTTCTCACAATACTGCACAAGAGGCTCTCTACTGGCTTCCTCTCCTGGGGGTGAGCACTAAGATCCTCTTCTCGGTCACCCACAGGGTACTGCAGCTCAGGAAATCCATCAAGAATGAACAGAAGCTTCTCTGGATATAGGAGAATAATGTCCAAGATTGGTCCATTTATATCTTGAAAGGTGTTAGTGATCAGGTCAGCAGCACTAAGGTTAGCAATATGGCTTATTTCTCTGCAGTTGACATAGATGAGATAGTCAAATCTGCCTGGAGTAACCATTCCTGCTGCCCAGTCAAACATGAACTTGTGCACCACAGCTGTTTTCCCAGTCCCAGCACATCCCTGAAGTACCACAGTTCGGGATGAGCTGGAGCCCTCTTCATCAGGATCAAATACATGTTCCATTTCAATAAAATGATCTTGTTGAGGAATTCCACATGGTGTCTTTTCTGATATACCATGTTCTTTTACAAGAAGCAGTCGTGACTCTATATGCTTGCCATGGTGATAACATTTATCAACTCCTATTTTTAGGTATTTTTCTTTTAGATGTTTTCTGAATACTTCCCGGTAATCTAATGTGGTGACATCAAGAATTAGTAATCACAGAATCCTAGGCAATAATACAAACAACAGCTCTAATACCACCATCACCACCATCTCCACTTAGATGTCTCAAAGGGTCCTCAAACTTCACATATCTAAACCTGAGTTCTTGATTTCAACACTCCTCTGCCCCCCCCAAATCAACCTCCACAGGCATCTCATCTCAGTTAAATGGTGCCAACCAGTTGCTCAGAAAAGTGTTAGGAGTCATTCTTCATTTCTTTTTTTTTTTCCTTTGATCCTCTATATCCAATCAATTTTTACATTTCCAAAATAAGCCTAAAATCCATTTATTTATCATTATATCCTCAAATACCACCCAAATCCAAGGCACTACCAACTCTTTCCAGGAATGCTGAAATAGCCTCCTACTCATGTACTCTTGATCATCTTCTGGTTCCTCTCCACAGAGCAGCCAAAGCAATCTCCTACAAATATCGATTAGATGATGTCACTGCCCTGCCCAAAATCTTTCAAGAGCTTTTTAATTGTACTTGGTGTAAAATCCAAAACCCTCATCTCATCCTACCAGGTGTTCCATGATGTGAGCCCTAACTACTGCCCCTCCCCTATATCATTCTTTTTCTTAATCCTTATACTAAAACCCCATTGGCCTACTTTTAGTTTCTCAAAAATGCCATGTTCTCGCCATGTTCTCTCCTACTTCAGGGCCTTTACACTAGCTATTCTTTCTACCTGGAACACTCTTCCCAAGTAGAGCTTCTTCTTAGCCTTCTGAGCTCCTTCTCATCCTTCTGATCTCAACTTAAATATTACTTCCTAGAAGAGGATTTGCCTGGCCACCCAATTTAAAGCAGATTTTAATATTCCCTTTCCCAGCACCCTAGTTTCCCCTTTATAGCAATTTATAATTGTCTTGTTTGTTTACTTTTTCATTGTTTGTCTTTGCTGCTATACAATGATCTACATGAAGACAGCGCATTATCTGTTATCTTCACCATAGTACCCTGAGTACCTAGCACAATGCCCAGCACATAGTAGACAATAAATATTTATTGAATATGGTCATAAGTGCTTTTGAGTTAAAAACAAGTCATTTATTATCACCCATTCTGTGCCAGATACTATATAGACCCTTTACATACATTTTTAATATAATTCTTACAATAATCCCATGAAGTAGGTATTATCCACACTTGATAGATGAGTAAACTGAAACTCAATAACCAAGGCCAGCTTCATGATTGTGCAATCTGTGCCGTTACACAGGTCCCCATGTTCAGAAGTACCTATGCTTGGTTTAATGCTCTGTTGTTGCTGTCTTGAAATTCTTAATATTTTAACAAAGGGTCCCACCATTTTCATTTTGCACTGCACCTCGCCAAGTTATGTAGCCAGTGCTACGTATAGCATTAGATAACTTGTCAAATGCTACTAAGTAGAAGAGCCTTAATTTAGATTCAGATTTGTCTGAGGTTTATATGCTTAAATACTAGGTAGCTTTTCACCTTCTATAACTAGAAAAAATAACCCAAAGAGTCAGTCATCAAGTTCAAACTTCTGTTAAGTAAATGTTTAAACCAGCATTTCCCAAATCAGAGTTCCTTAGAAGACGATTCTGCAATATATTAATAGGAGAGCCGTGAAAAAGGTGTTCTATGGTCAAATAAACTGAGGGGAATGTACCCTCTAGTCTCTTAGAGTTTCTCAATGCATATTAATACATGAAAGGTTCTGATGTTAGTATATGAAAGGTTAGCATATGAGAGGTTCTTTAACTCTCCCACAATTAAAAAAAAGTTTGTTTAACTTTGTTTAACCCAACATTTTCTGGTCTTAAATAACTACAGAATACTTTTCTAACAGCAAATTTACTAATTCCTGGAAAACTGTTTTGTCAAACTCAGTTTTAGGAATGCTGATCTAGATAAGGGTTGGCAAACATTTTTTGCAAATTTTCATAAGTAGTTTAGACCTTTCAGTCTCTATTGTAATTACTCAGCTCTGCCACCTTAGTGTGAAAGTAGCCATACACAGTATGTAAATAAATAGCTGTGTTCCAATAAAACTTTATTTACAAAAATAGGCAACTGGCTAGATTTGACTCACTAGCTATAGTTTGCTGGCCCTGACCTAGATAATTCCAGAAAAGAATTGGTCTTTTCTAGGCATAAAAGTCTCATCTGGCTCTTAACCACTACCATCAGTGGTCCTCCCAGTATTTGAATACCTATTCGAATATATTCTATATGATATAGAAGTCCTATCTGTTATGACAGTTTGAAGCTACATAGATATTGCAAAAAAACCCCACTGACTGTTGCTCCAATGAATAAGGGGGGTAAGTGGGAGAAGAGTGGGGATGAGTAGTTGGGTTCATGGGAGATACTATTCCCCAAATGAAAAATGACAGTAAAATAGAAAAGACATCTACCTGTAAGCTCCCTCCATGAAAATGAAGCTAGAGAACTTGAAGCAACTGTGTGAAGAAAAGAGTTGAGGTTAGGAGTAGCACAAATATACCTTCATACCAAAACCTGAAATATACAGAATGACACCGCTATAGTCATTCATGCTGTTCCCCAAACAGAAATACAACAAAGAAAGTCAGTCACCTCAACATCTTTTCTAACTTATCCACATAGGTATTTTATAGCTAATGTCCAACATAAGGTAAAACATAAGAACTTTCCTTACACATATATTTAGAGAGTGTACATTTTAATTTATATGATCAGTAAGGAAAATTTTAGGCATGAACTTAAAGATGCATTATATGAAGTGACTGTTTTCTGGCATTTTGCTTTGCACTACATATTAGTCAATTGCTTCTGCTGAGGCTTCTTTTGAGCCTAACTTGTTAATGAGAAAGAACAAGGCATTGCTGCATATTAGTTTGACAGATATATACAATGAGCTACATTCAAATACATATGCCCACACTAAATCCAAACACTTATACATATAAGTATATAAATAAAATACACAAGCACACACACAACTCCACATTCCTATAGTTTTTTACTACTTGCACACCTTCAAAAGCAAGAGTGAGACTTATAGTTGGGGAGAAGGTGTGAGTAGATGGGTGCTAACAGGTGGTTGGGAGGAAGGAAAGTCTAGAAAGGCAGACACTAGAATGTCACAGAAATGGGCAGGCAAGTGAATGGTCTAATGAGGATAACTGGCATCTATTCTCCACAACTGAACATTCCTTGGAGTTCAGGAATCAGCCACAAGGGGAAGAACTCCATCAGTCTTCATTCTGTTCTTTTGTGCTATCTCCTGTGAAAAACTGTAGTTACATCAAAGGGGGAGGCTCTTTTGCAATTACAAAGGTTTGGGGGATTATGGAAAACAACAAAAACCACAGGTGAATCTTTTCTTTTCTGTCTTTCTTTTCCCTCATTTTAGGCAACATAAAAATTATGGAGACAGTTTCAAGAGATTTATGAGTAAATACTGTATCCATGTTATATCTTTACATATACACACACATATATACATCCAACAAAATTTTAAAGATTCATAAGAATTCTGAAGGCTATGAGGAGAAGAAGTAGGAGAAAGAGAATGAATAGACTTACCTAGAGTACGCCCTCTGTTACTTCATTCAGTTACTCACCTCTCTTTTCAGACAATAAACTCCAGGTACAAGCAGGTTCCATATCTTTTCTTTTCTTCTGATTGTTCATCCTGGCAAATCAAGAAGACTGCAATCCAAAACAGAAATGATGGCTATGAGGCCTGTTGGAAGCTCAGAGTGAAAAAGTAACTCAAGAAAGACTCCACATTCAAGGCATTACAGAGTTTGGGGAAGACAGAACACCCAATAACCAAGTAGACATCTAGGGTGTGACTGGGGGAAATCACATGAAAACAGACCAAAACTAATAGTCTTCAACTTGAAGAGAAAAAAAGCTAAAAGAGGATAGAATGTCTATAAAGCTTTGAAAGGTAAAAATATGAGAGTGTCAAATTGGGCTCTGAATCGGGTTACTAAGGGAAGCACAGGATTTAGGTAGTATACCTCTAATGTTTGTAGTCAAGGGAAGTAAGAATGACTATGTATTTCCACAAGATATTTTTGGTGCCATCAATAAAGAGAAAATTCTAAGCCTATAGATTGGACTACCATTAGAATAAGAGAATAGTCTTAAGAGTCAGGAGACCTAGGCCATAGTTCTATTTCTATCTACCTATTAACCTTGAGTAAAATTCTTCTCCTTTCTGGGTCTGTTTTACTATTTGCAAAAGGGCTCAGGGAATGTTAGACCAGGTTCCTTTCCAGGTTCAACATTGTAAGATCAGTGGTTCTCAGTCCGAGCTGCATATTAGAATCACCTTCACACTATCCTCCAGAACTTTTTTTCCTTCTCTAAAATATTACTTATCACCTCCTAATATATTTAATAATTTACTTATGCTTATTATTCTTGTCAGTTTTTCCCACATAAATTGAATTATCGGTCCCAATTCTCAGCTTTTGCCATGAACTTTGCAATTGCACACACAAAAAAGTAGAGCTTATTTTCCTACCTCTTGTCTTTTAGCTTAGTCATGAGACTTGCTTTGGCTAATGGAGTGTACCCAGAGTTGGACATGTCACCTCTTGTGATTCTGTCACTATCATGAGAAGAGCCACAGAGAAACAAGATCCATATACTACAATGGTCCAGGAAGGATGAGAAATACATGAAGCAGAGCCACCCCAGTTTACTCATAGCAGCAAGAAAAGTAGAGCCACCACAGCATGAATCAGTTGCCCAACAGAGCCCTTCCTAATTAGCTGAGTCTCAGATGGCATCCAGATCTGTGAGAATCAATGCTTAACAAGTCTTTAATTTTTCATTCCATGGAAATTTTGAGATTGTTGTTACACATCACTGTGGCAAGAGCTAACTTATACATCTTGCTAGAATGTAAATGCATAGAAAGTTTTTACCACAGAGTAGACATACATTAATAGAAGCTTTTCTAAAAAATTCAATGACTAGTCTGCATTCCTGATAAATTAAATCAGAATCTTTGATGATGAGGCTTGGCATCGATCCTTTTTAAAGTTCCCCAAGTGATTCTAATGCAAAGCCAGGGAGGAGAGCAATTTTTCTAAGATTTGGTTATTTTTGATAGAGGAAAGAGTATATTGGTGAAGCACATAGGCTTTAGAAGCAAATGTGTTCAGGCCCTGACTCTATCACTTAGTGACCGCATGACAACCATGGAATTAACATTTCCAAGCCTCAGACACTTCATCTGTTAAGTAGGGATGAAAATATTACTTTCCTTATAAGGTAATTATGAGGATTAAAAGAGATAATGCATGTAACGTATTCAGTACACTACATGGTACACAGTAAAGGCTCAATAATCCTAAACTATTGCTGTGTGTGTTGCTGTATCATTTTTTTATTCCAGCATATTATGGGTATACAAATGTTTGGGTTACATTTATTGCCTTGCCCCGCCCAAGTCAGAGCTACAAGCAAGTCCATCCTCCAGACAGTGCGCACCGCAATCATTCACACTCATTAGGTGTGAATATACCCATTCCCTCCTCCCTCCTCCCACATTCCCGACACCCAATAAATGTTACTAGTATATGTGCACATAAGTGTTGATCAATGAATACCAATTTGATGGTGAGTACATGTGGTGCTTGTTTTTCCATCCTTGGGATACTTCATATAGTAGAATGGGCTCCAGCTCTATCCAGGATAATAAAAGAACTGCTAGATCATCATTGTTTTTTGTGGCTGAATAGTACTCCTGTAGAATACTGGGCTATTAGGCTAACGGCTGTCTTCTAGCTTCTGTTTACT
>VBSM01003151.1:4230736-4244390 GCA_008086735.1 Cheirogaleus medius | reverse complement strand
AGATAATAAAACTCCTTTTGGTAATTACAGCCTCAGTGACTCTGTCTCTCTGTCTCGTGGTACCGCGAATTCCGGTTCTAACACTCCATAGTATACATACACCAGATTTTATTAATCCACTCATGTATTGATGGGCACTTGGGTTGTTTCCACATCTTTGCAATTGTGAATTGTCCTGGTATAAACATTCGAGTGCAGATGTCTTTTTTATACAATGTCTTTTTTTCCTGTAGGTAGATGCCCAGGAATGGGATTGCTGGATCAAATGGTAGTCTACTTGTATCTCTTTGAGGTATCTCCAAATTACTTTCCATAGAGGTTGTACCAGTTTGAAGTCCCACCAGCAGTGTATGAATGTTCCTATCTCTCCGCACCCATGCCAACATTTGTTGTTTTGGGACTTTATGATAAAAGTCATTCTCACTAGAGTTAAGTGATATTTCATTGTGGTTTTGATTTGCATTTTCCTAATGATTAGAGATGTTGAACATTTTTTCATATGTTTGTTGGCCATCAGTCTATCTTCTTTTGAAAAGTTTCTGTAGAGGTCTTTTACCTCCTTAGTTAAATGTATTCCTAGGTACTTTATTTTCTTTGTTGCTATTGTGAAGGTAATTGAGTCTCTGATTTGGTTCTCAGTTTGACAGTTATTGGCGTATATGAATGCCTCTGATTTGTGTGTATTGATTTTGTATCCTGAGACTTTACTAAATTCATTTATCAATTCAAGGAGTCTCTTGGTTGAATTCTTGGGGTTTTCTAGATGTAGTATCATATCATCAACAAAGTGGGAGTTTGATCTTTTCTGCCCCCATTTGGAGGCCCTTAATTCTGCTCTCTTGTCTGATTGCTATAGCAAGGACTTCCAGTATTATGTTGAATAAAAGTGAAGATAGTGGGCAACCTTGCCTTGTTCCAGTTCTAAGCAGGAATGCTTTCAATTTTTCCCCATTCAATATGATGTTGGCTGTAGGTTTGTCATGTATGGCTTGTATCATTTTTAGGTAAGCCCTGTCTATGATTATTTTGTTAAGCATTCTTGTCACAAAAGGGTGTTGAATTTTGTCAAATGCTTTTTCTGCATCTATTGAGAGGATCATATGGTCTTTGTTCTTGCTTCTGTTTATATGGTGAATTACATTTATAGATTTGCGTATGTTGAACCATCCCTGCATCTCTGGGAGAAGCCCACTTGGTTGTGATGGATTATTTTCTTCATAATCACTTGGATTCGATTAGCTAGGATTTTGTCAAGAATTTTTGCACCTATATCCATAAGGGATATTGGTATGTAGTTTTCTTTTTTTGTTGCATCCTTTCCTGGTTTTGGTATCAGGGTTATGTTGGCTTCATAAAATGTGTTGGGGAGGATTCCATCCTTCTCAATGTTGTGGAATAATTTCTGCAGGATAGGCACCAGTTCTTCTTTGTAGGTGTGGTAAAATTCGGGTGTGAAACCATCTGGTCCGGGACTTTTCTTTTTAGGAAGGTTTTTTATTGCTGTTTCAATTTCAGTACTTGATATTGGTCTGTTCAGGAATTCCATTTTTCCTGGTTGAGCCTAAGGAGGCTGTGTGTTTCTAAGAATTTGTCCATTTCCTCCACATTTTATTTCTCCTCCTCTTTTATTTCTATGCTCTATCTCTGTGACTGATTTGTTTAATTGAAAGGTGTTATTTTCAATCCCTGAGATTCTTTCTTCTGCTTGATCTAGCCTATTCTTGAGGGTTTCCACTGTTTTGTAATTCCTTGAATAAATTCTTCATTTCCAAAAGTTCTGTTTGATTTTTCTTTATTATTTCAATTTCCTTAGTGAATTTTTCATTCACTTCATGGATTTCTGTGTGTGTGTGTGTGTGTGTGTGTGGTTTATTCATGTTGGGTATCCATTTTCTCTTGCATTTCATTGAGTTTTGTTACAATCCATGTTCAAAAGTCTTCATCTGTCATTTCAGTGTTCTGATTTTGGTTGTTATCCACTGCTAGAGAGCTAGTGTTCCCTTTTGGGGTTGTCCTTTCAGTTTGATTCTTCATACTTCCAGAGCTCTTTCACTGATCCCTTCCCATCTGGAGCAGCTGTTGCTTCTTATCTTTGGATTTTTATTTAGACAATGACACACCCAGTTTCATCTCTGAGCTAATAGGTGGTGTTTGTGGGTCAGAATCGACCATACCCTGATGATTAGTCAGTAAATGCAGTAAAAGTGCATTCAAATTAACCTCCCTGTCATTAAGTGGCACTTGCCAGGAGGAACAAGATAAAATGTTGTTTTTGTGTCCTATAACCATCTCTAGTTCTTCTGGAGAAGCACTCTAGTGCCTCAGGTCTTGGGTGGAACCCTGGGACTTCCAGGTGTGTCCTTAATCTCCACCTCAGCAGGGGTAGGTCGGGGAGTCAGGCTGGGCAGGGCTGGGTCGGGTGAGCCTTCCCTCTAGCTCCACAAACACTTTTAGCAGGGGTCAAAGGTCTGTTCCCCACCTCTGGGCAACGCTTCCAGGGAGGAGCTGAAATGGCCCCACTCAACCAGAAAGTCTGCGTGTGGAGGTGGAGCTGAAACCCACAGTCTGGCAGTCTGGAGCAGGCCTTACTCCTTTCAATCCTCCCCTATTCTGCAGTTTCTCCTGGGCCTCTACCAGCAGGCAGGACCTCAAGCCAGCTGAGCTCCCCCATGACTGTGATGCAAGCCAGAAGTTTCCCTGCCCAGGATCATGGCCTGAGCTGGTAGTGCACCCTTCCTGTGGGAGGAGGGGTGCCCCTGGAGCACACTGCAACTAGGACCCACTCTAAATTGCCCCTGAAGGCACACACAGCTCAGTAGACTAATTCACAAATATCCCTTCTGTGCCCCCAGGCAATGTGACCAAGACTTAGGTGTACGGAATATGGCCTGCAGGCTTGTCCCCCGGGCCCCAGAGATCAATCCCTGACCATGTCAGGGAGAAGAATGCTGGTCTGAAGTCACCCATGAGGGCCCAAGCTGGATCCATGTCCCTCCCCCTTGGGGTTTGTTTAATCTGCTGGAGTCACCAGGCAAGTAGCACCAGGAAGGGCTGGCAGGTTGGGAGCTCACAGTCTGAGCACCCTTCAGTCCACTGCAGGGCCCTAAAGAGAAAGGTCCGAGCCCTGTTCCCTGTGGACGCCTCGGGTGATGGCTAAATCATCTCTCTCAGCAGCTGTAGATAGGGGAAGGGAAGGGGAGAATGAAGGACTAGGTGGAGGAAGGACTGCACACCAGTAGTCTCCAACCCTCTCTCTAGGAGACTGTCCTCCCAGAATGACCTGGCTCTTGAGTCTGGCAGATCTCCCAGGACCCACTGGACCCCTGTGGCTCCTGCAATCTTGGCTGGATTTGGGAAATGTATGTGTGGGGACGAGAAAGGTGGATCCTGAGGAGTTGTGGCCCCCCAGGGAGGACAAAGGTGCCCAGTGGGTAGAGAAGCAACATGGCACCTGTTGACTGGCTTGGGTCTGTGGGGTGGGAGGCGTCCCGAGGGAGCTGGGAGACTGATGCCCTCTCTGCAAGAAGCTCTTCACTCACTGGCTGCAGCAGTCTCTGGGCTGGTGTCAGCAGGTCTCTCCAGCAGCCTGGGAGCCCACCAGCAGTCTGAGATGCAAGGGAGGGGAATTTTGACTGCTCCACCTACCCTTCTTGCTGGCCTCCAAGCTTCTTGGGGCTTAATCCCTGCTGATGCCTTTCTCCTTCCAGTTCTGCTCCACAACCTCTTCCCATGGAGTCTCCTGCAGTTTCAGGCCCCCTTCTTTCTGACCCTTATCCAATCTATGTTTGTCTTGTCTGTTTTTTTCTCTTTCATCTAAAACTTCTCCTTCTTGCAGAGACGCTGCGGCTGGACGTGTTTCTCATCCAACATCTTTCCTCTCCCCCCTGTTGCGTATCATTTTATAGAGAGTAGAAATGTCTTTGAATTCAGATAGACTTTACTTAAGTCCTATTTCCACTCTTTCTAACAATATGACCTTGAGTAAACTGCTTAAACTCTGAGACTCCAGTAACCGACCTGTAAAATATGGTTGATAATAATACCTACCTTATAAATTTGTTGTGAAGATTAAATAAAATGACATCCATAAAACACTTAGCACAGGATCAGGTGCAATATAAATGATAAATGTTAGAGAAAAATAAGATAGCATTTATTATAACCTTGACAGAAAGATGTTACATTCAATTAAAATCTCTAAGGATTTGCCCATTCTGGACATTTCATATAAAGGAAATCATATAATATCTGTCTTTTTGTACCTAGCTTTTTTCACTTGCCATAATATTTCCAAGGTTTACTCATGTTGTAGCATGCATCAGTACTTTGTTCCTTTTTATGACTATAATTTTAAAAATGGAAAATGGCAAATATGTGGAAAAACTAGAACACGCATATATTGCAGGTGGGAATATAAAATGGTACAGGCACTGTTGAAAACAGTTTGGCAGTTCCTCAATAAATTAAGCATAGAATAACCATATGACCCAGCAATTCCACTTATAGGTATACACTAGAAAACAGGTATTCAAACACAAACTTGTACAAGAATTTTCATAGTAGCACTATACATAATAGCAAAAATGTAGAAAGAACCCAAATGTCCATCAATGGATGAATGGATAAATAAAATGTTGTATATACATACAATGGAATACTTTTCAGCCTTAAAAAGGAAAGAAATTCTTACATATGCTACAACATGGATGAACTTTGAAGACACTATGCTAAGTGAAATAAGCCAGACACAAAAGGACAAATATTGTCTGATTCCACTTACATGAACAGTCAAATTCATAGAGACAAAAAGTAGAATAGTGATTACCAGAGGCCGGGGGGAAAGAGTAATAGGGAGTAATTGTTTAATGGTTATAGAATTTCAGTTTGGGAAGATGAAAAAGTTCTGGAAATAGATGGTGGTGATAGTTGTACAACAATGTGGATTTACTTAATGCCACTGAACTCTACACTTAACAATGGCTAAAATGTCAAATTTTATGTTATATATATTTTACCAAAATTTAAAAAAGAGGCAAATATTTGAACAGATCTTTCACAAAAGAAGATACAGAAATGATAAGTAGCATATGAAAAGATGCTCAATAGCACATGAAAAGATAACATCATTACTCACTAGGGAGATGCAAATAAAAACTGCAATGAGGTACTACTTCACACCACCAGAATGGTTAACATAAAAAAGACTGATGGCCAGTTATGGTGGCTCACACCTGTAATCCCAACCTTTGGGAAGGCTGACAGGGGAGGATCGCTTGAGGCTAGGAGGTTAAGACCAGCCTAGGCAATGTAGTGAGATCCCATCTCTACAAAAAATAAGAAAACAACATTAGCCAGGCGTGGTGGTCCATACCTGTAGTCCTAGCTACTCAGGAGGCTGAGGCAGGAGGATCATTTGAGCCCAGGAGTTCAATGCTGAGCTATGATTGTACCACTGCATTCCAGCCTGGGCAACAAAGTGAGAATATGTCTCAAAAAAAAAAATCTGAATGCATCAAAAATAAGATGGATTGATGGATGAACAGATACATGATAAAGCAAATACAGCAAAATGTCAAAAACTATAGAAATTAAGTGTTGTGTATATGTATATTCAGTGAATATGTCTATATGTTTAAAAACTATCATAACGAAATATTGAGGGGAAAAATCCCTGTGGGATGTGGTGACAGGGAAGTTTATAACCTTAAATGTATTTATTAGAAATTTAGAAAAATTGAAAGTAAAAGAGCTTTTTAACTTAAAAGCTAGATCAAAAAATAAAAATTAAGATAAAATCAATAATTGCCAAAATAGAAGGCAAATAATGATAAAACAATAGAACAGATCAATAAAAGAAAATAATATTAATAGTTCTTTGAAAATACCAATAAAAATAGACAAATTTTTGGCAAATATGATTTCAAAAATAAAGGCACAAATTAATATAGAAATGAAAGAGGACCAAACGAGAGACAGAAGAGATTAAAAATTATTTTTAAAATACTATGTATAACTTTTACACCAATAATTTTGAAAATCTAGGTGAAATGGATAATTTGCAGAAAAATAAGTAACAAAAATTAGCCTAAGAAATAGAAAACTTAAATAGACCAATTAATCATAGAAGAATATAAAATGATAACAATCTACCTCAAGAGTCACCAACCCCAAAAGTTTTGTGGACGTATTTGACCAAATCACCTAGGAACAGATTAATCAAACTTTATATCAATTTTTCCATTGCAAAGAAAAAAAGAAGAGAAATTACACCACACAGCTATAAGCCTGATATAATCTTGACACCAAAATAGACAGTAAAGGGAAAGAAAATTATAGGCCGACCTCACTTATGAACCTTGATATAAAAATGTATAACCTTGATACCAAAATTGGACAAGCGCAAGAAAACTACAGGCCAGCATATTTCACAGGAGTGCTAATGGCATTTTGGTTGAGTCAATTCTTCATTTAGTATCCCTAGTTCCCATTTACTAAATGATAGTAGGACGACTCCTCCTACACACATAACCAATAAACTGTGACAACCAAAAGCATCTCCAGATAATTCCAAATGCTTCCTAGAGGGATGGTTTAGCCTGAGATTGAGGCTTAATGCTATAGGCAATTTCACTTACGAAAACAGATACAAACATGCTAAATAAAATAATAGTCACTCAAATTCTGCAGTAGATTAAAAAACAGATACATCATGCTCTGATAGGTTAATCCTAGGAATGCAAGGAAGGTTTAACATTTATAGATCTGTCAATGTAGAACAGAGCACTAAATCCTTACTTGGAAAATTGTCAATTAAAGGGGAAAAGTCAAGTATTTATCCTGTCTTCCCTATAGGAACTGAATTTTAGGCTTACCAAACAGCCCTAGCAGATGAGGGAGACTTCTTTTTATAGAGCAATTGTAGCTAATGAATGCTGAAAAATGATGGAATTAGAAAATCATTACTTTGAAACCCTAATGAAATAATTTTTTCAGATAAAAGGTATCAAAAAATGGTAAAGTCATTAGGTAAAAGGATCATGGAGAGCTTTACAATGGAGGGATCAGACTGTCACCACCTCAATCCATTTTCCATTTTTAATATTATTAAAAGTGAGACAACCATGCATCAGGTAAAAGGAAATACACAGTATCACCATGAAATATTCTTGCCAAATAATAATTTTTAAAAACCTAAATGTAATCAAGCCTTTAGATCTAACTTCCAGTCTACAGGAAATACAGACAATATAGAAACAAGTAAAACACCTCAAGGAAGTAATCAGTCACATCCATAATGTGGGACAGTCTACAGGACAAATGGCAAGTTTCTTCAATAAGCCAATGGCATGAAAATAAAAGGGAGGAGGTACTATTTGGTTTTTGCTTTTAAAAAATTTAAATGAATAATGTACTTGTTAAAAGCATCCATATTATCTACATTTTAAGTAGGTCCAACAAGTTTTTAAGAGGTTTTATTTGCTTTTCAAACTCCTTTTTCAAATACTCATAAAAGCACATGTAATCTGTGGTGCATTTTTAAATTAGATAAAATTTCAAATGTTGTTGTTTATAAAATATTACCTTCTTTAAACATGAAAAAAATTAAAAAATTTAAATGAAACTAAAGAGACATAGCCTTATACAATAAGTTGGCCTTAGTTGGATTTTTTTTTTTATTTTGAGACAGAGTCTCACTCTGTTGCCTGGGCTAGATTGCCATGGCATCAGCTTAGCTCACAGCAACCTCAAACTCATGGGCTCAAGCAATCCTTCTGCCTCAGCCTCCCGAGTAGCTGGGACTACAGGCATGCGCCACCATGCCCGGCTAATTTTTTCTATATATTTTTAGTTGGCCAATTAATTTCTTTCTGTTTTTAGTAGAGATGGGGTCTCGATCTTGCTCAGGCTGGTCTCGAACTCTTGAGCTCAAACGATCCGCCCTCCTCGGCCTCCCAGAGTGCTAGGATTACAGGCGTGAGCCATCGTGCCCTGCCCCTCAGTTGGATCTTGATTCCAACAAACCACCATGGCAAAAACATTTTTTAGATAATCAGAAAAATCTAATTATTCACTGTGTTGGACCGGAATCCGCAGCACCTCCGAACAGAGAGACAGGAGACTCCGAGGCTGTAATTACCAGAAGGAGTTTATTGGCTAGCTCGAGCTAGGGTCCGAGCCCCAGAGCACCAACGCAGTGGCCTCTTATTCAGGCAGGGACCCCGTGCAGCGTGGGAAGAAGCTTTTTATACTTGACGCGCACAAGGTATCCACGCACTGATCATGCATCTACCCTTCACAGTGATTGGTTCTATACACTGATCATGTATCTGCCCTTTACAGTGATTGGTTAGCCCCCCTATCCACCATTTTTCCCCAGCATTTTATTTCACCCTGCCCCTGATTGGTTCTAACCTGTTCCGGGTCCTAGCTGATAGGCTTCCTCTGCATCTTATTTCAACCCATAATGCCCTGCGGCCAGCAACTGATAGGCTCCGGACTCAGGGCTTTTTCCCTGCATCTTATTTCAACCCATAATGCCCTGCGGTCGGCAAGCATGCAACGAACAGAAGCTAGAAGACGGCCATTAGCCTAATAGCCCAATATCTCACAACTGGGTATTAGTGTGATAATGGTTTTGTAATTATATAAGATATTCTTTTTGCTATAATTCTCTTGTTATGCATACTGAAATATTTAGGAGTGAAATCACATGATATTCATGATTAGCCTAAAATATTTCAGCACAAAAGAGGGAAAGAGGATAGTTGAAACAAATATGGCAAAATGTTGATGGCTACTGAAGTTCAGTTATGGGTATGTAGGGGTTTATTGTATTCTTTACTGTTGTGTATATTTGGAAATTTTCATAATAGAAAGTTTTTTAAAGCTATTAATGCACTTTAATGCATTAACAATGTAAAGGAGGAAAAAACTATATGTCCAGCTTAGAGGTGAAAAAGTAACTAATAAAATTTCACACCCATTTGTGTTTTTAAAAAGCCTCAAACGAGTAAAAATTAAAGAAAACTTATTTCACTTAATAAAGGGTAACTGCCAGAAACCCACAGTAAATCTAATACTTAATGATAAAATTTTAGAAGCATTCCCATTTAAAGGAGGGATAAGATAAAAATAGCTGATATCACTGCTACTACTCAATATTATCCTGGAGGTCCTAGACAATGCATTGAGACAAGAAAAAGTTATAATATACAGGCTGAAGACAAAGAGATAAAACTATCAATATTTGCACATAATCCCTTTTCCTACCAAGGAAATCCAATGGAATCAACGAGAAAACTATTAGAATAAAAGGACAATTTAGTAAAGTTGCTGGAGATAAGATCACATACAAAAATCAACAGCTTTCTTATATACCTTTAATAATTATAAAATGAAAGAAAATCCTATTCATAGTAGCAACAAAAACTATAAAGTATCTAGACATTAAATTAAACAAGGTACGTTCAAGACATTTATGGGAAAAATTATGAAACATTGCTAAAGGACTTAAAAATTTGTATAAATGGAGAGCCATACCATGATTATTTATATAAAGGTAGATTTCTTAATATAAAGATGCCAATTCTCCCCAGTTAAATCTGTAAACTCAATGCAATGCCAACAAAAATGTCAATAAGATTCTACGTGGATATGACAATCTGATTTTAAAATCCACATAAAATAGTAAATATGTAAACATGTAACAATAACAAAAAATTGAAGAAAAATATTATAAAACATATTATAAATATGTAGAAATTAAAACAGTGTAGTAGAGATGCACTTATAAATAAATGGATCAGTACAACCAAATAGAGAATTCTGAAGCAAACCCAAGTATGCATAAGGATCTATATTGATTAAAGGTAGCATTTAAAAGTCAGTGGAGAAAATAAAGAGGGAGGCATGTAGAAAAATATTCATTGCAGCAGGTTTCATATTAGCAGAAATTTGGGGATAACCATGTGAATGGGGAAATTCAGTCTATTTATTCTGTAGAATAGTGTGCAACAGTGAAGAAGAACAAGCTAGATTTGTATCTATTACCAGGAAAAGCTCTCGGAAATAATGTTGGGTGAAAGTAGCAAGTAGCAAAACAATACACATACCATGATACAATTTATATTTTTTTAAAACCACTAAATAAGATCATATATTCCCCATCTGCATGTGCATGTGTGTAAAATGTTTGCAAAACATTTTTAAAAGGTATGAGAGAAGTTATGTCATTGAGTAGGAATGGAGGAGGTAGGAAGGAAATCAATGATGATCAAAGGGGATTTTAGATTTCCCTGTAATGTCCTAATCTTTCAAAAGAAAAATGTATTCATGTATCATGTGTATAATTAAATCAATAAATAAGAAATAATTAAAAGACTGCATAACAATATGAATGAGTCCAGTTATGCTAAAATTATATATATGTATGAGTACTTATTTATTCACACAAAATGCACGGAAAGGGGACTGTAGGATACATACCAAACTATGAACAGTTGGCTGTTTGTTGTTGTTTTTGTGGAATGGCAGAGAGGGAGCGGGAAAAGCAAGTTGCAAGATTTACTCTCTCTATACCTTTGTATAGTGATACATGGCACCTACATACCATGTTTTGATCTTTTATCATGAAAATATATATTATTAAGTAATTAAAAAATAAAAACAAGGAAAAAGTCAAAGACACATTGTTAAGTGGAAAAAGCTAGTTGCAGGATAACATAGTAATAATCTATTATGTAAAAAGCAAACCAACAAACAAAACTAAACTAAATACTTTGCATGCGTCTATAAATAGGTAGATAAAGTTGCAAATGAAATTAAGAACAGTTGTTAAATTTGCGGTGGGGTATTGGGTTGGGATAGAGGTAAAGGAAGATAATGAGGTGATTAAGAATACAGCTCCAAGTATTACTAGCTGTAAGATCTCATGCAAGTTACCTGACCTCTTTGTGCCTCAGTATTCCCATCTATAAAGTGGAAAATATAACAGTACCTATCTCATGGAGTAAATGAACTAATCTATTTAAAGCATTTAGAATGATGCTGGGCAGAGTAAGGCCTATGTAAGCATTTACTCTCATTGTTACATATTTCTATATTTTCATAATTTTATAAAAAATTATTCATGTGCTGAGTCAAGCTCAGCACAGGAAACCCCAAACCAAGCAGCTCCGCAGAAATGAAGACAAAGTAGCCAATTATCAGGACAAGTGGGCGCCTGGGGACTCGATGCTTCTAAGAGCAAAGAGCCCCGTCCTTGGTGGCAACGTTGCTTTTATTTGTACAACTCAAGATGGAATGAAGGGAACTCAAGGTCAGGAAACAGATGGCCGTTTACTCCCCAATCTCTATATTTTGAGAATGCTCTGTTCAAAGAACATTCCCAGACCTCCTACATGACTGCAGTCACTGGAGACATGGCTGTTTACTTCAACCTCTCGGGCTGCTGACCAGACGGCTTTCCGTCAGGTCGGACTCGGCTTTCCTTCATCCACACCCGTTCAGCATCAAGGAAACAGCCAGCTCCCAGTTCTGCTCCTACATTCATGTATTCCTCATGTAATTCCTCATGTATTCCTTGTGTAATTTTAAAAATAAAATCTAAAATATAGTATTAGAGAAAAAAAGAAAATTTTGTAAAATGGCACATTACAAAATTAATATGCAATTAGTGACAAATTAAAGGTCCATCAATAAGACACAGTTAAATAAGTCAAGATTCTTCCATAACATGGAATACTATGTAACCCTCAAGAATGAGGAGGGTCTCTATATATGGACATGGAAATATGACTATTGTATATTTAAAATTTTTTGAAGTGGTAAAATGGTATATATATCATTTTAATATATATGTAACAGGGAAAAACCCCCACCCCAGGGCCCCATGGCTGAACTCACTATTGATTAGATACTTTTTGAATCCCACTGCTGATTGGATGTTAAAGCTTGTTGCTGATTGGATATTAAAGCTTGTTGCTGATTGGATGTTAAAGCTTGTTGCTGATTGGACGCTTTTTGAATCCCACCAAGTGCATAAAACTGGAGGAGAATAAGGAAGCGGGGCTCAGAATTTGGTGGCATGCCCCTCTGAGCCTGCCGGTGAAATAAAGGCTGATTCTCCCATGCTCTGTGTGCCACTTGGTTCTTTCCCCGGGTCAATCGCTGTAACACTTGCTGTAACACTTGTTGGAACAATGTATACATCTAGTATGTGTTTACATATTATACATGTGTATTTTATATATATGTGTGTGAGTGTGTGGACATATACACATAGACACATAGACACTAACATACACATATTGGCCTTTTACAATTTACCCTATATACTTTTGTGTTGTCTTTTTTATAAGGGTACAAATCAGAGGCATTCATATATGCCAATAACAGTCAAACTGAGAACCAAATCAAAGACTCAATACCCTTCACAATACCAACAAAGAAAATAAAGTATCTAGGAATATATTTAACTAAGGAGGTAAAAGACCTCTACAGGGAGAACTATGAAACACTGAGGAAGGAAATAGCAGAGGATGTAAACAGGTGGAAAACCATACCATGCTCGTGGGTCGGCAGAATCAACATTGTTAAAATGTCCATACTACCCAAAGTGATCTACAGATTCAATGCAATCCCTATTAAAATACCAACATCATTTTTGACAGATATAGAAAAAATAATTCTACACTTCGCATGGAATCAGAGAAGACCCCATATAGCAAAAGCAATCCTAGGCAATAAAAACAAAATGGGAGATATCAATTTACCAGACTTCAAACTATCCTACAAGGCTATAGTAATTAAAACAGCTTTACACTGGCACAAGAACAGGGACATTGACCAGTGGAACAGAACAGAGAACCCAGATATAAAACCATCCTCATATAGCCATCTAATCTTTGACAAAGCAGACAAAAACATACACTGGGGAAAAGAATCCTTATTCAATAAATAGTGCTGGGAAAACTGGATAGCCACATGTAGAAGACTGAAACAGGATCCACACCTTTCACCTCTCACACAAATCAACTCACAGTGGGTAACAGAATTTAACCTAAGGTGTGAAACTATTAGAATTCTAGAAGAAAATGTTGAAAATACGCTTATAGACATTGGCCTAGGCAACGAATTTATGAAGAAGATCCCAAAGGCAATCACAGCAACAACAAAAATAAATAAATGGGACCTGATCAAAAATAAATAAAAAGCTTCTGCACAGCCAAAGAAACTGTCACAAGAGCAAACAGACAACCTACAGAATGGGAGAAAATTTCCGCATGCTACACATCCGATAAAGGGCTGATAACTAGAATCTATCTAGAACTCAGGAAAATCAGCAAGAAAAAATCAAACAACCCTATCAAAAAGTAGGCAAAGGACATGAACAGAAACTTTTCAGAAGAAGACAGAATAATGGCCAAGAAACATATGAAAAAATACCCAATGTCTCTAATCATCAGGGAAATGCAAATCAAAACCACAGTGAGATATCACTTATCTCCAGTGAGAATGGCCTTTATCAAAAAGTCCCAAAACAATAAATGTTGGCGTGGATGAGGAGAGATAAGAACACTCAGACACTGCTGGTGGGACGGCAAACTAGTGCAACCTCTGTGGAAATCAATATGGAGATACCTTAAAGCGATAC
>VBSM01003151.1:4200896-4217922 GCA_008086735.1 Cheirogaleus medius | reverse complement strand
CATAACCGTGATATTTGTACCCCCATAATATGCTGAAATAAAAAAAAAAAAAAGTTTACATTTAGATGCATAATGCTGATATCACTAGAGCTTTAAAAAGCTAGCAATTAGAGTAATGTAGTAATTTCCAACTCCTAGGCCAGTATATTTTCCATGACTTTATTAAAAAGCTGGCAAATTTTTCTAGGAGTGGTTTTCATCACATACCTTTTAACTTTGACTTACTGGTATTATGGCTGTGCTATGCAATTAAATCTCCCAGGAATCAAATGACAGGTGAGAGAAAAGAAAAATGGGATCCACTCACCATGTTGAGGAACCCATGACCACCTCCCAGTAGTGGCAGCCACTGTCAATGAATATATTTCCTGCTGCCCCATAGCACCCTGTGCCACTGAACCTCTCTGGGGTGTGGCTTTTTTTCAGAGAGCTTTCATCCTTCTCCATCTGCAATCCATCATTGGAGATCTTCAACTTCCTATGAGTCATTTTGGGATCCAATTTAAAGGGCTGGCCTGAAAACAAGTAGAAAAGAGAAAAAGCATAATAAAATATTTAAAAATTTTACCTTTGTCCTCCAGGACCACCACTACCAGGGGAGCCAGATGGTGAACGCTGAACAAAGGGGGAGTCTCAATATGATGATCATTCTTGGGTCAGTGCAAGTTGGTTGTTGTTTAGATTATATTAAGAAAGCAGGCCAGAAGCCAGAGTTTTCAATAAAATAAAAATAAAGGTCAATTTCCCATAAAACTACCTTTGTGAAGGCATTTATTTTACCACTGTAGGAAAAAAATGGGGATCTCTCCTAAGAGCATTTTGTTGGAAGTCATATTTTAAGCATATAGGAGCTAACAAGCTGTCCCCTCATCATATATTATCAAATTAAAAATAAGCTTTGCTTTATTTCAGTGGGTGGTTTGGGATTTGGATAGATTTTAAAGGAAGGAGTGTTACAATGTTTGAGGTGAGGGGGACTGATAAGGTATTGGTGCTTGATGCCAGAGAAAAAAAAAAAAAACAACCCCTGAGAGCTCAGCAACAGGACAGTTTTTTGCCCTCTTACAATAGGGAGGTAAGCAAAATATAATTGGGCAACGTTTTTAGAATGACTGTTGCATGATCAATGATCAGAGAAAACATTTTCTGTGTATGATCATTCACAACAGAGAATTCCTTATCACCGTAGGGCAAAAGCATTATTGCCAGGGGGCCAGTTACTGGGTATGAGAGGAGCTTTATTATACAAAATGCTTTTGTGACAGACACTGTTGGCGTGACAACATGCATTTCCAACTTTTTCTGTTACCCACTTTCACTACAGAGGCTGGAAAAGCTAAATACTCAATTTCCCAGCCTCCCTTGCTGCTAGGGGTGGCTAATAAGATGGAAGCAGAAGGCAGACAGAGTGGAGGAAACTTCTGGGAAAGTTTCTATTTTTTCTGATAAAAGGGATAGCCATCATGTGTACTGACCCTTTCCTCCTTCTTCCTATTTTGAGAGGAAAGATGACACCTGAAGTTTACAGCAGCCATTTTGCAACCATGTGGCAATAAGCCAATGCACAAAGAGAGAAGGAGCCTGCGTCTTTTATGACATCACAGAGCGGCTGCATCAGCCCTGAACTGCCTACCTTCAACCTTCTTGCTATGTAACAGAGAGAAAAAAATATACTGTTCATTTAAGCTACTAACAAATGCTATTTGTTAAACTAAGTTAGTTGTGCTTTCTGTTGTTTTAAGTCAAAAGCATTCCTAACAGAATGGCTTCTTTGCAGTAGGATTCTAATAGATCATCACAAATAATGCTCTTTTACTCAATTGTGTCCCAAATATGGGGCGGGGGAGTAGAGTGCAGAGAAAAACTCTTCACTAATATCCTCCCAAGCTGCCAGCTATTTTATGTATACCTCTGTGTCCACAAATCTCCCATGGGCACCAACAAACCCCTTGCCCAAAGCACAAAAACAATAGCAAACCTACCCCACCCAGTGCTATTGCTCTCGTGCACTGCAATGGTGCCTGATTAGGCTAAATGTACTCCCTGACATGGAGAGAAAAACTGATCTTCCTTTTCAAAATTACCACAACGTACTGTTTGTTTTTAGTCTGGTAGGTTCACTGTTCCGGCTGCCTGCTTGGTTTATGGCTTTAACAATGAAGATGTAGCGTGTCCCACTCTGGAGTCCATGCACCGTGTAATGGTTCTGTTTAATGTTGGGCACAATCATCCAGCTATCCACTGAATTATACAGGCCTATAAAGTGGGGAAAGACAAGGACATTAACTAGCAGGTAAGAGAGATAGGGTGAAAAACACACTGAAAATTCATCATAACCCACCCCCCCCCAAAAAAAGAAGGAATTCATTTTGTCTTCTTTTGAGTCTCGGAACACATAATGAGATGAACCAGGGCTTATGATTCCACTATTTTCTTTTCTCCCACAGAGCTAGATTTATGCCAGGCTCCTTGCTTCTGGCAATTGAGCACAACCGCTAGCAAAAGTTAGGTTACTTCAATTTTCTACTAAATAACAGGAATGGCCCCTAAACAAAGTCACAGAATCATCATTCTTATGGAATCTCTGGATCTTTACCCCAAATGTCCACTTTTCTGAGAGCTGAGTCTGGTCTTGTATGGATGGAGCAGTCCTGTGCAGAGCACAGAAACATGGAAACCCAAGAGCTGAAAGAACACCTAGACAGCATGTTTCCCTCATTTTACAAATAGGAAACTAGAATTGAGAGAAGAAAAGTGACTTGCCCAAGGCCACAGATAATTGGTGATGGTGCTAAGAGTACAACCCTGGTATTTTTTAAATCTTAGTCCAGGCCCGGTAGCGGTGGCTCACGCCTGTAATCCTAGCACTCTCAGAGGCCGAGGCGAGCAGATCGCTCAAGGTCAGGAGTTCGAAACCAGCCTGAGCAAGAGTAAGACCCCACCTCTACTAAAAATAGAAAGAAACTAGTTGGCCAGCTAAACATATATATAGAAAAAATTAGCCGGGCATGGTGGCACGTGCCTGTAGTCCCAGCTACTTGGGAAGCTGAGGCAGGAGTATCACTTGAGCCCAGGAGTTGGAGGTTGCTGTGAGCTAGGCTGAAGCCACGGCACTCTAGCCCAGGCAACAGAGTAAGAATCTGTCTCAAAAAAAAAAATCTTATCCCAGTGTTCTCTCTACTATATCACAATTCATGGGGTGAATTACAGTGTTTCTTTGTCTCTACAAAGTAATGAGGCCTCCAGGGCTTCTAATTACACTCTCCCACCTCATCCTCACCCTTACTTCCCAAACCTGCTGGGCTCCAATGTCTCATAGGGAAGCCAAGGAGATGGACATGATAACCAAAGCAAGATATCATCTCCTCACTTTGACACTACACATTTTTACCCCTTCCTGATTTTAATTCCCATATTCATTTGGGATTGAGTGGTCCAGTAACACATTGTTGCCTAAACATTGACTAAAACAGGAGGAAGGTACATAATTAAAAACATGTATTTGGCTAGCTTTCAGTAAAAGAGGGACCAGCATTCTACTCTGTGGATTATCTAGACTTCTCTCTCCTATTATTTGCTTTATAGTCAGTTTGCCACTTTTTAGCCACAGTTCTACTAAAGGGTGGAAAGGAAAGGGCAAGGAAAATGAGTGGTGAAATTAGTGACTTCTATGCAGCTGTAGTAAAGGATTTAGTGAGGTTGAAAATTGAAAATAATAAGTCATGACTGTTTTGCAGATCTGTCCAAAATGGTTTTATAATTAATTTGAGAGGAACTTTAAAATCCTAAATTACAACTAGAAAAAGAAACATAATGGAGGACAGATATGCTATAGAAAGAAGAGGAAGAATTAGTGGATATGCCCAGTGATTCTTAGGAAAAGACAATAAGGGAGGGCCAGGATCAATATCTGAGGCCTTGCCTATCTATGTACCAATGCATTGTATGAGTCATAAACTGCACATGAAATTTTAACACAAAGAGGAAAGTATATCATCTTCCAGATACACTTCTAACAATACAAAAACAAACTTCAAAATGAAGTACTATGCAGCTGTGAAAAAAGAATGAGGAAGATCTCTATGAACTTATGTAGAGTGATTTCCAGGAAGTATTTTCAATTGAAAATAGTAAATTGCAAAAGAGCATATATAATATGCTACTTTTATTGAGAGAAAGGCAAATAAGAAAACATACATATATTTGTTTGGATTTATAAATAAACATCAACAACAGGAAGGATAAACCAGAAAATGAAGTTGGCTACCTACAAGGCACAGGGTTGGGGAAACAGGATTAAAAGGATATGGGAGGGAGTGACACTTCTCTGAGTATACTTTTTATATAGTTTTTCCTTTGGGGAACATGTTGTTTTACAAATTCAAAAAAATAAAATTAAATCCATAAGGATGGAAAGGTAGGGACTAAAGTTGAAGGCAAACAGAACAAATGAGCCAAATTGCACTTCAAATTAATAACATAACCACACCAAAGCAGTGGGGATGAGGGGAGAACTGCAAACAAATCCTAAAGTATGGTTAGCAGGTTTGTTGTTGTAGTGGTATGGGCAAAGCAATTCTGACACATTATACTTTGTAATAGATATATTACAGGATTGAGCAAATAAATACATGTGTTGAGACTGTTGGGAGCCAGGGTTCATACTGTGGAAGAAGGAATATACAAATATAGAATGTGGGAATTCCCCATCCTGTGGGAATGGATTGGAATTATAGGTATTGATGCGAACTTATAATTCCTAAAACATGCAAATGTTTGTGTATATGCACATATGTAAAGTATGTATGCTTGTATACATACTTTGTGTGCATATGTATACATGTAGATGTTTATTCTCCCACTAAAAGGAACCAGGTCTCCTTGGAAAAATGGCTGATTTCAAGGCTAGGATAGGATATGGTCAAAATGAGCCTAGAACATTTTGTTATGCCAAAAAGTAAGGAAGTGCTTAAAAAAATGATGAAAGAATATCATAATCATAAAGACCCAGAAGTGACCTTGAAAGGCTCACACTGGCTAAATCTGGATGATTTGAGCACCAAAACAAGTAAGGGCAGTAAAAAATTAAAAGAGAACATCAGTCCATACTTATAAATAAATAAACAAATGGGGGAAATGGGGAACGGGGCTCTTGCTTATAGTAGAATGCCAAGTGCCAACTTGTAAATGTGGGAGAGAGTACCCAGCTGGAAAATCATCATTTTGCAATCACCATGGTAAAGACTGAATCAAGCAAACTGATGCTAAAAGAGGGGTGAGGGAGGTGAGATGGGTTTGATGAGAAGCAGGATATTTTCATGGTCTTAAAGTATCACCACACTGATTGCTTATTAGTGGCAAAAGAAAAAGCAGTAACTACATAGTGAAGAAATCAGACCACATCTTAACTAGGTAATCAAAATTAGTATCACCAGTGAAGGGCAAGTGGACATCATATGCCTCCAGATATAATACCCTAAGAAAGGACTGTACTGAATATAATGATGAGGAAATATCAGACAAACCCAAAATAAGGAAGAATAGAATAAAGTATAATAAAAAGGGTACTTTTAAAAATGTCAATGCCATTAAAAACAAAGAAGGGCTGAAGAAGTTTTCAGATTAAAGGAGGCTAAAGAGATATGACAATTAAATGTAATACCTGGGCCTACCTAGACCATAAAGGATAATATCGGGTTCTTCATATGTTACAAAGAATGTTATTGGGTCAGTTGTCAAAAATTGGAATGTGAATGGTGGTTTAGATAAAAGTATTGAATCAATTAAAGTTGATAACTGTGCTGTGGTTATGTAAGATAATTTCCTTATTCTTAGGAGACATACACTGAAGAATTCAGAGTTAAAAGGCCATGATGTATACAATTTACTGTCAAATGGTTCCCCCTAAAAACAGAGATAGAGAATGTTAGCAAATGATAAATGAAATGGAACAAATTTTAACAATAGGTTAATCTGGGCAAAGAATATAGGAGTGTTCTTTGTGCTAGTCTTGCAACTCTTCTGTAATTTTGAAATTATTTCTAAATTTAAAAATGTAAATATATGATCCTCTGGGTATCACTGAGACTTGCTAAGATGGGACTTATGATTGAATTATGATAATGGAAGTATCCCTCTTGTTCAGAAGGGAAAGATCACAATACGGACATCCAAGAATCTGAGTATAAATGTGTGGTGGAGAGAATTTACATGAGAATGAAAAGGAGGGGAAATTAAAGAAGTTATATCTTTGTGGCAGTATGTCATAGACTGCCTGGCCAGACAGAAGTTATGGCCAATGTTTTTGTAATGCAAAACACAAAATTCAAACAGAATTAAGTTAATACAGTAATCAGAAGACAAATACCCATCTATTAGAATTCCTCATTCAGCTAACAGCATCATCTGAAACATTATTGGATGTAATCATTTCAATCTTAAAAGAGGTAGAAGAAAGTTTAAAATGAAGAAAGAAAGTTGATAAATACAGGGGGAAGACTACTCTCCCAGACTTAATCTCAACAGACAAGGATGACATTTCTGGATAAAGAAAATGGGAAAAAACCTGAAGAGAAAGTAGCTCTCAGAACTGAGGTTAAGTCAACAGTGGCAGGCCAGATTGGTTGGTAAAACTGGGACCTTAAATCTTCATAAATATTATTCCTAGTCAAATAGTTTCCAATAACCATCCAAAATTTTGCTTCAGTGCTCTGCCCTTATCCCATCCTACTGAACTTTTCTATCAAATGGCTGAAGGAAGACATAGAAGGCAGGCTCCAAGGGAAAGCAAATGTATTGGAAGGTAGAATCTGGATCCAAAGGGTTTTGGCATGCTGGAATAAGGAGTCAAAGTCATTCGAAGTATTGTGTTTCAGTTTAGACAATCATAAAAGAACAGGATTTGTAATTCACAGAATATTCAGTTGATTATATGCTCGGTAAACAGTCAGAAGTCAATGTGGCTGCTGAAAAAAAGGTACAAAGTAAGGGGGCATCAGCTAATGTGCAAGAGAAATACATAATCCAGCTATCCTCTGCAGTGGTCAGTCCACTTTTTGAGTAATGTATTTACCTTTTTGACAGTACATTTTATAAAGCACTTTGAGTATGCCCATAAAAAGGATACCAGGATGGTAAAGGATCTTAAAACCATGTCATACGGGGAGCAATTGAAAGAATTGAGGATGTCTAGCCTGGAAAGGAGAAACTTTAGAAGAGTCATCCGAGCTACCTAAAATTATATGAAGAACTACTATGTGAAAGATGGATTAGGTTTCTTAGTGAGACACAAAAGGCCAGAACTAGTACATGGGTAGCTATGGTTTAATTCAAGGAGCATTAATTTTGAAGCCTGACAGGCTTGAGTTCCAATCTTAATTTCATCATTTTATAGCCCTGACCTTGGGCAACTCACTTAACTTGAGCCTCTGTGTCTTCATCTATAAAACAGAGTTAATATCACCTATTTCATAAGGCTAAGTAAGAACTCATGGGGACTAAATGAGATAATGAATGTGGGAGCATTTGTAAATGTCAAAGCATAATACACATGTAAATTATTAATGTCATTATTATTTACTAAGAGGAAGAGTCACACCTCTTATAAGAAAATACTGGCAATTATTTATAGCTACACAGCATCGAAAGGGCTGTTTTGTTAGAGGTGAGCTCCTTCCTGATCACTGGAAATGTTTAAGCTTAGACAGGGCTATCATCTACTGGGTGTCTGACAGATGGGAAGAAGATTAGACTAGATGACTTCTAAGGTCCACTCCAATTCTAAGATGCTATGATCCTATCACTATTAAGAATTATCCTCTAAGCTTTTCTTTACAAGGGACTATATAGCCTTGAAAACATAGGTGACAACCTTTTGATCTTAGTCACTTTTCAGACTCGTTCTCAACTTCTGGGAGATTGTTCTCATCATATCAGGAAGAAGAAGTACAGCTGTTGGCTCTAAGACTTTCCAGAGTAGGAGAGACAAGTCTGTCAGTGAAACCTTAGCGTTTGTGATGTCACAACCTGAAGAAACACCCAGGAACATAACTACATGGGCCAAGTGGCTTAGGTTGGAGCTGCACGAGGCAAGTGTTTTTTAGAGTTTGACCTCCAAATGTCCTTTCATCTCCCCACCCCACCATTTTCACAAACAGAAGTCTGCCCCAGAATTGTCACAAAACAGGAAAAGGAAGCCTATCAGGAGGGTTTAGTTGGAAAAACTCTTCTCGTGCCAACTTGTGAAGTCAGACACAAAGCACAGACACAAAGATAAAAGAATATTCTAATTTGTAGTTATGCAGATACAACCTTAGGGTGGGAATCCGTTCCTGTCTTGAATCCAGCTTTAATTCTGCTTTTGTTTCCATTTCCCCCCAGCATATCAAGGGAAACTTTCAGCTCAATACCCTCTTGACTGGCAATCAATGAATGAAGTTCAGTCCCTACTCTGCTTTGTCTTGCTCCAATTCACCAGAAGGTGAAACCATAACATGTGGGCTAAACAACTGCTTTGTTAATCGCTTTCATTTTGTGGATCACTGACATGTTTTTATATTTAGTATTATTCTTGGTGGAAAGGGAGAAGGAGTAAATGGAAGATTGACAGAGGCAGGAGGCTTGTCTCCATATTCACTGATCAAATAGGTATGATAAAGTCTTTGAACATAATATATTTTACCATGATAACAAATGGAAGAAGAGTCAAGGAGAGAGAGAGATGTTCACACACACAGAACCAGCAATGATGAACAAATACTGAGCTATGGTCTCCTTGGGAGAGTGGAGTGACATGGATTAACTGAGGAAAGGCTAAGGATTACATACATAAATGGGAGTGGCCCCAGTGACTGCCCAAAAAGGGAATACACAACTACCTTGTCACCCATCAGTAAGGTCTTTGCAATGCCCTGGGGAGCTTACACTGTCTATGAAATACTATACTAAACAACCTAACATGTCTTACAAACACTTGCCTCGTGGCGCCCCGGCCAATCTTGAGCAGCTTACTGCTTCCTTACATTTCCTTATCTCTGGCCACAGGCCCCAACTACACCATGACTTACTGATGAAGTTAGCCTGGCCAGTGAATATGGTGTACTGAAGCTCATAGGAGCTGATGCTGAACTCATCATCAGAGATCCAGTGGACTGTAATGGTGTCATGGGAGGCAGTACAGAGTTCCTCTCGGATAGATGGTGGGTTTGGGGCTGTAAGGAAAGGTGGAAAAGAAGGTAAGGAAAGCAAAATCTCTCTTATGGAATTTTACAATCGTTACTCTTCCTGCCTAAACCAACATCTCTTGGAGAGGTGGTTTTCTTAATAGATAAGCTTTAGACTACATGAACCATACAACCTGAAGCAAAATGCTGAGACCTCCAGCTCCTCACTTTTGCTACGGTAAAGATATTTTAGGCAATGATATAACCCTACATTATTGTGATGGTTGCCTCAGTTGTCTAGTCTGCCTATATAAACACTTATGTAGATATCAGAGGAAAGTGGTCACATCATTTTCTTAATACATGGCCCTCAACCTATTACATTTTATTTCAAAATAAGTTTTATTATATATTTTTAGCAGTGTAGTCAAGTGCAAATTAATGAGTTCCCTCATCTGTAAATAGAGATGATTTATTGTAAGTATTAATGATACAACATTAATATACAATGTCTGGCATAAAGTAGATATTTAATAAATGACATCTATGTTAACATGTTAACAAAAACAGCTACAAACATAAACATTATAGCCGTGATTCTAATTTAAAACATATAAAAGTTAGTGTGTGGATATTTTTCTCATGAAATGATCATTCAATAATCCTGAAGGTAGCCAACATTTTTTAACAGGCTGGTTGCATCTCTCATTTTCTAAAATTGTCTGCAAGCCAGATATTTCTCACACTTTTCTTCCTGATCTAATAATTCCTAAGTTTTCTTAAAACCATTTCGGTAGTACCTGTTCTCATGTGGAACATTCTCTAACATTCCCTAATTGCCACCTGAGTTCTGCCCTCTTAACAAGCAACAATATATTACTGATAGACTCATAAAGAGTAATCCACTAGCAATTTCTTGTGTTTTACCCTTAAGTATGGATTGTATACCCATTCTGATCCCAGAAATATTTAACAAACCATCTTTCTTTTCTGTTATATGAATTAAAATCTATTCTATCTAAAAAGATATATGCATCACTTTAAAGATTATAAAAACATTTTCATTGTAAATATTATCCTTTTCAGATTTTTTTATAAATAAAAGCATACCAAAAGAAAAAAAATGAAAATGGGAAGAAAAACACAGTCTTTTCACACCTGTTAAATAATCTAGCCCCTCCAGCAGTTTCTTTTCTCTTGAAAAATCTAAAGCAAAGTTTTCAAAGGCATCATTAAAATTGATGTCTGGAATCAGAACTTGAGAAGATGCAGTTGCCATAGCAACCCTGAAAGAGAGAAAAGTACATCAATATACATCAACATAGGTTTGCAACCTTCATCCAGTGTTTGATTTCTGGTTTAAGAAGGTGACTAAATGACTTGTAAGGTTTGATTCATTAAGTAAAAACATTGCATCTGTGCTTTTCCAATGGAAACCATTTAAATTTTAATCATCAGGAGCCAATTAAGAGCTATACCACATTTATTCACATATGTTCACCCCTCAAACACACTCCTCCATCCTGTCTTAATTTTGAAAAGTAAATACAGGATTTTTCCCCTCTGCATCATTTTCCATCTGGCAGGCAGCATCAAAACTAGACCTCTGAAGGCTTTGTAAGAATAGTTCGAAAGACTTTTTTTTCCTCCCTCTCTATTTTTTTATGCTAATAAACAAGCCGGCATGCTAAGTTAATACCTTCCCCTAAATAAGCCTTTATTTGATCTTTTATAATATTAATATTTCATTTTATTATCCTCTAATTGTACAATGCTGGTACTTTTGTCTCCCCAACTAATTCTAAGTGTCTCAAGAGCAGGGTTCATATTTTGTATCTCTTATGTATTCCATGGTCCCTAACACAGTGTTGGACACATTATGAAAACATAACTGTTGAATGACTAACAATAACACAACTGCTAACATTTATTGAGTGCTTAGTATATACAAGGCACTGTACATGCTCTTTGCATACATTATCTAATTTGTTCCTTATCATAACCTTGTATAGCAGATGTTATTTCCATTTTGCAAATGAGAAACTTGACACGTTGAAAAGATAAGTAGCTTACCCAAGATCACACAACCAATAAGAGTCAGAAATATAATTGAACCCATGTCCATCTGAGTCTACTATTAAGCATTTAGATTGTTCTTTAAAAAAAAAAGAGGCATATTTTACATACTTCAACAATTCTTAACCATGGTTACACATCAGAATTATCTGGGGGAACTTTTACCAAACTATACATGTTTAAGTCCTGGACCAGATCTTCTGAATCAGAGCCAATGAAGATCCTTGGGCATGCAAATGAGACGGTGGAATGAAACATATATATGGCAACAATATGTAAGTTAGAGTGGAAAAGGCATTGAATGCAAGAAGACCAGAGAGGAAACTTTTATGGTAAACTAGTTGTAGGGGATGAGGAGTTGAACAAATACATGCATGCATACCCTGCTACACATCAACCAACAATATCTGTTGGCTGTTTCTGAAAATAGAAATATTTCAGGAATAAACTACTGGCCAAATGAAAGGCTTAACTCAGTACAATCAAGTCTCACATTGAATAGCCAGTCTTCCAGCATTTGGTGAGTAAGGAGACAACAACCTCTTTAGGGAAGAGTTAACCCATAAAATTAGCTCATAACATTTCTTCCCCATCTCTCCAATCTTCTTTCTTTCTTCCATCCATCTATCCAATACTTATTAAGCACAACTAATGTGTCAGGCACTCTGCTGAGCGCTAAAGATACACGTGAGAACAAGCTTGTTGTGGTCCTTGCCTTCAAGAACTCACACATTGTGAAGGAGAAAGACATTAGATAGGCAATAGAAGTGTTACTACAAAGGGAGTAAAGCATACATAGAAGTCATCTGCAGGGACTCCGGAACTAGGGAAATCACCCTAGAGGAGGTTAATTTTAAGTAGTTACCTGCATGATGGGCAGGAGTTAGCTAAGCAAAGACTATGTAGATGGGTTTGTGTTCTCTCTTGCCTGAAGGCTGGAGAATGGGGCAAAGTCATGCAGGACCTTGTAGGCCATGTTACAAACTTTGAATTCTATCCTAAGTACAGGCACAGTGGGAGCCACTAAGCATTTTAGGCAGACAAGTGATATACTCAAATTCATGTTTCAACAAGAGTACTATGGTTTCAGTGGATGGGCTGGAAAGAGCAAAAATTTGAGGCAGGCAGACCAGATTTTAAGGTGTCTAGGAAGGAGCAGAAAGTAAAGTGGTGACAGGAGTATAGACAAATAAATCAGAAAGTTAATTCACGAACTAAATTAAAATTAAAAAAGAAATTAAATTAAAACTTACAAGTCCAACTACATGACAAATCGAAGAAATGTAAGTTGAAATGGAATAGCATTTAGATTACAAATGACAATATTAGAGCTTTTTATACTTATATCCAATAATGCTTACATTTTTGTATTAGGATTGAAATTAATAAACATTTTAGATGCCAATTTAGCACTAAATATCAAAATAGTTTGAAATGTAAATATTCTTTGACACCACAGTTCTACTTCATAATATTTTTATTAGGGAAATAATTGAGACATATGCCAAGATACCACTCCAAGGGCACTCATCACACCACATGTAACCTAATTGTCTAGCAAAGGAGACCTAGCTAAGTAATGTATCATACATCAAAAGATGAAATATAATGAAGCCACTGGAAATCAGGTTTTACAATAGTATCTAATAACATGGAGAAAAGTTTGTGATATATTAATATTAAGTTTAAAATGCATGATATAATAATATAGTATATACAGAATGGCCTTATGTTTGTGAAATATATAAATATAAATATTGGGATAGTATATTCCCAAATGTTAACAGTGGCTGAAAGCTTAAAAATGAATTAAAAGTGACACTGTGCCGTGTCTATGTGTGTGGGTGTGTGTGTGTTTCTGTATTTAGGCAAAACACAATATTAGCTATTTTGTTGTAATCTGTTAAGGCCTTGATCTCTATTAGGGATAATATAATAAGTGTTATTCGTAAAGGGGAGAGGATACCCCTCCCAGCTAAAATCTCACTTTAACTGAAGTCATAGTGCCTTAACACAATATAATGAATAATGATGGGGAGAAATTTCAGACCCTGTGAGAGACCAGTGAGAAAGACAATTAAGTGGGATAGATGACTCTCAAGTCATACCACATAGATAGCTATCTATTCCACCTACACCTCAGGCTATACCTGAGCCTGCAAAAAGATTCAGCTAGAGAGTAAAGAATCATCAGGTAGTTGAAGCCCTAGGAACTAATGAGTTTGCAACAAGGAGAATGTGTAGTGTGAGAAGAGAATAGCCTAAGACAGAATCACAAAGAATAGCATTAAAGGAATAGGTTAAGGAAGAGTTGTTCACAAAGGCAAAAAACAAAAACAAAACTGGATAGGAAGAAAACCAGGAGTGTTCATGGAAGCTAAAGGCAGAGAAATTTCAAGTAAAAATGGTCAGCAGGGACAAATGCTACTGAGAGATCGAATAAGATGAAACAGTAACATGAAACAAAGGAGTGTCTGTTATATTTGGCAACAAGATATTCATTTGGTGACCTTGAAAAGAACATTTGCAACGGTGTGGTAGTGGGAGAAAACATTTCAGAGGAGGGTTGAAGAGTGGGGACGATTAAATACAATGGTTTAAATAGATGTTTTATTTTTGCTTTCATGAAATTCCACTGAAATGACAGTCCAAGAATGAAATGTCATAAACTCACAAAGACAAAGAGAATGGAAAAGAGATGCCAACAAGTAAGAGATTGTCAACAAATGTTTGGAAGCTAGAAAGGGATGGATGTGTGGTAACCAACAACAGACCAGAGAAAGCTGGATCAGGAAGCCAACAACATCGCGCTGATTTAGTGCCACAGAAAGTTGAAAGTTTGCATGAGGAACAGCTAGATCTCTGGACCCACTAAACCAGAAACTGCCCTTCCCTCATCCTGGCAGAAGATGTGAGGCTTACTTTCTGCTGAGCTTTGACATTATACTAAAAGCAGCCTTAAAACTCTCAGCTCCCTTTCCCTGCTTGGCTTCCAGAATGTTGGCAGACAGGCTTATACCCTCCACCTCCCCCCTGACAAAAAGCAGAAGGTTGGAGGATTCCTTCCAAAGGAAAATGATGCAAGAGAAAACACCTACAGAAATGACACTTGGGGTCCTTCAATAAAAAGCTGGCACTCTGCCTTAGAATCCTATAGCAAAGGTCACCAAGCCAAGTTCACCAAATACCCCCACCCACTCAGAGCTCCCAGTCATCTTTTAGTGCTTATATTTAAACAAACAGTGAAAAGCTTACCAGATATTTAGGAAAAGACAGCAACTGAAACAAACTAACAGAGAAAAGGAACTTGGAGGAAACCAAGACAATGCAGGGTTTAGAAGAAAACTTTTAAAGTGCTAATACTCTCAGGAAGAAAAACAAATAGTTTGTATCAACAAAGCAACAACAGAAAGCTAAAAAGAAACAAAAGTCAGGAATGAATTCTTGTAAATAAAAAACATGAATACTGAAATTACCAGTAGAAGGACTGAGCAAAAAATTAAGGAAATATATAGTAAAATAAGAAGACAAAGTCTTGAAAAATAGAAAACAAAAGATTTTTTAAATTAGAGGGAAAATCTGGGATGTCCAATATTTGACTAATTAGAGTCCCAGAAAGAGAAGAGAGAGAAAATACAGGGGAGGAAATTATTAGTGAATAATACAAGAAAATTTCCCAGAACTATAAGTCACTAGCTTTCAGATTGTAAAGGCTGACTGCCCAACATGGATAAATGATAAAAGACCCACAACCAAGGCAAATCTTGGTGAAATTTCAGAAAAACAGGGTTAAAGATAAAATTTTAAAAGCTTCTAGATTTTAATGGCTATTACCAAAAAGATGAAAGATACCAAGTCTTGGCAAGGATGTACAGAAAGGGGAACCCTTGTATACTGTTGGCGGGAATGCAAATTAGTATAGCCATTATGTCAAATGGTATGGGGGTTCCTCACAAAACTAAAAATAGAACTACCATATATGATCCAGAAATCCCACTTCTCAGTGATGGGGAAAACCAACAGGCACTGGGACGCGGCCCCTCGCCGCCTCCCTGCAGCTCTGCATCCCCGCGGGCCTGTGCCACGCGGGGCCAGCTGGAGGCCTTGGCGGGTGGGCGCTGCTGGGGCCAGGCCTTATGTGCCGGTCCAGGCCCGCACTCTATGCTCGGCCGCCTGCTCCCGTCCTCCGGTCGCGCTGCTTGCGCGATCCTGATTGGGTACTTTTTGAATCCCACTGTTCCTGATTGGATGTTATAGCTTGTTGCTGATTGGCTGTTAATGCTTGTTGCTGATTGGATGCTTTTTGAGTCCTACCAAAGGTATAAAAGCAGGAGGAGACCGGGGAAGGGGGGTCAGAAGATCAGAAGTCAGCGGAGCATGCTGACAGAATAAAGGCCGTTCTCCACTCTCCACGTGCTGCTCGGTTATTTCCCTGGTCAAGAGCTGTTGTGAGAGCTGTTAACACTTGCCGGAACATCAGTATAAACCCAAAGGAACTGAAACCAATTTGCTGAGGAGATATCTGCACTTCCATGTTCACTTCAGCACTATTCACAATAGCCAAGATCAATCTACGCATCAATCAACAGATGAATGGATAAAGAAAATGTGGTATATATACACAATGGAATACTACTCAGCCTTAAAAAGGAAGGAAATCTTGTCATTTGCAACAGCATGAATGAACCTGGAGGACATGATGCTAAGTGAAATAAGCCAGGCACAGAAAGACAAATACCACATGACATCACTTTTATGGGGAATCTAAAAGTCAAACTCAAAAGTGTTTCTTTCTCAAAAGAAAATGGAATGGTGGTTACCAGAGGTTGGTGGCCAGGAAACGGAAATGGAAATTTTTTTTTTTTGAGACAGAGTCTCGCTCTGTTGCCCTGGCAAGAGTGCTGTGTCATCAGCCTGGCTCACAGCAACCTCAAACTCCTGGGCTCAAGCAATCCTTCTGCCTCAGCCTCCAGAGTAGCTGGGACTACAGGCATGTGCCACCATGCCTGGCTAATTTTTTTTTTATATATTTTTAGTTGTCCAGCTAATTATTTTCTATTTATAGTAGAGATGGGGTCTCACGCTTGCTCAGGCTGGTTTCGATCTCCTGACCTCGAGTGATCCTCCCGCCTCGGCCTCCCAGAGTGCTAGGATTACAGGCATGACCCACCATGCCCAGCGGGAAATGGAGAATTGTTGGTCAAAGAATATAAAGTTTCAGTTAGATAGGAGGAATAAGTTTCTGAGATCTATTATTTTGCAGCAAGGTGACTCTACTCAATAATAATATATTGTATATTTCCAAATAGCTAAGAGTAAATTTCAAATGTCTCACCACAAAAAAAGTTAAGTGAGCTAATGGATATGTTAATTTGCTTGATTGAATCATTCCACATTGTATGCATATAGCAAAACATCACAGTGTACCCCATTAATGTATACAATTATGATCTTTCAATTTAAAATAATGCTAATAATTTTTAAAAGTTTCTTGATTTTAAAATATATGTCATATTCAAAAGATCAGGAATCAAAATGGCAGTGAACTTCTCAACACAACACTGGAATCAGGAGACAATGGAGCCATGCCTTCAAAATTATAAGGGAAATTTATTTCTAACTTATCAAGTATGAAAATTAATTAAAAATATTTTTAGACAAAAAGTTCTGGAAAATTTACTCCCCATGTACTCTTTCTTAAGAAACTATGAGAGAGCCAGGCGTGGTGGCTCACTCCTGTAATCCTAGCACTCTAGGAGGCCGAGGCAGGTGGATCGCTCAAGGTCAGG
>VBSM01003151.1:4185967-4197417 GCA_008086735.1 Cheirogaleus medius | reverse complement strand
AAAAAAAAAAAAAGAAAAATCCTGCGGTGGGGCTGCAGAGTCAGAGAGAAGGGCCCTAAAGTCCACAGGGCAATTTACCACTGAAGTTCAATAACTGCCGAGCTGGTAAAATCTTCAGGTAGCAGCTGCTACATATATATGCGTAAACAGAATTAAGTGACTTCAGGCTGGCTCTTTTTCACAAGAACACGCATTTCAAAAGAATATAAGGAACTCACCTCTCAGCGATATTTTTTGCAGACTGTAGAAACCGTGCCTGGTCATTTTCTTTCAGGATATGCTCAGCTTGGTTGATGAGGACTGTTGACCGTTCAAGACACTGACGGCAATTAGCAACCTGCTGTGCCAACTTTCTCAGTTTCGTAACCTTAAAGTAATTAGTAAAAGAAAAAATAAGATAAAATATGCAGTGCTTAATTAAAAACAATAAAAAACCAACATGAAGGAGATATGCTGCAGTGATTCTAAAAATAAGGCTTATTAATATCCCATGGTTCTTATACTAACCACTCACCTTCTCACCCTACCTGCTATGTCTCTCTTGCCAACCCCTCCCTTCTCTTGTCTGCAGCTTGCTCACTTATGCTGCAACAGTCATATACTCTCATTTATCTGCCTCCTCTTTGTATTGATAACATTAATTTTTCTGGTTGCAAAAGCAATGCATGCTCATTATAGAAAATTTAGAAAATAAAAAGTATAAAAAGAAATGCTACCACATAGAAATGACCATTGTTTACATTTTACTGGCAATATATTTTCACATATATGTTTAATAAAAAGTACTTTTTTCTTTATGCATATCTACATTTCTATGTAGATATTTCTCCAAGCATTTTTACACATACCTGTGTGTTCACAAATCTGTGTTCTTGAAAACTTCAGTTCCTGGGTAAGCTGGAACCACCCAGCATGGCATAAAGTATTGGTCATCACTCCAGGCTCTCAAAATTTCTTATGTTATACACATAGCATGAGCTTATAGTCATTAACACTGATTGGTATGCCAATAAGCCTAAAACCATATAGCTGCATGGAGGCTCACAACTGACCTTCCTAACCATGATTCTTCAGTTCCCAGGCTAGAAGAAACCTAGGAGTCTTCACTGACTCCTCTCTCTCCCTCATGTTTTTAATCTAATAAGTCAATGATTCCTATCATTTCCTTTCTAGCAATGCCTTCTTCCCTTCCATTTGTGCTCCCACTACTCTTGTTTAAGTCTTCATTAGCTTATACGAAGAATGACTCCATAAGTCTCATAACTTGCTTTTCTGACTTTAGTATCATCCCATTCTGATCTACCCTGCATACCTCTGCCATATAAGGCAGTCTTTTTCCTTTATAAGAAACTAAAATGGCTTCCCAACACCTCTCAGATTAATCCCAAAGTCCCCATACTAGCATTAATGGTCCTTCCATGATCCTGGCTCACATTTCTAACATTAGGGTTTTTTTCTTTCATTTTGCATTGACTTATACACAGTAAAGCATCCAAATCTTAAGTGTACAATTCAATGAATTTTTGCATACACATACACCAATGTAACTACTAACCAAGTCAAGGCACAGACCATTTCCAACACCCCAGAAAGGCCCGCATTTTTACTGGATTCATAGCAACAGAACATTGCTTTTTCTTTGCCTCTTTCCCTACAACCTCATTTCTTCTTGCTTCCATGATCCAAGTTCAAATGGAACCATATGGATCAAACTTTGACATTTGTAAATTCAATTCTTTCTTCGCCTCACTGAAGTGGCTGTGCTTTACCTTTGTCTCTTTGATTTTGACAGCAATCATCTGCTTCCTCTGCTGGATGATCTCTACCAACTCGTCACATTCTTCCATAAGTTTTGCCTCATGCATAGCAGTATTCACCTGCCAAGAAAGTCCAGAGTATTACACAGTGATTGTTGCCTTTGTCCCCTGCTGGCTCTAAAAGGTTCGGACTGACAGCTAAGCATGCACAACTTCTTCCATACCTCCCTCATAAGATCCACTCCTAGAAGAAGGGTAGAGATGATGATATTAATGATGCAAGGGCATTGAAGCACCACAGATAGGAAGATCTCCGGGCCTCTGGTAGATCATGATGGTTAATGGAAGGCTGGGCAGAAGGACAGATGAGATGGGGGCATGTTATTCCCACTGTGCAATTCCCTTTACTCCAGCACCCTGTCCTCCTGCTGTTCTTTTGGAAAGAGGGTAAGGAGATTTATGTATGTCAAGAAAAGAAGATCCCCCTCCACAGGCACAATAATATTAAGATAACATTAAAACAACATATTTCTACTATGCTAACAAAACTGATTTCAGTTTTCCTTGTTCTCTTCTAATTTTTCAATATATGAATGCACAAACATTTTCACATTAAATATATTAATGTGCAGATATTTTTTCACATACTTGTTATCATGTTTTAGTGGATATTTTTCACCTTGGGCTGTCCAGTATCTGAATACCTTTCCTATTTTGGGATACCAGCTATACCAGAATATCTCTACTGCAAAGTCAGGGTTAGAGGGGAAAAAAAGCCACCATTTTTCATCATCTTTCCATGGACTGATTTCTCCTTCTTCCCATCTCTATTACTATTGACACTAGATGGTACTGAGCACCCAGGAGGAGCTAAAATGAGAATATGGGGATCTTTGGGCTGCCCAAACATCAAGGGAATGGAAGAGGGGGAAACTAATATCTTTTAAGCACTTAATTTGGCAAGCACTTCATTGATAAATTATTTCATGTAATTATCATAACAACTTTACAATACAGGAACCATTTTTATTCCCATTTCACAGATAGGGAAACTGAGGTTCAGAGAATTTTTCAGTGACTTGCTCAAAAAAAAAAAAAAAAAACCACACAGCTAATAAGTGGTAAAACCAGATTTCAAACCGAGTCCTGTCAAGTGAAACCCCTGGGCTGGCTGGGTGGGCGGATGAGGTTCAGTTCCACTTCAGTAGCACACAGAGCAGTCACACAGGGAAGCACAATCATTCCAAGAGTCTATTCAAGGATCACTCGAGCAGAGCTCTAGAAGGCTGAGGAATAGACAATGGGTTACTTGAGAGCATCAAAACTCAAGGGTCTAAATGTGCTTCATTAGCAAGGTAGGGCTGCATTTCCAACTGCTATCCCTTTTCAGAGGATTCCTCTACATTCTTCAAGCCCAGCAAAACACCTATCACTGGACTCTGCTACCTCTTCTCTCATCCTCTAAGCTCCCTGCTGACTAATTTTCTGTTTCTTACTTAACTGGAAAAGAAAATACATTTGTCGGTGAGTGATAACTGTATTTTGCTTTATTTCTACCTTCTAGGGGAAATGCCACATGAAAGCTTCTACTTACTCAGTCCACACTGGCCATTCTACTTTTTTTTCCTCAGACTCCTCTCCCTTTCCCTAAATTGGATCTACCATTCCAAGGCAGATATCTTACCACCTCAAGAAACTCCTACTCATTGAAGAGTACAGAGAATCACCTAGTTCTCCCTGGGTCTTTGTTAGAGTATCTGCAAACTTAGACCCTTTCTATTTATAGTTTCTCTTTTAGGCAGCTGCTGGTATAGTACACAATGGGGTAGTACCTTTTTTCTTATAATTTGGTCCTTGGACTAACCTTTACATAAATCTCACTATATGCCAGGCATTGCTCTAATCAGTTTACATATATTAGCTCTCTCAATCTTCAAAACAACCCTATGAGGTAGGTACCATTATCTCCATTTGACAGATGAGGAAACCTGAGCACAGAGAGATCAAGTGACCTGCTCAAGGCTGCACAGGTAGTAAGTGGTAGAGATAGGATTTAGACCCAGGAAGTAGAGTCCACATCTTTAACCATTATACATACTGCCTTTCCAGTTGAGTGTAACAGCACCTGTCTTCAATTTCTGACAAGTATCTCTGTTGAATCATCCATCTGTATTCTGTCATCCCTTTCTCCTTAGTCACTTCAAACTCCTTGTTTGTTGTTCCCCAAGAATGTCATGCACTTTCATGTCCTGTGCCTTTACTTTACCTGAGACTATTCTTTTATTTGGAAAGTCATTTCCACATGTGTTTATTGAACAGATCCTTACTTATCTTTCAAGGCCCTGCTCAAAGATCATTACTTCTGTAATTTTTTCTTCTTGGACACAAGCAATTGGTCCCCTATTTATACTGCCATTGCACTTTATTTATATCTCAATGATACCATTTGCTACCTTAGGTCATAATAATTTTTTTAGTCTGTCTTCCCCATGACATGGAAAAACCCCCACCCCGGGGCCCCATGGCTGAACTCACTGCTGATTGGATACTTTTTGAATCCCACTGCTGATTGAATATTAAAGCTTGTTGCTGATTGGATATTAAAGCTTATTGCTGATTAGATATTAAGACTTGTTACTGATTGGATATTAAATCTTGTTGCTGATTGGATGCTTTTTGAATCCCACCGTTGATTGGATAATTCCTCATGCTTATAGTTGATTGGTTGTGTGTAACCCCAAGAAGTGTATAAAACTGAAGGAGAACAAGGAAGCGGTGCTCAGAATTTGGTGGCATGCCCCTCTGAGCCCACCGGCAGAATAAAGGCTGATTCTCCGACTCTCCGTGTGCCGCTCGGGAGACGGTCAATTGCTGTAACACTTGCTGTAACATTTGCTGGAACACCCACTCAAACATGAGTTCTAGAGGCCAAGGACTGTATCTTATTTGACTATATCTATCTCTAGCATAGTGACAGGAATATAGTAGATGTTTGTAAATATTTGTTGGATTGAATTGGATGGGAGAAAGATATCTTTTACTGCTTGTTAGACATGTCCACTTGGTTACTCAAGTTACCCTAAACTCAGTACATCTAAAAACAAACTTATCAACTTCCCCCCAGATCTGGCTTCCATCTCTGATTTCCTATTTTTTTTTCAATGCTACTATCATTATTGCAGTTACTCAGGTTGAGTAAACTCTGACATCTACTTCTCCCTTATCCCCCATATAAATCCCAGCAGTCCCAAAGTCCTTCCCTCCTTTCCTTTCCCATTTCACTAAAGTTCTTTTGGTAATATAGTGTGGATCTGAGCCAAGGAACCAATAAGTTAAGGCCCTTATCACCCATTTGGACTATTACTGTAAAGGCGTCCTTAATTAATCTCCCTACCTCCAGAAGCTGTCCTTTGCCACCCATCCTCATAATCCTCCCTCTACCCTGAAGCCAGGAAAAATTATCACCATCTTCATCATCAAACACATATTAAACATCTTTTGTGTGCAATGCATTATGCTAAGTAAGGTCTTGCCCTCAATAAATCTGCAATCTGGATGGGGTAGAGCCACATACATATAAAACAAACCAGTCAAGATAGCATAAAGTAAATACCAAATAAGTGGTATAGACTATAATTTACATAAATTGAAAAGAAAGGTCATTCTTGTGGGGGAAGTGGAAGAAAGATACATGAATGGAATGGGAGTTGTATTAAACTTTAAAGATGAAATAAGATTTAGATTTAAAAGGTGGGAAGAGGCCGGGCGCGGTGGCTCACGCCTGTAATCCTAGCTCTCTGGGAGGCCGAGGCGGGCGGATTGCTCAAGGTCAGGAGTTCGAAACCAGCCTAAGCAAGAGCGAGACCCCGTCTCTACTATAAATAGAAAGCAATTAATTGGCCAACTAAAAATATATAGAAAAAATGAGCCGGGCATGGTGGCGCATGCCTGTAGTCCCAGCTACTCGGGAGGCTGAGGCAGGAGGATTGCTCGAGCCCAGGAGTTTGAGGTTGCTGTGAGTGAGGCTGACGCCACGGCACTCAGTCTAGCCCGGGCAACAAAGTGAGACTCTGTCTCAAAAAAAATAAATAAATAAAAGGTGGGAAGAAGGGAAATTTCAAACAAAGCAAATGAAATTGAACTTTTTTCTTGAGGCAATATGGTATCTTTGAAAAATATTTTTGAGAGGAGGAAAGGTAAGGTGGTGGAAGAATGACCGTAGTTAACTATTTTTTAAAGAAAGTGAAGCAGGATTGATTTAATGGGGGTTAATGGTTAAGCTTGAAGACAATTTAGGAGGCTATTGTGATACGAACAAGGCCCATCCAAGAAGGATAACAGGAACAGAAAGGAAAGATCAAATATGAGAAGCAATCCCTTGCTCAAAAAGCTTCAATTATACTGTAAGCTCCTTGAGGAAAGGTGTTGTGCTACTTTGTTCCTCTCATCATAACTGACACAAGGCCTTACACACAGTTTCTCAACATCAGTTTTACTGATTGATTTAGCAAAGTAAAAAATCAAAACAAGAATGGCAAACATTAGAAAATATACTCCAGCGAGTGTATTTTGTAGAGAAAATATAAGGTGAAATGAGGGAACTAGGGTGGGAAGGGTTTTTTGGACAGTCACATCAGGGGAGATAAAACAACCAGGCACAACTAGTAGAGTGGAAAGTTGGCTGAAGAGGCAAAAATCCCAAACTAAAGATAAAACAGTGACATTAAAATCTTTCCATGTCAAGAAGCAGCCCAAAAGAGCAGGGTCCTTAAGTGTTTTCTGAACACGAACTACTTCAGGGAAAAACTGTCCTCATAATGTGAATAAAACAACTCGAATTGCTTGGAAGACACTTGAAAGCCCTTGTATTATCTTTGTTTGTAGATTTGCTTGAAAAATACAGTGAGATATTTCACTTGCTTATTAATGCTTAGTTGAAAATAACTGGGGTTATCTTGATAAGTGTCCTTGGCTGGTTGGTTGGTTGGTTCGTAAAAGATCTCAGCTCTTTATTTGACCTTTGCTCTCTGTTTTGGGTTAGTGGGTTTGACTAAATGGCTTTATGTCAGTGGAATAAAATCTATCCTCTTTGAAAATACCATTAGAAAAAAAAAAAAGAAAATACCATTAGGTCAATCTTGGCAACCTACTTGTGTAAATCCACCCACCCCAAAAAGACTTTTGGGGGGCAGTTTGTGATGTTTAAGACTAAGGATCTCAGCCTCAATCTTCCTAGGCCTAAGCACTAGGCAACACTGGCTCCCTGGTAAGTCGCCAGGTCCTGTTAGCTCTGTGCTCTTTAACTTTCTTCCTAAAGGCAGCAAGAATTTGATTTGCACATTTCTTTCCAACTGCCCATCCTACCCTATTGCCTAAAGTTCTTTCCTACTCCCCAGCCCAAAGATTAACTGCAGAGTAAGACCTAGTCTTCGCGAATTTTGTATCCTAATATAAACACACCAAGTCCCCTACTGGAAGGATTTTACTGCCTTCACAAGGATCACAAGGAAACAAATATGTGGGAGTTCACAAAAGCCGCAACTTGCAAGGATTTAAGAAATTGCAAAAAGTTATTTTGAAAATTGTTTCTATTCTGTATTGAAGTGTAAGTGGGCTAGATCTTTTTACCCTTAGCTTCTTTCAGAGAGCTTATTTGATAGTTTTTTGAGCGACCTCCCATATACTCATTCTATAGGCCTTTTATTCCTGAGTTTAAAGTTCATGAGCCTTCCCTCCAACCCACCTCCATAAGAAACTTCCTAGCTTGCACTTTCCCCTCAGCTCATTCACATCAGTCCTGTAGACCACTACACTGGAATTCAGAAGGCACTGAGATTTCCTATTTGGGTGGGACAATACGTATGAAGTAGTAGATGATCCCGTATACCCACACTCAAGTGAAATGCATTTATATGGCAAGAGAATTCCTCACTGGCTTCTCCATCTCAGTGTCTTCCATTCTATGCAGTCAATGCCAACCTAGTTTATTCCCTGAAATATGCCCAAATAGATCTTCCCCTTCCACCTAGAAGATTTTGAAATCCCAGCACTAAAGATCATTTGGGGAAATTTTTGTTTCGACAAACATTTATCGAGTGCCTACCATGTAGAAGGAACTATGCCAGGTTCCCTGAGTGGGATATAATGGTGAAAAAGATTCAGCTTCTGCCTTTAAAGCACTTACAATCTAGTGGAGAGGATGAGTGTGAATACAACTAATTATAATTTAAGGAAGAGCAGAACAAGTAATAGAATACAATTAAAGCTCTATGAGAACATGGAGAAGGCAAAATTGATTTTGCCCATGGAGAAGGAAAATCAGGGGATTAGAGAAGGTTTCATGTGGCAGAGCTGGTCTTGAAGGATAAGCAAGACTTGGGTAGATAGAAATGGAGCTTAAGGGGAGAGAAATCCAGGCAGTGAGAATGGTATGAATAGCAGGGGCAAAAGCATAGGCAGGAAAGTAGAAAACATGTTTGTTCTCAGCAGATAAGCCTGACAGCTAGAAATGGGGGGTTGCAGATATATTATGCAAAGCTAGGCTGTCATTTTGAGTCTTTGAGAGTCCCTGGATAAAATGTCAAGATCTTAGCACTATAGTAACATCTTAAGCACTGTTAATTAACATCTCAGTTGAAAAGGAGGTGGAGAGAGAAGGCAGGCACAGTTGCTTGAAGAAGTGGGAGGGCACAACAAACTTCCCACTTCACATTATTGCCCAGGACCACTTAGGTGATCACTATCCCACCTTCTCAGACTCCATAACATCAGAGCAAAGAGGCTGAGTTTGGCTTCATTCATATTCAGTCACTTTCTGTGCAAAGGAGATGAGAAGAAAAAGTGAGAGGTAAGTTGGAGATCTGACAGATTGTCAGTAAGTTGTTATAAACAGGTTTGTCACCTTACTGAGCTGCAAAAAGTTCATTACTTTCTTATAATGATGCATTCAAGAAAACACAGTGCTTATGAAGCAGACATAGGCAGGAAAGTAGAGAACACTTTCCTCATTGTGGCAGCATCAAAGCTAAGGTATTAACCCAGATCACACTTTAAGGGCAATCTCAATCTCTCTCTTTCTCTCTCTCTCTCCTACACACACACCCCTCACTCTGCACCCTAGCTGATTTTTATCCATAGCACTTATAATCCCTAATAAATGTATATTTATTTGTTTATAGTGTGTTTCTCTCACTAGAATGTAAGCTCCTTAAAGTTAAGGACTTTGTTTTGTTCACTACTGCATCCCCAACGCCTAAAATGGTGCCTAGCACACTGTAGGTGCTCAATAAGTATTTGTTGAATGTGAGTGCATCGGCCCTGAAGTAAAGGTATAACGAAAAATCGTATAGTATGTTACATTTCTTTTTACTTATTTATTTTAATTTTTTCAATTCAGGATATTATGGAGGTACAAACATTTTGGTTACATGTAATGTGTTTGCCTCGCCCAAGCCAGGGCTACAAGCGTGTTCTTCCCCTATACTAGTATGTTACATTTCTTCATTACATGAGACAAATTTCCCTTACATTTTCTTTTTACACAATTACTCAAAGTAGTTTTCTTTTGCTGTTGTGTCATCTAAATATTGTTAAATGAATTATGAAATATTTGGAGCGATGTTGGAATAACAACCCAGATTCTAGGAGACCACATATTCTTCTATGTTTCCTTTCCCAGTGTTAAAAGAAAAAGTTGCCTTTCCTAGGTCATTGGCTGTGCTTTACTCACCCTTGAGGAATAAAATATTGTACTTACAATATCTAGCCACCAGAGGGCACTGTTTATTCAATTATCCTTTCCTGGTACGTGTTGTGTACCAAGTCATGTGCTGGGTATAAAAAATAAGGATAGGACACAGTACCCACCCTCAGAGTTTAGTCTGGTGGGGAGAAAAGTTGGTACATAGAAGTGCTATGATGAAAGTATGCACGGGGTGCCCTGAGTACACAGAGGAGGAACACCTGAACCAGATGAGGGTGGCGGGAGAGACATTGAGCATGGGTGATGGCTTACTGGAGGAGGTGAAGCCTAAGCTGAGTCTTAAGAGACAAGCAGCAGTAGTCAGCCTGGCTCAAGGCAGAAATATGCTTAAATGTTTGTGTAATGAATGAACAACATATCAAGTGTGGATGGTAAAAGTGCATGCAAGATGTGCTAGTGCTTTAAATATACCATCTTTGATTCTCAAAATAACTCTTCAAAGTATGTACTATTACCCAATTTTTAGATGAATAAAATGATTTTCAATGCACATAGCTTATAAAACGCAGAGCCAGATGGACTCAGGTCTACCTGTTCTCTTTCTACTTGCTGTCTCCCACTGAGCACATAACTATTAAGTCAACTCATATTCTGTTTCAAAGGATTTTGAAAAGTGCTTCACAATATTGGTATTCCTCCCCCAAACAAGAGAAAATATACTCTAATTGTTCCTTTTTTGAAGTTTTGAATTGGTTTGTTTATTTTTCAAGTTAGAAAATAGAATCAACTAAAAAGTTAAAACATTGCTCTATTCTCAAATTAGCTACCTAATTTCTTAAAATAATAATGAGAGATATATATTCCTTTCAAAGACAGGTTAAAGGACTAAACAGCAGATTGTTAACTTGAAACATCTAAGAAACAAAAAACATTCTAGTCATATTTCTGCTAATATGCAAAATTCATAGCTTCACATTCTGACAGTAAAAAGGAGCACTGACAAAGATCATGTTTTTTACATGAAATGAAAAGATCTGTTTGATACTACATTACAACATTAAAAGGACATTAACTGTCTTACTGTTTTATAATGTTTATGGTAGACTTTTCAATAACAGCACTGCTTTTCAGAAAGCCATAAGAAACTGAAAGATCATGGACAGACTCCACTGTTACCCTGTAGGATATGCCAAATTCTTGAAACCGTCAACACTCATTTATGTGGATACCATGCAGGTCATTTCATTTTATCATTGAACAAATTTTACTGTTATTAAGTGCTAGGCATTTTAGTAAGCACTTAGCAGTAAGCAAGAAAGATAAGGCCTCTGCAACATCTCGCGGAAGTTTATAATAATCAGGGAAGCAGACACTAAACAGTTAAATGTGTGAGGAGTGCTACAAAAGAGGTTTATTACATAAGGCAGATAATCTTTGGGTGTTTATAAGATGGGGGCTTAACTAACAGTGGGGAGCTTAGATGGTTGAGCAAGGCTTCCTAAGGACGTGATATTTTTAAGGAACAAGTTAAGAGTTAGGTGGAAGAAGGGGACACTCATGGCAGAGAGGACACAGATAGCAAAAAAGGTGGGGCATGCTAAAGAAGTAGGCAGGGCCCAGATCATGATGGGTCTTATAAACCATTATCTTAAAGGTGATGGGGAACCACTGAAGGGCTTGTGGTAGAGAGTAACATGATTGGATTTGATTTTAGAAAGCTCATTCCCACAGCTGTGTAGAAAATGGATAGGTGGGGCATAGGATGGGTCAGAGAGACCAGTTAGGAAGTGTAGTTTCCAAACTGAACGTGTCATGGCCATGGCCGCTGCCTTTAGAAAGCTTATAGTCCAAGGAAGGAAAAAACATGTAACCAGGAAATTCCACTATGGCAGAGCAGGCAATATAACAGAGGTCTGCTCTGCCCAAATTCATGTAGCTAGTATGTGGCAGAGCCAGTACCAGAACCCAGGTTTCCTTTTTTTTTTTTTTTT
>VBSM01003151.1:4154603-4181514 GCA_008086735.1 Cheirogaleus medius | reverse complement strand
AAAAAAAAAAAAAATATTGTAGAGACAGGGTCTCACTGTGTTGGCCTGGCTGGTCTCAAACTCCTGGCTTCCTCTCACTTTGGCCTCCCAAAATGCTGGGATTACAGGCATAAGACACTATGCCTGGCAGAGGCCACATATATTTCTAATGAATAATTAATTACTGCTGTTTCCTAGTGAAAAAAAAAGACCCCATCAATACTACGCACTCCTTCCACCCTAATTATTGACTTCCACCTTCAGGAATATATGTCCTTTATGAAAAAGCAGACTCCTGTACAGTAGTTTCTATTCATTCTCACAGCATTGTGAATTTCAGTGTCTCAGAAAACAAGTTTTGAAGGAGATATTGGAGAGAAGAAAAGGTCATCACTAGGCAGAACAAAGAGAGTGTGAAACTTGGTTGATGCAAGGATGGCAGAAATCGTGGAAGAAAGTACTTAAGTCCAACATGGGGACATTTAACTGCTTAATCAAAACTGCTTCTGATTTCTCTGACCTCTTTCTCTATTGAAGCAACCCAATTCTCAAAGACTCAACAGTCTTATTTGTAACAGGGGCACTAGGCCCACTGGATGACAGCCATCAATTTTGTCAGCCCTAACCCTAACCCAGTGGGAGCTCCCGCTCTCAACTACTGCCTGGCATCCAAGAATTTTTCTCTTAGAGAGATGACCAGAAAGGCTAGGTGTAGGTGACAGAATTGAGTAGCATTCTGTAACACCATGGTAAAGGAAACTAGGAATTCACCACCTGCTCCCTCATATATTTCTTGTGGGAGTATAAATTCCCTTGGTAAATAGAGATTGTTGACAATATGTATCAATACATTTTAAAAATGTGGCTTTGCATTAAACTGTCAATTTCACTTCTAGGAAATACTCTTAAAAACACGAAGAAAAACAAGAAAATAGATACAGTTATAGTTGAAATTGACAGATCATGTAAAAAAATAAGAAGATTTGAAAATAATAACATTTGAAAAAACTATCAATACATCAATTTAATAGTTACATGGAAAATTGGGTATCCTACAGAAAATAATACATTCTTCTTTTATATTCATGGAACATTCACAATTTATCATAAACAAAGAGTTTATACCCTCCATCTATGATCATTGTCCTATAAAATAGGAATGAAATAACAAAAAGACAAACTCACAAAATCCTTAACCTCTTGAAAGTTAAGAAACATACTCCGTCCAGGCACAGTGGCTCACGCCTGTAATCCTAGCACTCTGGGAGGCCGAGGCGGGTGGATTGTTTGAGCTCAGGAGTTCAAGACCAGCCTGAGCAAGAGGCAGACCCCGTCTCTACTAAAAATAGAAAGAAATTAGTTGGACAACTAAAAATATATAGAAAACATTAGCAGGGCATGGTGGTGCATGCCTGTAGTCCCAGCTACTCAGGAGGCTGAGGCAGGAGGATCGCTTGAGCCCAGGAGTTTGAGGTTGCTGTGAGCTAGGCTGACGCCACGGCACTCTAGCCTGGACAACAGATCGAGACTCTGTCTCAAATAAGAAAAAGAAAAAAAAGAAATATACTCCTAAACAAGCTTGTAATTAAAGAGGAGAATAAAACTGAAATTTTCAATTTTACAGAAAATAATGAAAGTATACACACTTAATACCAAAATATATATTATGAGATACAGTTAAAGCTCTACTCAGGAAAATACATAAAGATTGAAAATAAATGAGTGAATCACTCAATTTGAGAAACTGGAAAAAGTCAAAATAAACTAAAAGTCATGAGGAGGAGGGAACTCATTTTTAAAGAGCTAAAATTAGTGAAATCTGAATGAAACTACTATACAAAGGATAATTAAAATCAAAAGCTGGTTCTTTGAAAATCCTGATTAAGGAAAAAGAAAGCAAGCAAAACAAAACAAAAAATACAATACTAACAACGAAAGTGGAGATACACTCATAGATACAGACAATAGTGTGCTGGTAAACATTTAACAATTAGCTCTCAAAAAAAAAAAAGCTGTAATTTGTGGTGCTTGCTGATTTCCATGGCATAAAAACTCTAAACCCAAAGATGGCAAAAATTTCACACTATTGGAAAGCCGGCTCCAGCACACCACTGGATAGATATTAAACCAATTATATGGGAATAGTATATGCAACCTATGGCACGTGTTTGAAAAATCTATTAAATAGTTTTATCCAAGAAGCAGTAACAAAACCTCAAGAGTCTGGTAATTTTAGACCAGATTGGAACGGTGATTAATGATCTGTAATTTTTTTTTTTAAAGGTTCCAGGTCCAGATGGTTTTAGAGCTGAGTTCCAAAAACTCTTGTAAGTACAGATAATTCCTATGCTATTTAAACTACTGAAGACAGGGCCGGGCACGGTGGCTCACACCTGTAATCCTAGCTCTCTGGGAGGCCGAGGTGGGCAGATCATTTGAGCTCAGGAGTTCGAAACCAGCCTGAGCAAGAGCGAGACCCCATCTCTACTAAAAAATAGAAAGAAATTAATTGGCCAACTAAAATATAGAAAAAATTAGCCGGGCACGGTGGCGCATGCCTGTAGTCCCAGCTACTCCGGAGGCTGAAGCAAAAGGATCGCCAGAAGGATCGCCTGAGCCCAGGAGTTTGAGGTTGCTGTGAGCGAGGCTGATGCCACGGCACTCTAGCTGGGGCAACAGAGGGAGACTCTGTCTCAAAAAAAATAAATAAAAATAAACTACTGAAAACCACAGAGAAAGATAAAAAGACTCCAAATGCATTTACTGAATCTAATGTAATGCCACAATGCCAGAAATCTAAAAAAGATATCAGAAATAATAAGACTGCAACTTGATTTCACTTCTGATTATATACAGAAAAATTCTAAGTAGAATATTAAATCTAGCAGGGCAACAAAGGAATAAAATACCATAACCAAACAGGGTTTATTCCAAAAATAAAATAATTATTCGACATTAGAACATGGGTCAACATATGGGGTTATATTACAATAATACATTCTAAAAGGTTTTTAAGCAAAATATAGCAGCCAATCCAAATGAAAACTCTAAAAAGAAATAAAAGACAACTTTTAAATATGATGAAAAACAAAGAGCAAACATCATACTAAATGGTGAAATGCTAAGGCCCTTTCCAATAAGGTTTTTTTTGTTTGTTTGTTTTGTTTTTTTTGAGACAGGGTCTTGCTCAGGTGATCCTTCTGCCTCAGCCTCCTAAGTAGCTGAGAATACAGGTGAGTGTCACCATGCCTGGCTAATTTTATTTTGTTTTGTAGAGATGAGGTCTTGCTATGTTGCCAGGCTGGTCTTGAGCTTGTGGCCTCAAGTGATCCTCCTGCCTCAGCCTCCCAAAGTGCTGGGATTATAGGTGTGAACCATCATGCCTGGCCCACCAACAGTGTTTTTAATGTTTTAGCTGAGGCAAAAGAAAATGAAATAATTGGTATAAATATTGATAAAGGATTTATAAGTATCTCAGATAAATGCAATAGACTATAGTTTTCCTTACATCTAAACTTATCAATATGGTAAGATTATCTATAAGAAAATACATAAAACCAAAAGCTTTTCTCCATATGCCTTTTAAAAATGAAAATAGAAAAGTAACTCATTCACAATGGGGACAAGACTACAAAATACCTAAAAATCAACTTAACAAAAAAGGTATTGTACCTATTTAAAGAAAACAAGGAAATATTAGAGAGAAGATCCCAAAAACAAAACCTGAAAAAATGCAGAGATATACCATGATTCCGGATGGGAAGACCTAACATCATAAAAATGTATTTCTTCTCAAAATTAATATGTAACTGTAATTCAATGACAATCATCATCGAAATTGAATATTTTGTAACTGTATAAAATTATTTTTAAATGCATATTGAGAAACAAATATCTAAAAATAGCAAGAAAATTATGCAAAGAAATATCAGGTATTACCAAATGTTAAAACTGACCATAAAGCCACTATAATCAAAATATTAATAGTAAGGTACTGGTATAGGAATAGAAAATTAAATCAGTGGAACAGAATCAAGTCTAGAATAGATGCAAGTACATATGGAAACCCAATATATGGCAAAAGTAGCATATCCATTCAATGGGAAAAGGACTGTTCTTTTAATAAGTGGGCTTGGCATAACAGTAATCTATCTGGAAGAAAACAAAACTACATATCCTAAAATAAATCAAAACCTCATATCCTAAAATAAATTCCAGGTGTATCAAAGACTTAAAATATAAAAAGTAAAATCACTGGAAATATGAAAAGACAGTTTAAGGATAGGAAGACCTTCTTCTGCAAGCCAGAAAAAAACAAAAGCCATATGGAAAATAGAGAAAAGACAAACTGGGGAAAAATTGCAACACATGTGACAGGTAAAAGATTAATAATATCACACATATAGGCCAGGTGCAATGGCTCAGGCCTATGATCCCAGAACTTTGAGAGGCTGAGGCAGGAGGATCACTTGAGGCCAGGAGTTCAAGACCAGCCTGGGCAACATAGCAAGACCCTATTTCTACAATAAAGTAAAATTAGCCAGGCGTGAGCACACATACCTGTAGTCCCAGCTACTTAGGAGGCTCAGGTGGGAAGATTGTTTTAGCCTAGGAATTCGATGTTACAGTGAGCTATTATCATGCCACTGCCCAGCCTGGGCAACAGAACGAGACTCTGTCTCTTAAAAACAATTAATATCACACAGCTATATATGTGATGTGTGTGTGTGTGTGTGTGTGTGTGTCCCTCTCCTCACCTAATCAAATTCCTCTTCCTGGACAATTTCATTCATTCTCATGGTTTTAATTGTTACCTATGTGCTGATTACACAAGCATACATTGATTCCCCTCTAAATTTGTGGTGTCCTGCATTAAGCAGGCTCTTAAAGTTTTCTATGAGCCTGTTTCTCTTAACAGCTCTCTCCACATCTCCACAGTAACTAATTCAAATCTCTACAGCCCTAAAAGCTTCTGCCCCACCACCTCCTTTCTCACTAAGTAAAATCATTTACTTCCTTCTTTACAGAGAAAATAGAACTCATCCCAGAGGATTCCCTCAAATTTTCACAACAAATCAATTAACAAACATAACTGCATCCTCAACCATCTTTCTTTCTCTCCTATTACAAAAGGAAGTGGTATTTCTCTTTCTCTAGAAAATTCATCCATCTACCTATGCTCTGCATTCCATCCTCTCCTGTCCCCTTGGGGTCCACTACTTGATCAATCTTCCTCTCTCTCTCCTTCATTCAACTTCCCCCTGTCAACTGGCTCCTTCTAATTGGCATTTAAAGATATTTAAGTCTCTCACAGCATTATAAAAATGATCATCCATTCACTTCTCTTGGAAATACTCTCTTCCCTCAGCTTCCATGACACTAATTTTCCTAGTTTTCCTTCTGATCACTCCAACTCCTTTGCCTGGACCTTAAAAGCCAGTATTTTGAGAGTTGTAGCACATAGTCTTAGGTGATCTCATCCACTTCTAAGGCCTTAATTACCACCTATACGCCAGTGCCTTGCTTATATATTTTCTTTAATTTTAAAAGCTTTATTCATATATAATTTACATGCCATAAAATTCACTCATTTTAAGTAGACAATTCAGTGATTTTTGGTAAATTTACAGAATTGTGCAACCATTACCACAATCCAATTTTAGAACAATTCCATCACCTCAAAAAGAGCCCCATTTGCTTCACTTATATTTATCTCCATCCTAAATCTCTCTCCTGAAATTTAGACCCATATATCTAACTGCTTACTGAATGTTTTCATTTGCATAACCACAGGCACCACAAACTCAGTATTTCCAAAACTGAACTGGTCTCCTTCCCACAGCCTTTTCCATTAAATCTGATTCTTCTCTAACGTTTCCTCAGAAACCCAGGGCATCATTCTTAACTTCTCTTCCTCCTTCCCCACATCCAATTAATCATCACATCCCATATATTTTATCTCCTAAATATAATTCAAATCTCTCCCTTTCTTTCCTTTCTTATTCTTACTTCTATAATAATCTGTCCACCAAATCTTGCATGTGTCCACCAAAATCTCTTCCTTAAATTAATCCATCCATCCATCCAACAAATATATGTTGAGTGCCTACTATGTGCCAAGCACTCTGCTACAACAGTCCCCCTAACTAGTTTCTCTGTCTCCACTCTTTTATTTACCTGATATGTTCTTAATCCAATAGCCAGGCAACATGATCTTTTTAAAAACACACTGTGCCATGCTTAAAACAGCTTTGTACAAAATTTCAACTGGCTTCCCTCTGACCTTAGGATAAATTGCAAACATCTTAACATGGCTTTTAAGATCCTTTGTAATCAGGTCCCTCTGTGCCTCTTCTAGTCTCATCTCTTAACACTCCCCTGGAGTAAGTCACTTAGCTATCTGTCTGAGTTTCCTCATCTGAAAACTGGGGATAATAATAGTGCTTATCTCGGAGACAGTTGAGATGATTAAATGAGATAATGCATGTAAAGCACTTGGCACAATACCTGGAGCATATTAAATGTCAATAAACATTAGCTATTGATGATGGTGATGAATGTTAGCCTTTTTCAGTCTCCCTCTCCTCTGAATTCCTATAGCACCTACAGTTAGTATCACACAATTTAGCACTCAATTATTTTATTTTGCATTGCTTGCCATTGCTTCATACTGCTAGTTCTGATTTCCCAACTAGACTATAAAGTCCTCGAAGACAAGGATAGTGACTTATATGCCTGCTATAGTCTTCTATAGCATTTAGCACAATGTAAACACATGGTAAAGCTTAGTGAATACTTTTTAATAAACATCTGCAAAGGAAAAACTGACAGAAGTTGTACTGACTCTTTATAAGGGGTTGTTTTTTGTTTGGTTTTTTTAGAGACCATAAATAATAAACACCAAAACCCTAGGAACACCATTTGCTTTCACCTTTTGGGCTAATGAAGTGTCACTGGGTTACCATGGGGTTTGGCAGTACTCACTGTAGGTCAGTGGTTTTCTGTTTTTCCCTCCAGATGGTTTGCTGACAATATCCTGTTTTTGACAGAAATGTAGTGTGAAAGCATGAAGGTGTTTAATTCTATTCTTTGGCATGCAAACAATATGCAATTTGCTACTCATCTGTGATATCAGATTTTTACTTCTTAAATATAAGTGTTCTCTCTGAGCTATCAGTATAATATAAACTCCACTTCATTTTAAGGCCAGTGGAATCCTCCTGAAATGGCTTGAACAACTTGGCCGATGAGTGGGTGGTAATCAGAATCTGAGATAGCCTCAAGGGGCCAAAATGTTCAGAGCTTTCAAGGTTCTAGAATACCCCACACATTTTGCAAGAATTTCACTGTATGTGCACTATAGAGTAAACTGGTGTTTTGTGATTGTTTCCCCTTACTTTTTACGTACCATTTGTGATCCTTCCCTGCCTAGTCCTCTCACCCTCTTCTCTAATCTTCCTCATGTCCTGTGCTTGCCCCCGCACCTGAGATTTTTCTAATCAAGCATTTTTCCGCATTCATATGCCTGTTGTTCTGTGCCACTGCACGATTACTCATATATAGATTGGGGTTGGGGAGCTAAGGGTGGAATTGTGTAGTTCTATATGACATGGACTCCCATTGGTACAATACTCTCCTTTAGCTAGTCTTATTGGTTTAGAAATTATTCTACAGCCAATGATTGTTTTGTGCCTTTGATGTTACTAAGAAGCTGGAACAGGCTTTGGATATGGAAGAGGAAAGCTTGCTCTGAACAGAAGAGACAATGTTTCCGATCAGAGGTAACAAAAGGCAAGGGCCTCCAGTTTTGTCCCAGTTTCTCACCTTATATGGAGAAAGCACCAAAGAATTGAAAACAACCCTTTGAGCAGGGGGAAAAAAAAACAGAAGTCAAAGTAGTCCTCATGACCCAGTTTAAAGACTAATTCTCTCACTGGACAACATATCTCTCTTTCCACATATATCCTCTTTCCACACACCCCCCCACACACACGCACACATATGAGAGATGAACACCCAGGCAGCCATCTATGAAACAGATAGACAGATGCATAGCACGTGCAAGGGCATTATGATGCGTGCTCTAAAGAAAGAGATTACCACCACAAAGAAAGGCATGCCCAAATACCGCTCTGGTTAGTATCACACCATGTTGATCGCACATGGACACACACTCACATAGCATACCAAGACTGGCCATACAGACATCTGTCATCACCCAGACCATAAGCACAATAATCAGCAACTTGCAAAGCATTGCACATAGAGCCATGGATTGATGAATCTTGTTAGATTTGCCCTTGACTTTTAATATAGCATAGTGGTTAAGAGCATAAGACTTTAGAGTCAAACTGGATGCAAACCCTCACTCTGCCACATACTCCCTGCGTGACTTTGTACAAATTAGTTGCCCACTCTGTGCCTCAGTTTCCCCATCTGTAAAATGAGAATGAGAATAGTAGGTACCTCATGAGGTTATTGTGCAGATGAAATGAGTTAATGCACTTAAAGCTCTTAGGAGTAATGGAGAGGTCCTAGAATTACCTGAGATAAGGTAAACTTGGATTCAAATTTGATGTAGGTGAGAGGAGAGGTAGTGGGAATGGACTGAGGTATGAGATTCTCTTTCTGTCATGAGGTAGGAAATAGCTGATTTCCTGGATGTGCATGCACTTCTCAATAATCATTCCATCAAAGGATATGGGTCCACGATTAATAGTAACAATGCAATCACTCTTTTTTTCTGAGAAAAAATCTATATATTTGTAGTCACTGTGGTATTATATTTATTATTTATAGTCTGTTTTAAATGTGGTAACATCAAGTATACTTTTGAGAGTACATCTTTCCTGCCAAACTCTCTGTAGCTGTTAAGAAAACGTGTGTCTCATCGAAACTACTTTTATTCTGCAAGATGGTCATGCACAGCTCTCGAAGGAGGACCTAGCCAAGGAGTCTCAGCAAGGACGTGTGGGTCCCAGAATAAACTGATTGAATGGCTGAGGGCAGTGCTGATACCTGGAGCTGCCCACCCTTTTTTCACCCCCCACATGGCACAAAAATAATCTGAGCAAGTCAGTTCCTGATCATGGGCACTATGCTTCCTTCTGCCAACACGAGCAGTAGTTCTCCCTCTCCTCCCTACTCCACCAGGGGCTGTTAGGATATGGAGAGCTGCTCTGGGCTATCAAAGATAAGCCAATGGCAAGGGTATATAAGAGGCTTACCATGGATTGATTCGGGCATGCCAATCCCCCCAATCGACCATATGTTCTTCTACAGCTAGAGCTATTTAGTGGAGAAAAACAGTTAAGTATTCTAGAACTGTCTCCTATCTATTTGAACGCAAATGAATCAGGGGCAAGTAAACATCTTCTTCTCTAGGCTGCATAGTGCAGTAGAAATAACATGGACTTTGGAGTCAAGAGAGATGTGGGACTGAGTCCCAGCTTACTGTGTGTATGACTTTGAGTAAGGTATGGAATTTCTCTGACCCTCAGCTTCCTCATTTGCAAAATGGGGAATATCACTAACCATATCAGAGTTGTCATAGACACTCAATGAGATTAGAAACAAAAACTGCCTCTAGTGCAGTGCCCAGAACAAATGATTCAAATATGATTCTCTCTCCCTTCCAATTCCTGCTTACCATCCCACATAGCCGGACTCCTGTAGTCAGGTATAGACGGAAAGGACATCTCAATGGCTGTGTGCTTATCTGTTGTGGTGACCGCTGATTTGGTTTTAGGTTTTAAAGTTTTTCATTTGTTTGTTTTTGGTTGGGTTGATGGCAGGAGAGATTGGAAATAGAAGTGGAACTGGGAACATTTGAAGGTACAGGATAGGTTTGATAGGGCTTTAGCCAAATTACTAGGGTTCCATTAATTTTCTAAGAGCACACTGTAAATGGGGAACTTGGGAGGATTGTGAAAAGAGCGGAGCAAGCAAGATAGGCCAAAATTAAGCAAGTGTTCTGGTCATTTGAACTCTGAGAAATGGGATCTGGAGGAGGAAGGCAGCAGACAGGAAATGGGACTATAAGACGAGCTTTGCACCAAAGGACAGTGCAAAAATGGAATGAGCATATGCCTATACAAACTGTTTGGCTATAAAAACATGACCACACTTGAAAGCTCACCTGCCCTATAGCTGTGGGGGAGGAGGGGAAGGAAAACAATATTAATCCTAACTCATTTTAACCTTAAATCCTGTCATGTGTCCATATCCTCCAAATATTTCAGGTGTAACATTTAATGTTCTCAAAAATTTTAGTTTTCTGCAATATATCCAGAATCGTCACAAAGTATTTTTGAAAAAGGTATCTGAAAAATAATAAAGTGTTTTCTAGTATAAAAATAGGCTCTACCCACACTTCAGATTACACAGTTGATTTAGGTTTTTCATCTATATTAAATGTCAACTACTATATACTTAATAAGATTGAATGCAATACTCTGAATTAGTCATTACAGTAGTATAAATGAATAGACCGACTAGGTCACTGCATTAATTTTCCATTTTTCATGGAAACCATTTTCTCCACAGTGGTTTCAAAATAGGCATTTCATTCTCACAAGGCGCTAGTAGCTCAAATCCTTCTTGGGAACTATTAGTCCGCTCCCCTTGCTCTTTCATCTCTCACAAAATACCCACGGAACATTTTGACTAATTACTAACATTTAAAAATCCCAAAGAACTCTCTCTCTTTTTAAAATCACTAGAGCATGTGTCCCTCCCTAAAACTTTTCTTTTGCCCTTGCTTAGAGGCAGTAATCAAGAGGAATCTGGGCAGGATAATAGGCAAGTTTACTTAAGTATCAACATAAAGAATCCCTTAGATATTCTTGCAGAAAGGCAGTGAACACTTCCCTACTAATAAAATGTGCTTAAATTAGTCACTGCAAACTAGCAGCTTATTGAGCATAATAACCCTCTTTAGTGCATCACCTTTGCAGAGGTACTTGTGGGTTATTAAATAGGGTATCATGGCTGAAATTCCCAACATGTTTGCTGCTGTGATTTCATTACCTCTCCCTCTTCCCAAGGAATGTTCTAGTTCATATATGTCAAATATGAAATTGATTGTGAGCACTTGGGAATGACTGTCCTCCCCACTCTCAGTAATAGTGATAAATTCCTCTGTAAGTCTCTGGCAAAAGGTGTGGGGCCCAGAAGTACTACTAGTAGTACTAACTAACAACTGCTCCTACTATTACTTCTCTTCTTCCTCCTCTTTCTCTTTCTCCTTCTCTCCCTCCTCCTCCTCCTCCTCCTCTTTTTCCTTCTCCTGCTACTACCACCACTGTTTATTGAGCTTCAACTATATGTCAGGCACAGTAGCAGGTGCTTTACATGTACTGTCTTTCTCTCTTCAAGGTATGATTAGTCCAAATTTTATAGATGATGAAACTGAGACTCAGAGAAATTATGTATTCAAGGTGACACAAGGTAGCATGACTCCTATCTGTCCAACTCCAAAGCTACCACATCACACTGCATCCCAGGACCTACATACCATTACTAGGAGGGACAAGTTGTAGAAACTGAGGCTTAGGGGCTGGGCAAGAGGGTCCTGGGTCAGAGAGGTGGCTGGATACCAAATCCCGGAGGGAAGTGAAGCATATGTGGTTGGAGGAAGTGGATTTAGTGATTCCTATTGTTAACTATGCAGTAATGGAATAATAAACAACTAGAACAATACATATGCATTTTTGAGTCTGACTTTTCTATACTTCAAAAGGATGATAGCTAGCACCTTATTTCTTGCTTCATCTTCATGATCAAACTTCTTACAATCTCGGGTGGGTGGGAGGGGGGAGGAGGGGATGGGTATATACAGACATGGTGGGTAAAATGTGCAACGTTTGGGGGATGGTCATGCTTGAGGCTCTGCCTCGGGGGGGGGGGGCATGGGCAATATACGTAACCGTAATATTTGTACCCCCATAATATGTTGAAATTAAAAAAAAACTTCTTACAATCTATTATACATTTCCCTACAACTTACTTTCTCCTTGACCTCTCTGAGGCCATCTTCCATCCTCACCTTTGCATAGAACCTTCTCCTTCAAAGGCCACTAATGATATCTTCTTCTATGATGTCTCGCTCCAATGGACTCTATCAAATCTTCCACACCTTGCAGACCTTTTATTCCTTTGATATTTTGATCCTCTGTTTTTCTTGGTTTTTCTCCTCCCTTGACTGCTCTTTCTGTTTCTCCTTTGCTGTTCTCCACAATTCACATCCCTGTTTCATATCCCTTACTCATACAAGTCATCTTCATGATAGGTCCAGGAACCACCAGGGATGAACAAGAGACATCCAGTTGATGTGTACCTTGGCCTTGTAAGCCACACAGAGTATAATTGGATGGTTAGGGGCACAGGCTCTAGAGCTAAAGTGCCTGGATTCAAATTCCCACTGTTACCTACTAGCAGCATGACTTCGGCAAATCACTTAAATCTTTCTGTATCTCTATTTCTTTATCCATAAAGCAGGAATAATAACAGTGTCTGTCTCATATAATTGCTGTAAGGATTAAATGAGTTAACACATATAATGTGCTCAGCTGGAACAGAGGAACTTCTCAGTAAGTGTTACCTATTATTGTAGCCTTTACGATGGTAATGTCTAAAACTTTCATTTTTTCCACAAATGAATAATTTACTTTCGGTATTGAATTTTCAAAATGCACCCCATCCCTCAGTAATCTCATCAAAAGCACCACAGTCTTTCTACTCATTTTTGGAAGGTCAGATTGTTGTATTTTGAGTGACAAACAATTCGATTGGAGATCTGTCCTAGGCTCTCTTCTCATTCTACACATTCTCCTTGGCTTTAAGTGCTACTTACATGCTGATGACTTCCAAGTCTATACCTTTCCCAGACCTCTCTCCTGACCTCCAGATCCAACCAGCCAGCTGCCTACTGGACAATTCCTACCAGACTCTTGACTTCAGCACAACAAACCTCACATGTCTAAAAAGAACTCCTTTTGTATTTAACCTAGTTAAAGGCAACATCCACTCAGTCACCTAAACCAGAAATCTCTGGATCATCCTAGTATTTATTTTCTCTCACTCCTTCACCCATTAACTGATCACCAAGTAATACTGATTCTACCACCTAGGAATATTTTGAATTAATCCCTTCCTCCCTAATCCTACTGCTACTGTCTCAGGTTGGGCCTTCATCTCTTCCTGTATCTGTAAAAGTCTAACCGGGTCTCTGCCTTTACTTTTGACCCTTGACCCTTGCTCCATCCTCCACATTATAGCCATAATACTTCTTAAATGAAGATTTTATCTAGTTATTCACCTGCTTAAAACTCTTCCATGGCTCCTTAAACTCCTCAGGATAAAGTCCAAACACCTATACATGACATAAAAGGCACTCTGTTATCTGGGCCGGAGCCACTTTTCCACACTCACCTCTTGCAATGATTTTCATGTCTTACATCTAGCCAAATCAAACTTCTGCTGGTTCCCTGAACACCTCTATGCTGATCACCCTTCTGTGTTCCTGCATGTGGTGCCTTTCCCTCCCTTATCTCATTTTTGTTGGCAAAATTTTACTCTTATTGCAAGATAACTCGATTTTTACTTCCACTCTGCAGCCTTTCCAAAGTTCCTCGGGCAGAATTGGATGTTTCTTCCTCCATGCTAGCTAGTCATCTTGCATTGACCTTCATTACAATAATTATCATTTCACATTCTATTTGCCATTTTATCTGTCAGGTTCTCAACCAATCTGTGCCTTCCTTGAGGGCAGGAGCCATTTTCTATTTATCTTTATACACCCAGTGCTCAAGGTACCACTTTGCCCATACAATTTGCTGATTTCCACCTCCACTAATATCTCTGCTCTCTGTCTGTGAAAAGGGAGTAATTTTTTTCCCTCTTTCAACATTTGCCTAAAATGCATTTTCTACATTAAATTTTCCCTGATTACACTCGCTTCTCTCTAATGAGTCCTTCATTTTATGCATATTATGTCCTCAGTATTTGTAGAGGGCTTTCCCAACAAGCATATTTGTGCTTTAATGGTTTAGACTCCATTCCTTCTTGTAGCTCAACCATCCCAAAGTATTTAAAGATCATCTGTTGAAATTGCTCATAGCAGTGAATTTTTAAAAATTAATTTATTTTTTAAAAGACCTGTCTTTTATGCTTGGAGAAGCAGTCTGACTTCTATTATGTAGACTCCAAGAATTTTGCCCTTCCCAAACCAAGTACCCTTCCTGTGAGCAATAGGAGCAGAAAGGGGAGAACAGCAAGCCACCTAATATTTGAACTCTAAAGAGTAAGATTTCCAAAAGTGATTGAAGCTAAGACCCATTGGCAAGACAGAAAGCTGAAATTCCCCAAACTAAGGGAAACCTCCCCATCTTTTCCACCTGATCTCCTTTCTTTTTTCTTTCTCCTAAGGCTAAAGAGCAATACTATCCAGCTCTTTAAAAGGCTTGAGAAGTGCCAGAAGGAAATCAAACTGCCCATGGACCTTCTGGGATGGATTAACTTATTGTATTGCAGCAGTGCAGCAGTTCTGGAGAGCAGCAAAAGAAGATAGCACATAAAATATCCAGGAAAGTGCTTTACTATGCTCAGTGCCCTAAAAGCTAAGAACAAGACTAAGTAAGTAAAATTGGAAGGGCCACACTACATTTATTTGTACTCCCTGTACTGCATGCTGCTTTATAAATACTCTTTCTCACTAGATACTTTGTTTTCCCTAGCTAGACTAGAAGTTCCTGGAGATCATCAACCATGTATATTTCTTTTGTAGCCCCCAAATTGCCCACCACATTGAGTATAGAGTGTATGTTCAAGAAATACCATTGACCGACTGATTACTAAGTATTTAATTATTTTCCCCTCACTATTTTTCAGGAATGTTTATTAGTCACAAAACCATGAAGTCCTGGAAGCCAAGAGGAAGTATCCATCTGTTGGTATACATTTTCCCTTGGCTATGCATTATACAGAAGTTTCCTTCGGAAATGTAAACAAAGGATGCCTGATGAGTCCGGACAAAGGACAACTATATATAGAAATCAAGTGGCCAGAGTAGCAAGGTCAAAGCATGCCCTTCCTTAACCAGATTAAACGGAGTCTTGAGGCTGCCTCTACCTCCTTCCCATGCACTCCAGTCCCGACAGAAAATATTTTCCACCTGCCTATCTACTGAATTCTGAAACCTGGGCAGCAACTACAATTACCATTAACAAGTTACATTACACCATAGAATTCAACTACCAAATCTGAGGTGATCTTAATCTCTGTTTCTGTAATAATAGGAAGACTGCAGCTTTGTTTACTTTCTGAGGAGAATAGAGAACAGGGAGAAAGGACCAGGATAGGGAGGCAGTATTTATGACCCCTTTATGAAAAGTCAATCTGTGACAAAAACATTTGCAGACAATAAGGAAGGGGAACAGGTTTGGCAGGAAAATAGCCTATTCCAGTTTTCTCAGAAGTGCCTTAGCTGGCTTCCTCCATCCCCGCCCAATGCCTGGTTTACACTATGAATATAGTCATGCCCTATACACAAATCTGGGTTACATAAAATGGAAAAATTCCAAATCACCCTTCGGTGTCTGGTTCTCATGACCGACAGTATCCTACTATTTATTCATTTTATAAAGTATTCATAAGCATTTATGAAGTCTCAAGTCCCTTCATTAACTACATTTCTAATCCTGAGGCTTGACCTGAAGGCTTTTAGACACACAGGCTCTGTGTTGAATGAGTATAATAAGTAGCCTGGATTCACCCTATTATTAAGAGGAAGTTAAGGGCACATCCCCAACCTTTCAGAAGGGATGATGTCATAGAGGACAGCCATGGTCTTCCACAACCATCCTGTAGGGTTCCTGTCAAAGACAGAATCCTAAACTGAATAGACTGTGGAATTAAATCCCAAAATACACTCTCACTCTCAACAGTATCTCATTATTCTTTACCAGTTCTCAGTTAATGTTTTTGTTCCATTGTCTGTATTTCCTGTACATGTATATCCACATCAGGGTGAATTTGGGGGTAGATATTGTGTCTATGCTGTTTTCTTTGCACCTGGTACTATGCCAGGCATAAAGAGGTATCAATAAAGGTTGACCTTTTGTGTAACTAGAGCAGACAGTGGCCTACATGCACCCCTGAGGGTGCTTCTTAAATATCTACTTTACAGGTTCATCATGGGGCTACTCTTCCCTCCTACTTTACTTACATGTGGCAGCACTAGTGTCACCTCCTTAAGACTCAGGCAGGAACACTAAACTTCAGAAAGCCACTGTGAAAACACTGCCTGTTACCTAAAAGGCCAGAGTGAGTCCTTCCTTATTAACACAATGATGGATTGTTTTATGAGACTAGCTCCTTGCCACATGAAAAGAGTAGGGCCCTGAATATAAAGGCTTGATTGGCAAGATGGGCTAGGAAAGGTTGGAACAGGGGCTATGTTTGGATGAGGCTGGTCAGGGTGATAAGCTCCTCAGGGCTGGGGAAATGAGACATTTGAGAGGTCCTAAAATGAATGAGCAATGAAAATAAACTGCTTACTTTGCTATTTTGACTACATCTTGCCACTCTGTACTTAATAATCATTTTGATGAGAATGAGGAAGGTGATTATAATTTCTGACCACATTTTATTCACTATTAGCTGTAACTCCACCTTCAGTCATGCAAATTCTAAACCAAGGGATCCCTTATCTTGTCTCCTGCTTACAATACTCCCTTGTCCCTTCAGCAGTGTGGATTTCTTACACTGTAATCTAACAGCATAATCAGAAACTTTGATAGAGTAGAACATAGAGGGATTCTGATTAGCTGAAAACCACTCTGAAATATTTCCTATGTTGTTTCTCTCCGTCTTGGAAAGGATGAGATGCTAGAGAAAATGAACAGAATAAAGAAAGTAACCATTCACAGAATCATGACCTATGAAATCTGGAAAGAAGTTGAAGGTCATATGGTCAGTTCAACTCCCCATTTTATAGGTAAGAACACTGAAGCTAAAAAGCTAAATAACTTACTCACGTTCACACTACCAGTTAATGGAAGAGCCAAGTCTAGATCACAGTTTTCCAAATGACATTCTAGTGTTCTTTCTTTTCATTCCTTATGCTTCTGCCCAAATCCCCCACCTCATTCTATTAATATAATCTCACACCTGAGTTTAACCAGTATCCTATACGCCCTACATATAGCACCACTCTCTTACACAAATGGAGTGCCCAGCAGGGATTACGCATCTATGGTGCCCTCATCATATAAATACTTTACTTGAAGAATCTCAATATTTTAAGAAATCCAAATGATTAGCAAGTGGGGGTTACTCATATAAGAGGATTCTTTGCCTTACAAGAACATTCATTCTCCACTGTATTTTTTTTTTTTTTTTTTTTTAGAGACAGAGTCTCACTCTGTTGCCCAGGCTAGAGTGTTGTGGCATCAACCTAGCTCACAGCAACCTCAAACTCCTGGGCTCAAGCGATCCTCCTGCCTCAGCCTCCCAAGTAGCTGGGACTACAGGCATGCACCACCATACCTGGCTAATTTTTTTTTCCTACATATTTTCAGTTGTCCAGCTAATTTCTTTCTATTTTTTTTTAGCATAGACGGGGTCTCCCTCTTGCTCAGGCTGGTCTCGAACTCCTGACCTCGAGCAGTCCTCCTGCCTCAGCCTCCCAGAGTGCTAGGATTATAGGCATCAGCTACTGTGCCCAGCCTCCACTGTCTCTTAAATAGGAATCTTCAAATAGGATTAAGATGTGAGATCTTCATAAAATTATTTTATCATTTAAAACAAAATGAACTTTGAACTGTTACATTTATCTATCATACAAGTAAGATTAGAACTAGACTATCAGGCTCTAAATATAACTGAAGCATTTTTATCCAAGCACTACCCATCAGTAATCCTATAATATTTTACCCAATCTTGTTTACACTTGAAGCCCTGCCATCAGGTCTTCAACAAAATCAACACAAAACCAAATGCTGCAACTGAAGTTTCATGCTTTTGAGAAAGAAAGAGAAATAACATCTTTCTTTTATTATGTCCACTGAAGAAGAGGTCAACTCCTCTTATAAGCTCTGCCCTAAGATTTGATGTAGGTAATGATTTTTTAAAATCTCACACTCATACAGCACCTTATAATTCACAGACAACTTTAAGACAGATATCATTTGTTGATGACAAGAATAAGTGGAGAGGTGATGAGTGAGGACCAGGTAGGGTGTGTGGTATAGCTAGGGCCATGGGCAGGGGAGGAAGGGAGGAGAGGCTAGGAAGAGGAGAAGCAGTCCTGCTAATATTGTTACAGAAACAATATTGCACTGAAGGAAATTCACCCTACCCTCAAGGACCCAGGATTCCCTGTAACACCCCAGTAATCTCTTTAATAACTGATAATGTCCAGTTTGATGAAGGAAGAAACGTACTTCACGTCTGATTCTCACACTGCCTACAGTTTGGAAAGGGGAAGAAATTGTACTTTGGACTGTTGTTCCCCCAATCCATCACCACAACCTATTTTTTCTTAACCATAGATATCTGTCACTTTTTTTGGACCAAGTATCTTAAAGGAATGAGACTTCCTAGAACTACCGTTCAGTCCTTCACTCCAAACGACTGAGCTACACTTTGACAAAACTGAAGTTTCCCAAAGGATCACCCGATCCAGGTCCTCTGAAAGAATCCCAAATGTTTCTGTTACATACCTCAACCTGCTGGCAGATCTGTATTAGTTTGGCCATTTGATTTTCTAGTTCACTGTTGCGTTTAACCAGGTTGGTGAGGTTCATCTCCAGGGTTTGCTGTCATCGCAGAGTGTGAAGCCAGAGGGAAAGAGGGAAGAAGAGAAAAAAGAACAATGAGCTCAAGAACCAGTGTCATGTGAACATCAGTCAGTCAGTAGACAAATATTTCAAAGATTCATTGTTCACCTGGCTTTGGGCCAAACACTATTGTAGGTGCTGATTAATAACACTGTACATTGGCTCATCATAAGGAAAAAGATGACATTCATGACTTTGTGGATGTAGGAATTTATTGGCATTAAAGCAATCTTATGTTTACTATAACATTTTTAACTTTCCCAAGTATTTCACAGGCAAATATCTCATTTTTCCCCTATAGTAATCCAGGTATTTTTATCTCTTTTATAGATGAGTAGACTAAGAAAACTATACAGATGCCCCTCGACTTACAATGCAGTTACAAACCCATAAACCTGAAAGTGCATCTTCAACTTAAGATATTTTCAACTTACAATGGGTATAACCCCATCATAAATCAAGAATGTAACCCCATCATAAGTCAAGAAGCGTACTGAATGCCTATCATATTTGCACCACAATAAAGTCGAAAAACTGTTAAGTTGAACCATTGTAAGTCAGGGACCGTCTGTCATTATTGAAAGATTGCCAGATACTACACCAGGCAATTTCATATATACCATTTAAAAATCATAGCAACCTCACAAAGTAGGAGATGCCAGCATTTTACTGATGAGAGAACCGAGCTTCAGAGTGGGGTTAATGTGTTTTGCACAGTGATATAATTAGTATGTGGTAAAGTTAGGACTGGAACCCAGGTCTCTAGCCCTCAGTCACAGTTTTGCCCCAGTGTCCAGGACTTTTTTTTTTTTGTCTTTTTGTTTATAACATTTTATATTTATGGCTCCTTCAGAAAAAAAAAAAGAAGTAGTATTTTGAGTGTGGGATTCATCAAAATCTAGCATTGTCTCTCACAGCTTTCTTTGTTCGGTACTGAGGCATCGCCCACAGGGATGCCAGGCTTCAAAGCACAAAGCTTGACAGCCATTGCTTACCACTGCTTACTGGTACATAGATTCTTTTAGGTACCTATTAGGGGCACTTTGCAGATCTGCTGAATATGATGTGATTACAACAGTACTCGGAACTCTAGCATATTTTGAATTGAGCAAGCTACTCTCTCCCATTCCTTATGTGAACAATAGAATGTTATTTCATTCGAGATTGATTATAGGCTTTTTGATATTCCTCCCCATTCCCAAATCTTCAGTTCTGGTAGCTGCTTCTCCTCCAGGACCTGCCCCAATTTCTACTCCTCTCTCACTCACCATCCTAATATCCCATAAAGTCTGTTCCAAATGCAATACCCCCACATCTTGGCCTTTATTCTGCTAGCATTCCTTCCCTTAGTATTGTTCATTGTTTAATTGCCGTCTCCATGGTTCATATGGTTTGTAGTTCAAAGTTCATGCTTTTGAAAAAGTGGATGGGGGGACAAGAGGGAGAGGGTAGACATGGAGGAAGAGAGGGGACTTGTGTATTTGGCTCCTGTCCTGTCTACTAAGTAGCTGTGGCTCCTTAATATCCTTGGCACTATTCCCATGAATGTATCCCAGAGGATATACTCACATAGATAGATAGATGTGTTTCTAGGCTGGGTAGCCTGATTTGACTTGTTCTTAAACTAGATTATGAGAACAAGCTTAACCCTTGCCTCCCTTCTTGCCAGATCTCTCTTGATTTCTTTGGCTTTGCTCCTATGGAAGACATTTTTCACCATTTATTCCATTTTGGGGGGGGGGGCTTGGGAGCACGATTTCTCCCCTGACCTTCTTTAATGCCACTACTATCTCAATTTTTGGTCTTCTTAGCAAGGATAAGGGGAAGAAAAGAAGGAAAAAGGGCAGCAACCAATGACTTGGGCATGATCTCTAGACTAGATTGATGTCAGGGGAAATGAGAAAAAAGATATGGCATGCTGTTCAGAGATTTAACACAAAAATGTATTGAGCACCTATTGTCTTCAAGGTGCAGTGACTTCACAGATAAAGAGGAGGTAAAATTAAGATGAGTCTTGAAGAATAAATAGAAATTAATAGTCAGAGATGGCAGGGTGTTCCAGGCACAAGGAACAGAATGAGCATAAGTAAAAAGGAATAAAGTATATGGCATGTTCAAGGAACAGTAGTTTAGTTTGGCTGGAACAGAGGGTACAAACAGAGTAGCAGGGGACAAGGCTGGAAATGAAGATTGAGGCCCTGTTATGAAGCTCTTGAATGCCTAGGTGAGGGGTTTGTACCTTTTGTATTTTTAGCATTGGGGGCTTACCAAAGGCTGTTGAGCAAGGTAATGGCATAATCAGGGCTGCATTTAGGAGATTAACCTCATAGCAATATTCGAGGCAGACAGAAACAGGAAACCCCAGAGGGCAGGGACACTGGTTAGGAGAAGGCTGCAATATTTGAGGCAGTTGGTAATGCAAGTCTGGGCCAAACTAAGAGGATAATTGAAAGAACCGTGTTTCAAGAAAGGATTTGTCACTGTCAAATATGCAGAGAGTGCAAGAAATATGAGGATTGATAAAAGACAGCTGGATTTGGTAATTAGAGGTCACAAATGACCTTTGAAAAAGGAGTTTCAGTAGGATTTTGGAAGCAGATGCCAAATCATACAGGGTTAAAGAGTACATTGGTAGTGACAAAGTAGAGGCTGCAAGTCTAGACTCCTCTTCAAAAGTTTGGCCACAAGGTGAATATGATAGAGCTGTAGTTTGATAAAAGAGTCTAGCTTAAGTTAGAGAATGGAAATTGGTAATTGACCCAATCAGTTGATGATTTCCTCTAATAGAGTGATCCAAATTCCTAGATCAATGGAAATTTCATAGATCACAAATGAATATATTGATATATTAGGTAAATATAATGTAGATTGATGAACCCAGAGCAGGTAATAATATTAGAAATCTATGTTTCCAACTATAATGCATTTCTATTCAAGCATAGGATTCCACGGGGGGGGGGCAGTTTTTAACAAGTACATGTGACCTGTTGCAACACTGGTCATGAAATTAATATCTCAAATAATTCACTGTGCAAAGCAGGACTAAAATCCCTGCTGTGTGTTCCTCATTTTATGGCCCAGAACTGAGACTCATGCCTTCTATAAAGCCACTGAAAACAAAGATTAGGGCTGAACACATAATTTTGGGTCTGGTTGGGTTACCATCACAAAATTATGGCAAATGGTTAGTTTGCTCTGGCCCCTTAGCAATTTGCAGAATGCTAGCACATTTTAACAACACAGAACTAGAACTGACAAGATGACTCTAATTTCAACTTTACTTCATTAATATGAAAATGTTTCGAAAAATAAATCTTTGGCTAATGAAAACACCATCTGTTGATGGCTTTTTGCCACTGTTTTCTTACATTACGAGACATAATTTGAGGAAAACACCGAACATTTACTTACTCACTTCCTATTCATTTACAAGGAATTAAAGCCTCCTCTCAAATTGGAATTGATTCTCAATAATGAACATATGCAAAGGGAAGCAGAGAATTGAAGCAATTAGGCAGTCTAAGGAAGTCAACCTTCCTTATCATGCTTAGTACTGACGAACCATTTAGAACGAAAAATTCTGGGCCACTCTAGGTTTGAACGATTTGAATTGATTTGGCCGAGTAATCACCTTGACTATACTCTGGCTGAGTAAAGAAAGAGGATACATGTGTGCGTTTGTGTATGCATAAATTCTCTTTATGTAAAAGTAAACATGTCTCTTTGTTGTTGTTCAGTTTTGAAAAATTGGTTTGTTTTGCTCGTCTCTTGTGCAATCTAGTTAATGACTCGGCCAGGTTCCGTCTGTCTAAGCCCAGCCAGTGCAACTTTCTCAGAACAGTTGAACTGTGACAGCAAGAGAGCCAAAGTGGCAGGGGAGATTGGAATGGAGATATCTGCTGTGAGGCAGGAGGTTGGCAGGGGGAGCAGGATGAAGCTCCCATTTCCTTCTGCAGGAAGTTACCTCTGGATCCTTCTGTGCTTCCCCTTTGTGAGGGTTAGAGAAGCCATTTTAGTTTATGAAACTGTGAGACCCTCTTCGCCTCCAGATGACTACATCATGCTAGCTCTCACAAAATTGTACATGTGTCTAAACAGCACAAAGTGAGAGGAAGATTTGGCTGGCTTGCGTAACAGATTTTAAAAGGCCTGAGTTAGCTAAATTGGCAGTCTATACCGATTCCATTTTTACCCAAGTTCCACTTCATTTGTATTGTATAGACTTGGCCTCTTTGTGTTCTGTTTTTCCCTTCCCAAAGAGGAAAATGTTTTACTATCCAAGAAAACTGGACACAGGCTATTCTCCTTCCAAACAGCATCCCATTAAAAGAAATGGCTTCTCTAACCCTTTCAAATAATTGCTGGGCTTTTTTCTACTTCTCTAGACACTGACTGTTTTAGGTAGCTTTTTCACTGGCTCCCTCAAGAAACCTAGCCATACAACAAAACACCAACCCTTCATTAAAGTGAGACAGATTACCCTTATGGGGCAAACTGGACCATGATCTCCATTTGTCATGCTCCAAGAAGACACATGTATTCACACATATATGAGCACAGGGACATACACCAATCAGACATAGCAAATACTGAGGCCTAAAAAAGGGTGCAGTTTTTGTTATTTCTATTGAAACATGTCGAATTGCCATTGAATGTCTGTATTCTCTTTTGCTTTCTAAAAGGTACGAGGGGAACATTATCTAAACCTAGACAAGATCTTGACTGTTTCAATGTGGGAACTGAACCTTAGGGTGGCAGGCGGAGGAGTGGAGGATAAGAAGAAGGGCAGAAAAGCCAATCTACCCCAAACCTGAGTCTTCCTTAATTGACAGAAGACAGCTTTGTCTTTAAAAATAATCTGAGCCAGTGACCCCATTACTATTCTTTGACATGCTCTTTTTTGACATCCTGTCTACACACCCAAGTTCCCAGCTCTTCCAAAAGCCAGAAGGCAAAATCTTCACATGCTTTGGGGGTCGCAGTCTGCTTTCTTTTTTTAACTGCTTGTCTTAAAATACTTACTTTGCTTTTGCTTCAGTCTGTCACTTTATGTATCAATTACATATGGCCTTTCAACAACAGAACACGCCATCTGGTACACAAACTGAAGCCCACACCCTTATGCCAGAATTTATTCTTTCCGCAAACATTTATTTGCTGTTGTATAGACACAGGCTACGTCCCAGAATGAGATGCAGGTGACATACTGGATGTGTATCATGTAGGTCTGCTCTACCTGAGGTTTGTTAAAGAATAATCAGACCCTCAAGCCAGGTTGAACAGCTGCCATCCCTCTTTTCAGATTGTTCTGCAAGGACCCACACCTCCCCCACTCTCAGGAATGCTACCCAAACCATGTCTCATTCTTTCCCCCCCCCCCCTTCAGGTGCATAGCGTGATTAAATCTCTAGCTCAAATGGGTAAATTATTATTTGGACCTTCCAAAAGAAAACCTGTACTAAAAACCTAAATCCAGTGTTTATTTTGATAACTCAGAATAGTGAGCCAAAGCCAACTCTACTTTCCTGGAGGCTTCAGGATTGTATTCCACTTGTACTATTCCTCTTCAGTTACTGCCTCTCCTACACATCCTCCTCTTTCTCATCTGCTATTCCTTCACGTCTAGTTTCTAAAGCATAAGTGTACTGCAAGTCTCAATCCTTGACCCTTACTCGGCCCTACCTCCATGCTGAAGACACCCACATCTATTTCTCTAGCCCCAATCTTTCAGCCACTGAAAAAGCCTGAATTAACTCCTTCTAGGATACCTGCCCTTACAGTTCTGAGAGTACCCCATCCCTTCTCTCCTCCAGGTGTTTGAACAAAGCTCTTTTTTCTTGACTAGATCACTCTCCTTCCCTGACCCCAACCCTGACAGGGGGATTCAAAAACCCACTCAAATTCTCTTTTGATGTCCCTCCTGTGCTCTCTGACAACCTGCTGTGCTTCCACTGTCACAGCACTCACCACACTGTCTTGTAACTTTGTCCTTAATTGTCTGTATCCCTACACCAAACTGGGAGCTCCACCAGGGCTGGGACTGTGATGTCTTAATCATTGTAACCCCAACACCTAACCTGGTGCCTGGCACCTAATAGGTGTTTGAATGAGTGAATGTTGAATGACCCCAAATCACATAAAATTCAAATCTAAAGTCAAAGCATCCCACCAAAACTGCCACCCCTTCATAATGCCCCCATTTTTGTCCTCAGTACCACCATTCTTCAAGACACCTCCAACTCAGAAATTCTTTTTTAATACTTTCTCTCTATTATCTATAACCAATACAGTCATTCACCAAGTCCTGTAAATTCTTTCTTCATGGACTCTCTCCAGTTTGACCCTTCTTCTCCAACAAATTCATTCATAGAGCCAGGTGTGGTGGTTCATGCCTATAGTCCCAGCTATTTGGGAGGCTGAGGCAGGAAAATCACTTGAGCCTAGGAGTTCAAAACCAGCCTGGGCAACATAGCAAGACCCCATCTCAAACAACAACAACAAACTCAAATACATTCATGATTCCCTGTTTGTGAGCTCAATGCCATCCTTTCCCTGACCTCTTCTCTGTGCTTCAGAGCATCCTGTGCAAACCTCTGTTGTGGCACTTATCATACTGAATTGGAATTTTCTATTTACACTTGTCTATTTCCCCTACTAAGCTCAAAGTCCCTTTAGGGCAGGGACTATGTCTTATTTCCTGTGTCTCCAGCTCCTACAACAATGTCCAAAGTGTTCAATAAACAAAGTGAGTGTTCATTAATTATCTATTAAATGAATGAATGAATGAATCCCTAGCCTAAATCCCTGATGCCATGGTTTAAGTTATTGTCTGTTCTATCTTCAGGGAAGACAAAGAACAAGGCATTACCTCATTATATCAACCTTTCATGAACTTGAAAGCCATTATCTTATTTTTCTTTTCTTCATTTCTTTGGGTTCAATAATTCTTGTTTCTTTAATCTTTCCTCACCTATATTATATTTCTGTTGTTACTTTGTCCAACAATAACAGACAGGATTTTCATCCACCCAAGAATAATCTCTGAGTTAACATTTTATAAATTGTTCTCAAACTAATGATTGTTAGCTCCTTTCAAATGTTGATGACGAGAAGACTCGGGACAAAAGAAAAATAGAAAGATAGGCATACAGATAATAGGAGTATCTACTTGCTAAACTTGCTCTTAAATCAAAGAAACAACAGAAAACATCTTCCAACACAGGGTCCCATTAATACTAAGTGAATTCAGAGCCAGAGAAATCAATATAAATCTTCGAAGGAAAAGAACAGGGGTTCAAATGAGTCTCAGGACAATTTGAGTAGAGATGGAGTAAGATACATTTTTACCCACCACATACACACATGAAACATGTACAGATTTATACATATTATGTGTAATGAGTAAATCTCGGACAGGTAAGATACCACAGAGAAGCCAGATCTACAAGCAAAAATTATTTTATGATCATGAATTGAAAGCTGGTTTAGCTTAGAAACCCCATGGACAGATACTATGCCCACCCCAAAACATACATGTCCACCACCACACCTTAGGGCACACAAATCTGGACGCAAATGCTTTGCTGTTATTATATTTAGCCACTGTGATTTTAGTACCTGAGTGACAGTGAGAAACAACTTTTTCTGTTCTCTCACCTCTGGTAACCCACCCTGGTCTCCATTGAAGATTTTTCTTATCGTGAGTATATGTGATCTGGCTCATTTATTAGAATGATCCCTAGCCTGAGGAAGGGTTCTGCTGAGTCTCTAACTCTCCTTAGGGTGGCTACCGAAAGTTTGCCTCATAGTCACGGCTCCCTCCTACCCAGCTTATCAGAAAATTCACACAGACACTCTCTCATCTTCACGTACAGTGACACACATTTATAGATACACTTTGATACACAGACACAGAGTTATTCTCAGCCACTCATTCATGCAGGAATACACACACTCGTATATAGTGATGCACACATTATGTATTTAAAGATGCCCTCTCTTGGCCGGGCGCGGTGGCTCATGCCTGTAATCCTAGCACTACTCTGGGAGGCCGAGGTGGGAGGATCGCTCAAGGTCAGGAGTTTGAAATCAGC
>VBSM01003151.1:4136580-4153150 GCA_008086735.1 Cheirogaleus medius | reverse complement strand
AAAAAAAAAAAAAAGAGTCAGAAAAGAAAATGGTATGTTCAGCAGACAGTTAGGAAGGAGGCTCACCTCAGTAGATGAAGGTAGCATGTTTGGGAGGAGTAGAGGGAAAAAATTAATGGGCAGCACAGGAACTGAGCTGTGCAGGACTTAGAATATCAAGTTGAAGTCTGTCCGCAATAGACAGCCGCTGAAATTCGACCTCTTTTTATAAAGCTAACATTCATTAATACAATAATATCAATCTTTTATATTGGAAGAAACTCATGTGATAATGAAAATTCTAAAATGTGAAGCAGTTTTATAGAAATGCAGCATATACCATGAACTAAGATATTTACTGAGACTAGCAAGTAAAAAGAGAGCAGCAATGGAGAAAATAAATACTCTGAATAACTGTTACAAATACAAGTATCCTTTGAAATGGAAGAATTAATTGAAATACTGGTAGCCTTCCAAAGGACATGTGTCCTGCATCTCAACCCTATAGGTAGACTAGACAACTAAATACGATCATAAAAGTATACCAAATACCCCAAGTCCTCTAATCCATTTTGAGTACATATCAAAAAGACAGGTTAGCTTCTGGATATTCTGAGCTTTTATCTATAACATAATGGTTTTATTCTTTATTGAACAAATAAATATTAGCAGCCACTAATCCTAAGCAGGAAGGTTAGTACATAAAAAGTACTTACAAATGCCAACAATGAAGCTCCACAACCAAAAAGTAAAAATAAACACTGTATCAGCTACTAGCCAGAAAGGCAACCCCCCAGATATATATAGATATATACGCTATCATTCTTCCCCTTCTCCTACAGGACTGGTGTGCTCTTCTCAGGGCCAGGGAAGTATGAGGCAGTCTCCCCCATAGCTTCTGCCAGCCAGCTTTCTCCTTTCTCCTTGGGGAAGAATCAAGCAGATTAAGGTGATAATCCTAAATGCTTTTCTAATTCAAAATTAACCCAAAGAAATGAGTATATGTGACACTAAAAGTCAGACTTCCTCCCTGCTTAATGTGGAGAATTAATATCCTTTTACACTGGGCACCAAACCAAAGCGACCTCCCTCCCCACCATACACACACACCCTCTCCCTCTCCCTCCTCAAAGTCCAAGATGTTCCAGACAACATAACCAACCACACAGTTGGGAATGATTCATATGTTTCCATTCTCCATCCAAAAATGAGCAAAAATAGTTTCCACTTAATTTATAATCAGAATTTTCTGCACATTTCCTAAAATATTAAAGGGGAACTATTCAAAATGTAGCCTTTCTTTCTCTAAAAATTACTGATTAGTCACAGACTAAAGTATTTTTTGGTAAAAATAATTTTATGTTCCCTCTATCCCTGGAGATGAGGGCTATAGCTGCATGATGCCAAATATCTAATCAATTATCCAGTGTTTTCATGTTTTCGGATGTTTTCAAATAGCTGGTGTTATGTAGATACAGGCTTACTCTATCCAGTGTTTTTGTTATCTCAACAGTACATATGGATACAGATTTTTCTGTTTGGAACATTTCTCAAGGCCAATGCCTTATTGTAGTCCCAACACCTGCAAATATTTGGCAGAGATTGTTCTATCCTCTCCATATCCCCCACTCTTCCTACAACCCCACCCTATCTTTTGCCATTATGAAGCTGTAAGTTTATACAATATGTCCTTTCCTTGATGCCATCAATCGTTCATCGGTGACCCATGAAATGTGCAGTTGCTGGAGCATAAAGTTTTAAATCACATTTCATGGGGAAAACTTAAGTCCAAAACAAAGTGGGAGTAGGCTACAGTAGAGACGAGAGTTAACTCAATCTAGAGGCTGAGTTCCAGTTCCAGCTTTCCTATTACTAACCAGTTCTGTGACTTTGACCAAAGCACTTAACCTATCAAAGTTTCAGTTTATACAGCTTTAATGTGTAGGGCTTTGACTAGACCAAGTCAAAGGACTAACATATTATGAGCCTAAGAAGTGAAGTCAATGAGATTATTCCTCTCTGCAGCCTTGATATGAATTATAGTATCACCTTGAGTGAAATCAAAATATAAACATTGGATTTTCTACAAATATATGAATATTATATATAAATAATAGCCAAAAGAGGCACAAACCATTGTCAGTGTGACTACTGTCAATATTACTTGCAACAAATTACAGAAGAGAAAACATATCTGATTCTGAGTACTGCTACCCTCACCAACATCATATGTAATTTTTACATAATTTACAATGAGTTTTCCACAGTATGGCAGGAAGGAAATCTCTACTCCCTTTTTGCCCTCCTTTTATCCTATCTGGGTCTTTCTTCTAGCTTGATTTATATACTCAGGCCCTAGTTTGGGGTGGTAATCTTACTATCCATTTAAATGTTTTATTTTTCTGGAATCTCTGTTAAGTAGCTCCCTTCTTAAGAGAAATTATACAACATAGCAGGCAAGCAATGGTGATAAAACAATTTGCTCAACCTGTCATTTGTTAATATGAATGTGAAGTAGGAAGACTTTTAAAAATAAGTACTTAGACTTGCACATAAATATTTTATAATTTCAGAAAACTCTGTCCACTGAACACAAATGAGAGGCTAGGAACTTCTAAGGCAAGAACTGTAAACAAGTACTTCAGTCTGTAGCCCATAATAATGAACACTGGCACAAAATTTGATACTAGATTAAATATTTTTCGGCTTCAATTTAAATTTTTAGTTCAGATATTTGATCGTCCCTTCTGATTTCATGGTACACTGAAGTTTCTTTTTTGTCTGTTTGTTTTGTTTTGCTTTTAAAGGCAGGCTTAGAATTAGCCCTGTGTTAAGTGTTTAATGGCAATTTGTAATGGCCAATGCCAAACATTTTTTTCTTTAGTGTATTGAGTATGTAAACACAAACATACACTAATGTCCTCCACAAAAATCTCTCACCTACATAGCTATACTTAGACACCTCCACCTCCACCTCCACAAAGATACACCCCACCTTCCCATTGCTATATACATACATATGCAAATCAGCACATATGCTAATTATAGTACACCTACACAGGTATTCACATACTTAAAAGAAGAAGTGGAAAGATGGCAGCTAAGATATGTAACATGCACTATGTCACTGACAGAGGAGAGAGAGGGTGCTCTTTCCCTGGATGAACTACTGGTGTGGCAGGCCATGGGCTAATTCCCCAGAATTGGCCAGAAGTTTATAAATGCAAGAAGGCTTATGCAACAGATGAGACAGGTTCCTGTGAGAGCTTGCAGGTGAGTAGGTTATTTCTCATCAAAACAACTTGAATGAATTCATTTGTCATGTATGAAAAATGATCCATTTAATTAGGGAACTTGCTAACTATCTCTAACTGTATACTAAGAGACAAAGTTGTATGAGGGATATTCCCCCAGATCCCTTACCTTGAGTTTCTCAAATCGATCGTTCAGGGATGCGACCCGATGGTCTCGGTGACGACCCACCAGTTTGCATAAGGCACAGATCAGTTGGTCATCAGATACACAGTACATGTTCACCTTCTCATTCTCATGGTCCAGGCAGGTGATCCCTCGAAGATGTGTGTCTGGCATTGGTTCCACCAGGCGGTGGCTGGTGAAAGGTTTCTTATTGGGGTGTGTGGCCCGCAGGCAGCGGTCACAGTAGGAGACCTCACAGGTGATGCATGTTTTCACTGCATCCCTTGGTGGGTCCTGCTCACAGAATTGGCAAGCAATTCGCTGACTAGACATGGCGGTGCTAGGCCTATAAGTCCTCTCCTGGCGGCTCTCACTTGGAGAATTAGGCCCACTGACTGAAGCCTTCTGGAAGCGATCAATAATGTTCTGCAGGGTCACATTCCTCTTGAGACCGTCCAGGCCCCGGTGGTTCAGTGAGATAACATACCTGCATGTAGGACACTGGAAAGCAGTAATGGGTTCAATGGATTCACCAGAGCTACAGCTTGAGAGCAAGATGCGATGGGCACAGCTGAAGCAAAGGCTATGAGCACAAGGGAGCAGAAGGGGGTCTTCAAACAACTCTAGGCAGATTGGACAGGTCAATTCAGACTCCAGTGTTTCCATCTTTAGTGAAAATAATCCTGCTGAGGCATTAAGAACCACAGAGGCTGGGCTTTCACCTGCAAAGAATACAATGCAAAAGTCATTAAGCATTTCTAAAGGAAAAGTGGATATAACATAATTATGCACTAACCAATGGAAGCTTTACATGCTGGGCTCCCCAGGGATGCTTGAGCAATAGGAAAGCAATTTGGGAATTAATCAAGAAGCCTTTCTCCCCCTTCAAATCTTGTTTTTGACAAATGCCTGAGTTTATTTTCCTGCACTAATAAATAGAACTAACTGGTGGCTACCTCTGAATCCTGGTTGACTGAGTAACATTACCATTCCAGCTCACAACATTGGCATGGATCATTCTTTCACATATTCTACACTGCCATCTCTTGTCCTGGGCTATGGATGAGGCTGAAGCTCTGCAAAAATTCTCAATCTCTATTCTCCAGTATTGTTCTTTATTTCACGTCAAGGTAAAATTATAGGATCCGCTCCTATTTCACATCCAGTGGGAGGAAAACAAGGCCATATTTTAAACTAACTCTCTACTTCCTGAAAATATTCCATTCTGAGAGCCTACATAAAAAAGAAGACAGAACTTTAGAAAAATGTAGTTCTTGGTACAGGATAATAAACTCTTCTTCAGAGTGTAAACTTGAATTACTTCCTATTATCACACATGGAGATTTCTATTCCATCCTATTTCTAATAAACTGAGTTCCTAAAGACAAAAGATGATAGTTTTCACTTTCATTTTCTTCCCTCACCTACAGAAAACCCTTCATTTCATCAAATCAAATGAAGAATGATTACAACTTTTTGACTTCCTCAGCAATAGTTGTTGATCAATGATGAAGTCATATTACCTTGTGGCTTCAGTTTGCTTTTATTATTAAATACCTGCTGAACTAGCAGCACAAGCCTGTTATAAAGCTTACCTCCCATGTGTCTTTTCATACTTCCTAAACATAACAGGATGCAAATCAAGATCTAGATAGAAATTAGCAAGGTAAGCAGCCAAAAATTTTCAGATGTGGTAACCTTCATTTTAGCGTGCAGAGAGTAAAAGAAGTCCCCAACTGACAAGAAACTAACCTCTTGGTCAATCTATCTATTCTCCCACATGCATTTTTGCGCCAAACACATACATACTTACTGCCATGTGTCTTCCACTAATTAAAATCCACACACACAACTAAGTTAGCCTTAACTAAGGAAAAAATATAAAACATCTTATTGACTGAAAATGTTAGTCCTATTTATAGGGAAGAGAAAAGCATCTTTTGCTTCTGAGTAGCTTCTATTCATCATCTCACTATCACTGGGAACACTCAGCAGGGCTTGAAAATTTGATTCTGCTATTGATATTTGTTCAGATATTGTCATTTATCAGTAATATCTACATATCTCAAAGGATACATATATACTGAATACAATTATACCATGTGTATAAGTACAATAGATATACACCTAAAAGCTGTTTCTAAATCAAACCTTTTAAGTGCACTGAAATAACTAACTAATGGCAATCAATAGGAAATTGGGCTATAAACGTAAAGAACCGTTTTGTAAATCAGTCACTCTCAATTGGTTTAGTAGGTTCATGTTCGTATAGCCACTTTTTTAAAAAAAAGTGAGACATGGTATTTTTATTTTACAATTTACAAGTGCTTAAAAATTGTTAGCCAGTATTTTGTAGCTTATAACATCTATCAGCATTCATCTATAGAGATGAAAAAGTAAAACAATTAAAATGTACACTTATCATTGAATCTCAGAATTGGAAGAGACTTTAGAGATGAAAGATTCCAATTTTCACTGAAGGCAGGAATATTGCCTTAGATAGATCCACTTGCTATATCCTTCAGATGCTCAAATTCAACATATCCATAAATGAATTTGTTATGCTCATCCTCACTCCTGCAAAACAAAACAAACACACACACACACACACACACACACACAAAATACCTGCTCCTCTTCTGACTTTCCCTATCTGGTGAATATCACCGTCCAAGCCTAGAAACCTAGGAGTTCCCTCATTTACACATTTATCACTTCAACCACTGGTGGTTTCCAGAACATTCTGTTTTATTTCATTTACATATCTGTATCTCCCTGATCCTTGAGGGCACTGACTATTTCATAGTTTTATTCACAGCATGGTGCCTCACACAAACTAGGTACTGTATTCAATAATTGCTAGTGAAGCATCCCTTAAACCCGAAGTAAGAAGGGAGCCAGCATTTATTGAGCACCTCTTGCTTTCTGGGTACTCGGTTAAGTACTGGGTACTTTATACATTATGTCACTAAATTCTTTTAGGAAGCCTGTGAGGAAGATATTGGTACTATATCCATCTTACAGTTATGAAACTGGGACTTAGAGTCATTAAGTAAATCAACCAGAAACATACATACCAGAGCACAGGTCAGTCTAATGCCAATACTTTTGCTCTTTCCCCTACACCTTAATTTCAATCATCTCAACTCCTTCACTTAAGTTTACCTTGACTATTAAGGAGAGGGCTTCTAAACAGCATGTTTCCACTTCTATTTTTGTCTGTCTCTCTGTGTCCCTCTGAGTTTCTCTGAATTTGTCTAACTCATTTTGAATACCTTCCAGAGTCATACCTCTTTCTTTAGGCCCATCTCCACCTCGCGCTGCACTTCTATTACTACTTCTTCTAGAACTGTATGTCTGCATTCCTCAATGTCTGTGTTGGAAGCTACCTGGGTTGGTCAGGAATATTGCTGAAAGGCACGTATTATGTGTTGAAACTTATATAAAAACAATTAGAGTATCACAGCTCTCCTAAGTCTTACGTGGGTGCCATATAAATTCTCTGTACAGAGGAAAAGCTCTTCAATTTTGCCTGGAGCCCTAAAATTTGTTCGGAGTCAGTGTGACACTTGAACCTCACTATGAAATTAAGCTTCGGAAAGTACACTATGGATCAGGAGGATTGCCTTGGGTAAGGTCAAAATAGGGGGGGCAAGGGCATTATTTGAAACCCTAAAATTTGTACCCCCATAATTTGCTGAAATAAAAAAAATAAATAAAAATAAATAACATTTTTCTTTTTGAGACAGAGTCTCACTCTCTGTTGCCTGGGCTGGAGTACAGTAGCATCATCATACTTCACTGCAACCTCAAACTCCTGGGTTCAGGCAATCCTCCTGCCTCAGCCTTCTGAGTAGCTGGGACTACAGGTGCACACCATCATGCCCAGCTAATTTTTTAAAAAATTTTTTTTGTAGAAACGGGGTCTCCCTATGTTGACCAGGCTGGTCTTGAACTCCTGGCCGTAAGCAATCCTCCTGCCTTGGCCCTCCCAAAGTGCTAGGATTACAAGCCTGAGCCACCATGCCAAGCCTGAAAGAGGAATTTTAAACAGTGACTTCTGAACATCCTAGAAGTGCAGAATGTTGTGTGCATGTCATATATGCATTTTTATGGGGAGAGGGTTGTCCAAAGCTTTCAAAAGATTCTCAAGGGTCCTTGAAAGAAAAAAATTCAAGCATTAGTACTCTAAAATAACCTACCTTAACTGATTTCAGCTCTATAAAGAACACTATAAGATGGTTACTGTCTGTTGGTTATTGTAAGTAACTTTTCTAAACTGTTTCTATGCTATTTGACTTTATTGTCATATAGTAACTGTTTTAGCCAATTTTAGGGAACTGAATATGTTTTTCAACTTCTTCAAACATGTGTTCAATCATTTCTCATTTATGAAGTCTCCTTGTTCTGGTTACTCCTAATATTTTAGCATCCTTTCAACTATCCTTCATTTTTCCCTACCTCCTTGATTATCTAAGCACTTTTACAATACCCTTTATATGCATTCTATCATTTAATTTTCATAACAACTCTCTAAAAGGTAGGTGCTGTTATTATAAGAAAGGGTAACTTGTCCAAGGTCTTGCAAGTAGCAAAGCTAAGAATCAAACTTAGAATAAAACTCCAGAAATAAACCCATATATTTATGGTCAACTGATTTTTGACAATGATTTCAAAACCAATCAGTGGAGAAAGAAAAATCTTTTCAACAAATGGCGCTGGGACAACTGGATATCTACATGCAAAAGGATAAAGTTGGACCCCTATCTCATACCATATATAAAAATTAACTCAAAACAGATCAATAAGCTAAATGTATAAGCTGAAACTATAAAACTCTTAGCAGGAAAGATAGGCGAAAATCCTTGTGAACTTAAATGAGGCAACAGTTTCTTAGATATCAAAGGCACAAGTAACCAAAGAAAATACAGATTAATAGTATTTCATCAAAATTTAAAACTTTAGCCAGGCGCGGTGGCTCGTGCTTATAATCCCACCAACTGGGGAGGCTGAGATGGGAGGATTACTTTGGGATAGGAGTTCAAGCCTGAGTAACATAGCAAGACGCTGTCTCTAAAAAAGTATATGAAAAAAATAGCTTGGCATGGTGGTACATGCCTGTAGTCCATGCTACTTGGGAGGCTGAGGCAGGAGGATCACCTGAGCCCAGGAGTTCAAGGCTGCAGTGCCCTATATGATTGCACCACTGCACTCCAGCCTGGGTGGCAGAACAAGACCCCATCTCCAAAACAACAACAAAAAAAATGCATTTAAAACTTTCATGCTGCTAGTGCTACAAAACAACACCATCAACAAAGTGAAAAGACAACCCATAAAATAGAAGAAAATATTTGCAAATCATATATCTGATATGGGTCTAGTATCTATAAATACACAGAACTCTTACAACTCAACAATAAAAAAGACAAATAATCCAACTGAAAAATGGGCAAAGGACTTGAATAGACATTTCTCCAAAGAAGATATACAAATGGCCAATAAGCACATGAAAAGATGCTCAACATCATTAGCCATTAGGGAAATGCAAATCAAAGCCACATTGAGACACTACTTCATACTCGCTAAGATGGCTATCTATATTAAAACCAAACAAATAAACAAAGACCAGAAAATAGCAAGTCAGTCAGGATGTGGAGAAATTGGAGCCCTCATACCTTGCTGGTGAGAATTTAAAATGGTGCAGCTGCTTTGGGGAATAGTTTGGCAGTTCCTCAAAAGGTTAAATGTAGAATTACCTTATGACCCAGCAATTCCACTCCTAGGTATATACCCAAAAGAATTGAAAACAAGCTCACTCAAAAGCTTGTACACAAATGTTCATAGCAGCTGTATTCATGGTAGCCAAAAGGGAACAACCCAAACATCCATCAATTGATGAATGGATAAACAAAATGCGGTATATCCATACAATAGAGTATTATTAAATATTTGGCTACGAAAGGAACGAAGTACCGATACATACTACAACATGGATGCTCCCTGAAAACATTATGCTAAGTGAAAGAAGCCAGTCACAAAAGGCCATATATTGTATGATTCCTTTTATATGAAATGCCCAGAATAGGCAAACCCATAAAAGAGAAAGTAGATTAGTGGTTGCCAGGAGCAGGGGTGTGGGGGGATGGGGGATAAGGAGTGACCTTTTGGAACAATGAAAGTGTTCTGAAACTAGATAATAGTGATGGTTGCACAACTTTATGAATATACTAAAAACCATTGAACTGTACACTTTAAAACTGTGAATATTACAGTATGTGAATTATATCTCAATTTTTTAAAAGATTCAAATTCAATTCTGTCTGAGTGCAGAGTACAAGTGGTTAATCACTATGCTATACTGCCAACTGTGCAATTATGTAGTATTTATAAACTGTTAGATTGCTTACTCCTTTTGATTGTTTTTCTAGGTCAGTGATTCCTTCTCTAAGTTTTGCAATACCCTAGGATATCTCCAATGATCAACAAGTGTCAGAAAATTCTTAGCTTCCAATTTTTATTCACCTAAAAAATATACATAACTCCTGACAAATATTTGACTCCTATTATCATGAAATAATTTAGCAGGAGGAAGTGGCATGACAAAAATTAAACAATGTCAGAGTGTTGTAATTTCAAAAAGTTTGTGAATCACTATTCTATACAGAGTTAGAGAATGTGCTAATGATAAAAACAAGATGTGAACCTGTTAGGGTGTGACCCAATGACAGGTAATCATGAGACTTTTGCCAGAAAAATGGTTTGTCATAAAAATGCATTGATGAAATATGTCTAGGATGGCAGAACCAGCTGCCATATTAAGAAAAGAAATGCCCACATCCACACACCCTGATTAGTTCCTTTCCAAACAATTTAGTTACTGCCATGTAGCCAAATACATATATTTCTGTATTTGCCTTGGCTCTATTAAAAAATTGTTTCCTCCTATGCCTTATGGTCACCCTGCAACACCCCCCCAACCCACCTTCAGGTTAAGTCCTCTGAAAAAAGTTGATGAGAATAAACTATAGGAAGGTATCATATAGTTACTGTCATTGTAGTCAAATATGAACGTTTATGCATTTTCCCTGGCTCTATTAAAAAATTGTTTCTGTATAGTTTATCTTTACCTTGCACCTTCCCCTTCAGGCTGAGACCTCTGAAAAAAGTTGATGAGAATAAACTATAGGAAGGTATCCTATGGCAATGTGACTGGGTAGAAATATAGAAGATATTCAATGAGGATGATTGAGGTAAAAATAATGCATCCTACACCCATAAAAAACTGATTTCAGCATTGCCCTCCAAATCTAGCACTCTTCAGCTAACTCTGACTGAGAAGCCATGATCTGCACTTGGCAGAATTCTATTATTTCAAATGTTATTTGAGCATAATTAAATGCCCACTTATTTCAACAGTTAATATTCTGTCTAGTTTTTATCTTCCAGATCTGCAGAGCATGGCTCTGGGCTTTGACTACCTCCTCTGAGGAGCCATAATATCCCCTTCCTCACAGAAAATCCATGAGTGTGAAACAAAGCCTAATCTCTGGGCTATAGATTAAGAATTGAGCTGAGCTGTAGGGTTTTTTAAAAAACAAGTTAATATAAAATAAACATTCTTCAGGATATTAACATTAATGTCCCATGAGCTCTTCCTTAAAGTCCTAGAAACTGTCTCCCTGCTTGGGGGATGAGCAAATGAGTCCTAGCTTAATCTAATGTTTCCTCAACTATAAAATGTTCAAGTTGGACTAGAATCACCAGATAATCTCTTTAAGATGCTTTACAGCTCTGACATCCTATTATTATAGAGCTCTTGCTCTATCTGTTACCACATAGAAAAGACACCTCGGATTGTTGTAAACTAGCTCCTAAAAACAGACACCTTATTTATTAGATGGACATCACCACCATAGGAAGTGGAAATAAACAAAATACATTACATTCTCTTGACTGAGCCAGGGTGCTGAAGTACAGTGGTTTTGCCTGTTGTACCTCAAGGAAGATAAAATGGATGTTCTAGAAGACAACTAAAGGGGAGAGAAGTCCCATGGGAATATAAACTAACAGAACCATCTTTGGAGACTGAAAAAGAAGACAATCAAATCCCAGAACACCATGATTAGAAAAGGATCCGTTGAAGCTCAAAAAAGATCATTTGGGAACACAAAACGCAATCAATGCATAGAATTTGCACTCTATAGGCTAAAGATTGAAAATAGAAACCTAGAAAGAAAGGGTCTAGGTGGTCAGCAATCATAATTAATAATGTCACCTTACATTTGTATATCATTTTATACTTTTCAAATGGTTTCAAAGCCATTATCTCATTTGCTCCTCATAATAGAGACTGGTTGTAGTCCTGGATCTAAACCAAATTAGCTGAGCAATCCTAGGTAAGACATTTAAACTCTTTTGGCCACAGCTTCCTCATCTATCTAATGAAAAATACCTGCCCTACCCCTCTCACAGGCTCTTGTGAGGATCAGATAAGGATAAAATAAGTATTAACTTGCTTTACAAATACAGGTATTCTCATCACACATTCGCAGATGAAAGATACAAAGCAAGTTATTAAGAAAAGCCAAAAATGTTTGGAAATTCATCCCAAACACATGGTTGACATAATGGAGGATAACCACACTCTCCCACAAGACTTCTGAGGACCATGGGTCTGATTGTGGTATTTCTTATGTTCATGTCTTCCACTTTACACCAGGATCCCCCCCACAACCCTCAAGAGAAGAACTGTGTCTCTTCTTTTCTCTTAAGCTTTCATCACTCATAGGGAGAGCTCAGGATGAGAGGCTGATTACCGACTGGCAGAGAGCACCAGAGCTAGTTCCTATCTAATAGGTTATTAAAACCTTCTTAATATTTTATAGTACATGGATTTAATTATATTCTTTTCAATTATTAGCTCCTAAATCCAACCATTGGATATTTTATATAATATAGTCATCATAAACATTAAAATGAATATCAAAATAGCAGAACTAAAGTCCTAAATCTGCTACAAAGACAAAAATTAATGTAAGTAACCAAGAAACGGATTTGCCAAGGTAACACATGATAATTGACGGGAATCCTAAATACAATTCATAACACCTTTATCTTAATGCAGATTACACTGGCAGTTGCAAGGTTGGGGAACGAATGGAGAATAAACTTAATTTACCTACTACTGCCGGTACAGCTTTCCATCTTTTCTAGGACTGCTTTTCCCAACCTCTGTTACCCAATGAGATACTTGCAAATTTTTAAATATTCAGTGGTACACCTTGATGGGCAGTCATCTCTACTTCTGCAGAATAAAATTGGCAATATATGCATGTAAAACATGCTGTTGAAAGTTACGCTGAGAGCACCCCAAGTTCGGGTCCAAAACAAGGGACAGAAAACAGAGGCCTACTTGAAATCAAGCTTCTACTTCCCTGGGAACCACATGGATCCTAGCAACACTGAACAAAAGGCTATAGACAAAGTGATTGAGGATTCTGGACCATAAACCATTTTCCTATCTCTGGGGTATATTATATATTCAGACACTCCGTTGTCCTCAGTTAGCATTGTCTGCCATGTCCATAAATTATGCTGCTATCCAAGCAAATTGCAAATACTGGGATTTCACATTTCAGGAGAATCTTAGATTATATAATGGGTTTGTTACCAGATCCAGAGACGGGGCAGGCTGTTCATCAATCAGAGGAGTCTGACCTGCAGGAAAGAGACTGAGACAAAGCCCAAGGTCAGGCAGTTAGAGCTCTGCAGGGAGATAGGAACTCAAGCAGGATAACTATTTTGTTAACCCACTTAGGCTGAATCCACTTTTGATGATTTGATAACCCACGTAGGCTGAACCAACATCCTAATGTGTATTCAGGTAAACTCCACATGCAGAAGAGAATGACGGGATGTTGGCATATTATTCAAGATCCCTCCACCACCCATACTTTAAACACCTTATACCATCTAGTAGTCTTCATAGTTTATAGGATTTCTAAGGGAAAGTACAGGCCAGGTGCAGTGGCTCATGCCTATATTCTTAGCACACTGGGAGGCCGAGGCTGGAGAATCACTTGAGCTCAGGAGTTGGAGATCAGCACTGAGCAAGAGAGAGACCCTGGCTCCAAACAGAAAATAGAAAAAATTAGCTGGGCAAAGTGATGCACACTACTCAGGAGGCTGAGGCAAGAGGCTCACTTGAGCCCAGGAGTTTGAGGTTGCTGCGAGCTGTGATGATGCCACTGCACTCTAGTGGGGCAATGGAGTGAGACTCTGTCTCAAAAAAAATAAGTGGGGGGTGGGGGGATGCAGAAGCTGGGGGATTGACTATCAAAAAGATTATATCTGCCTAGAGTCATGAAAAAGGAGAAAATGGAAAGCGAGAAACAAGTAGAAAGAGCCACAGACTTTCAGAGCCCACACTTAGCAGAGTTTTAATACATGAAAGTGGAGGGAGAAACATATATTGATCCTTGGAGGAGACAGGATATAAAAAGGGTACTAGTAGTCTGCATAGGGGGATAATTGGAGCTGCATTTCTTGTCTCAACACCACTCATCTGGTCTTCTCATTTGCTAGCATGACCCAACATGCTGGTTGAGAAATACGTTTCTAGTCTCTTCTGTGCACTGCTCAGTGATGAACACAATGTTTTTGAGAGATCTGAAATACACCACACCTTGGTACCAAAATTTCATCCACCCACACCCATCTGGGGGATGGACACGCTTGAAGCTCTGAATCCGGGGGCAGGGAGGGGAGGAAGGCAACACACGTAACCTAAACATTTGTACCCCCATAATATGCTGAAATTTAAAAAAAATTTCATTCATCAAAAAGTGAATAGTTTTGAACTCTCCTGAACTGTTGTATATCCGGTATCGACATATTACGACTATTTTGATGATGCAATGCTCTAAGTTAAGACATCAGCTTAAATAAGGAGGTACTTCATGAACACAGAGCCTCATTCTCTCATTTGCACAGAAGAGAGAACAGAAACTTAGTGCTAAATGGAAATGGAGCACCTCCTGGCCTCCATTAGCAACCAAGTTGCATGGTCTAACAGCTAGGAAGTTACTAAGATCTATAACGATTGAATGACAGACTGTGCTAGGTGGCTCATGCCTATAATCCTAGCACCATAGGAAGCAGAGGCCGGAGGATTGCCTCAGTTCAGGAGTTTGATACCCGCCTGAGCAAGAGCAAGAGGCATCGCTACTAAAAATAGAAAAATTAGCGGAGGGCTGGGGGGAGGGTGTCCTGGTGCCAGCTTGTAGTCCCAGCTACTCAGGAGGCTGAGGTAAGAGGATTGCTTGAGCCCAGGAGTTTGAGGTTGCAGTCAGCTAGGATGACTACACTCTACCCAAGGTGAGAGAGCGAGACTCTGCCTCAAAATTAAATAAATAATAAAATAAATTTGATGAAAAAGAGAAACTTATAAAAAAAAAAAGATTGAATGAGAGACACACTTAAGGCCAAGCAGATAGCTCCAAGAACAGCCATTTGAGATATATGCTGTGCCTCAGCCCTGTCCTCACGCTTTTTAGGGCTCTATGTCCCTGTTGAGAAAGACAGAATTTGAGTTCTAAGGGGTAGAATGAAAAGACAACATTCTCTCCTCTTCACCAAGCCAATGAGGTTCACTGAGCAATGAAGACACACTCCTGTAGTTTCCTTGTCAATTGTTAGTGTCAGCAGATTTTATAGGAGGAGGGATGAGGGAATGGATAGGCTCACTACCCAGAGCAATATTTGGATGCAATTATGAGACTCCACTGGCACTACTTTGGGATCTGCAAGTTAGAGCAAGTTTCTCAGCTCTTAGAGGAGGGATTAACTAAACCAATTTCATCCAAATCAATTTGCGCTGTTCAGATGATATGTTCATAAAGCAACCAAGTCACTCTGATTTGTAGCAGTACTTCCCAGAGGTGGCCTTGCAAGGTACAACATGCCAGATGAGAATTCTAGTAGTCATAAAAGTAAATAGAAGGAACACAACCACCCCTTCATGTCCCTGGCCTCTATCCCTGTCCTGCACAGCCCTTCCCTGTCCTAATTCTGGAGCCACAAGTATGGAGTTAGGCCTGGAACAAAGAGGAGGCCAAAATACTAAGTCAAGTGTGGGGGCTTCAGCCCAGTCACCAGAGGACTCTGCATATTATAGGTGCTTAATAAATATTGTTGACTTCTGCTGCTAGATACTAATCATGCTTATATAGCCATGCCTAAAATTATTTATGCCACTTTTCATTAGAAATTAACTAACTGCTCCCATATAGGATAAGAATAGACAAGGTTATGTTTTCAAATGAGTTTGACTCAGATTGTTAGGTTAGAATACATTAGATATGATACAAGCCTCAACTTAAAATTATCACCACAACTCTGTATACCTAGTTATATGTATGTTTTTATTCAGTTGTACATGTATTGGAGGAAAAAACAGATTTAGGACCTATGTATGATGATAGATTTGGCTCCCAGAAGGGCTAATAATGGCAAAGTAAGGTTCTCAGTAAACTAGGGTTCCTACTTACATTTACACTCAGTCAATCCACTAACCTAATAAAAGGTAAATGAAGTGCTTTCTTTGAAAAGTATAATGCTGAGGATTTATAGAACCCTTTCATCTTCAAAGAACCAAGCCAAGACTCACAATACCCTGTACACAGTATTATGCCTTTTACACAAGTGCACCAACTATGAAAGAAAGGTCATAGGAATGTCCTAAGGCCATAAAGCCAATGCAACATCAGATTTGGGATGAACTCTCTGATCTTCTAGACTCCTAGACCTGTATTTCAACCACATAAATCAAGTTGTGAGGAACAATCAGGAGAAATCTAATTCGCATTATATATCCATATTAAGTTAATTGATTGGGCAGGAATAAATAAAAATAGTAAAGACTGTTTCCCCTTCCTGACAGTGGTGGAGAGGAGGTAGAAAGTGGAATGTGAATTTACCCATCCCCTCCTTCTGCACCCCTCCACCTGATTGATTTCCAATGATGGGCACACTTAAAACTTTGACTCAAAACATTACAAAAGGCCAGGCTCCTGGGCTCATGCCTGTAATCCTAGCACTCTGGGAGGCCTAGGAGGATCACTTGAGCTCAGGAGTTGGAGACCAGCCTGAGCAAGAGTGAGACCTCGTCTCTACT
>VBSM01003151.1:4102308-4112485 GCA_008086735.1 Cheirogaleus medius | reverse complement strand
CTGAGGAGGGACAATCGCTTTAGGCCAGGAGTTTGAGACCAGCCTGAGCAAGAGTGATACTATGGGCACACTTATAACTTCAACTCAAACTGTACAAAAGCAATTCATGTAACCAAAATGTTTGTACCCCTGTAATATTATGAAATAAAACAAAAAACAAACAAAAGAAAATCCCTTTATCTATTTTAGGAAAGTTACAGAGCGGAGATGCTCAAAAATGAGTAAACTCCATTGCCATATTCACAGTAAGCTAAATTGGCCAGAAACATGTGTTGGATATTCTTACTTCTCCCGGAAAATAAAGATAACTATGGCTGGGTGGCATTAGATTGTGGGGTCTGAGTGATCCCAGAAATCAAGGCAGAAAGGAAAGCACACTTGAGAAGACTGCTCAAGTGAGAGAGAGCTCAGATGTCATGTAGTCAGTGAGATAATTCTCCGAGAAAAAGAAAACTCAAAGAGAGATTTTTACCCAGTGGCCTGAGTAAAGGAAAGGGAAAGAGACAATATAGTACCCTGGTTAAGGGCACCAGCTTTGACATGGACTACCTTGGTTTGAATACCAACTCTGTGCCATTTCCTAGTTAATGACCTTGAGCAAATTACTCTACCTCTTAGATCCTCAGTTTCCTCACCTATATAATGGGCATAGAGTTGCTAAGAATGAATGAGATTGTGTTTTAAAACCTCTGACAAAATGCCTAGCACATAATAGTTACTCCATAAAAATGGATATTCCCTTTCCTCCGTGATTAGAAAACAATGTTACTGACCAGAGGATAACTTCATGTCACAGGGTAAAGTAATCAGGAATAAGACAGTGATTTTATCCAACTCTCCAGATGGAAAGTCATGAACTCTGGAGATAGACCCTTTGATTCATGAAGGGTCAATTTAATTCCCCTACACAAGGATGAAACTAAATGGAAAGTGTATGAGCTTTTGTATCAGAATGTTTTCCACTGCATGTTAACAGAAAACCCTGCCACAAGTTGGCTTGAACAATGAAATATAATGTATTATCTCCTATAATAGGACATCCAGACATAGTATGTGCCACAAAATTAGTTGATTCAGCAGCTGGATAATCTCATGAAGTACACAGGTTCTTTGGTACTTCTTTCTGCCATCTAAAGCATCCCATTTATCCTAGGGCTGATTTCTCCTGTGGTTGTAAGGAAACCATTTATAGTAATCTGTATATGCATACTTATTCACATCTGGTGGGAAGGAGAGACAAAGCCTCTCCTTCAAGCATAAACTAAATGTCCTTCATTTCAGTCTCACTAGGGTCCCCACTGGTCGTTGATCACCTCTGAATTTATTAATAACTGTCATCGCAGGATTGTCAATCTCTGATTGGCTTAAGCCTGGGTTCCTAAACCAATCACTAGCAAGAGGGAAGGGATTATCATAGCTGATTCACACTAATCAGATCAGGCCCACGAAAGTTAAGGAATCAATCCAAGATGTCCAATATTCAGCTAATAGGAGCAATAGAGACAGCAGAGAAAAGGGAGGGGAAGAAATTACAAATAAGTGACACAAGATGATTTCCCAAAAAAGGACACAGATTGAAAGTGTCCCTTGAAATCCCATCCTAGTAAATGAACACAAAATAAACAAGCCTCCACAACTATAGAAAAACATGGTTGTGAAATTTTAGGATGTCAATAATAAAGAAAAGAGTAAAAATTCTGAAAGAGGAAAAACAGGAAAAAAATTTGAAAGGCATTGGATGCTATAAGACAATGGAGCAATGACTTCATAGGCCTGCAGAAAATGATTTTCAACCTAGAATTCTATACCAATCCAAACTATCGAGAAAGTGTTGGGGAGAGTAAGGATGACAGAAAATCTATTTACCACATGTTTTGTCTTTAAAAGTTTCTCGATGATGTGTTCCAGCAAAACAAGGGAGTAAACCACAAAAGAGATAAACACGGGATCTATGAAACAATGAATCTGATCCAGGACTATGGTAAAGAAAAGGCCCTGGAAGACAACTGTTGTCTAGAGCAGTGGCTCTCAACCAATGGTGATTTTATCTCCCCATTGGCCTGCCAGGAACAACTGGTAGTATCTGGAGACATTTTTGGCTGTCACAAGTCAGAGAGAGAGAGAGGGAGAGCTCGTGTATGCACACATGCTACTGTATCTAATGGATGTTTGAGGCCGAGATACTGTTAAACATTCTGTAATGCACAGGACAGCCCCCACAACAAAGGATTATTTGGCCCAAAATGTCAATAGGGCCAAGATTGAGAAACCCTGGTCTAGAGAGTAACCCATCTAGTCTATAGCCATAACACCCTGAATGGGCCCAATCTCATCTGATCTCAGAAGCTAAGCAGGATCTGGCCTGGTTAGTACTCGGATGGGAGAGTAACCAATCCAGACTGGAGCGAGAACACAGACAGATCATGGGAGGGAAAGTAGGGGAATTTCCATAGAAGAACTAATTTTTATAGAGAGTTTGAAGGAGATTAAGGGGTACAAGAAAGGCAAATACTATAAGAAATAGATTATGGTAAATAAAAATTCCAGAAAACAAAAGATAAAATTGATAGACTTACCCTGGCTTTTCAGGGAACAATATTTACACAGTCACAATAATAAAATACTCTTTACTAATTTTAAATTTTTGGAATTAACCTAAAGACAGAGAGCATGGATAGCTTAATTATCAACTCTGACAATGTAAAATTAAAAGTACTGATGAAAGAAGCTGGGCAGTAGAAAGGGAGGAGGAAGGATGAATGAAAGGTAAAGGGGCATTGACATCTTCATCTTACAAATTGGGGAATACTATGTGGTGGAACAAAAAAAATGGAGGTATACTTATATTAAAGTTACAAAAGTATATGTAGTAAACTGTATAACTCATCACTAATATTCAGGGCCTCTCCCTACAGATACTTCTTCACTTCCTCAGAGTATTGGCAACAGTATTGGCAACAGTATCTGCAACATGTTTTGAGAACTGAAATGTGAGCAAAAGTGATGTATGTCATTTCTGAGTGGAGGCTTGAAGAGCCAGCACATGCTTTACCACTGACTCTGTTTTTCCCTCCATCACCATCATTCCAGAGAGTGGTTATACCATCAGCCTGGGCCTCAGAAGGAGGACGATCATGGCATGGAGCAGCGCCCCCAGGTAATCAGCAGTGGAAATGCTGGTGGGAGGAATAGATCTTAGTGATCTTAAGCCACTAAGGTTTTTTGGTTGTTTATTACTGCAGCATAACCTAACCTATGCTATGTAACAATAGAAAAAGTCAGTATGGATGCTCCTCGCCTTACAATGGGGTTGTGTCCCGATAAACTTGTCATAAATTGAAAATATCATAAGTCCAAAATGCATTTAATACTCCTAACCTACCAAACATCATAGCATAGTCTAGCTACCTTAAACGTGCCCAGAATACATACATTCACCTACAGTTGAGCAAAATCATCTAACCCAGAGCCTATTTTATAATAAAGTGTTGAATACCTCCTGTAATTTATTGAACACTGTACTGAAAGTGAAAAACGGAATGGCTGTACGGCTACTCAAAGTAAAGTTTCTACTGAATGCACATCACTTTCGCACCATTATAAAGTTGAAAAATTGTAAGCTGAACCATCTTAACTCAAGAATTTTCCGTAAAGTGTTGTAAACTATATTGAGAAGATGGAGACTAGATAAGAACAAATAGGGGTGTAAGTGATTAAATCTTCATCTATGAAAGCAGGAAGTCAATAGATAATGTTTAAAATGAAAATAAGCAGTCATGTTATTTAGAGATACAGAGGAAACTACCAAGAAACAAACAAAAAAATTACTAAAAAAAATTTAAGAGTTATTGCCCAGGGAACAGTCCTAGGGAAGGGGTAAGGCAGGAGGATTTTTGCTCTTATTATAAACTCTTCCAGACTTTCCTATGGTTTAAAATAATATGCTTGTGGTTTTTTGATCATTTTAAAAATTTCCATTATTTGACTTTATTTTATGCAAGCTCTAAAAAATGAACATCGTGGGCCCCAGGAATATGGTGATAGAATCCCAATTGAAGTCTTCCTAAAAGGGAAGTTGTATTTTGGTTGACTCAGATCTTACATAACTAATTCATTCCTAAAGAACACTTTTGACCACCTAATGGTCAAACTGGTAATCTGACAAACAGCTTCAAAATTCAAATGAGAACAAAATGATTTTTTGTTTGTATCATTTAATAAATTTTCAGAGACAAAAGTACATCAAAAGGGTTTCTGCTCAGCAAGTAAGGTAACTTAAACTTGTTATAGAATGGGCTATTTTCAGACTTGGTGTTGTTCTTTAATAGGCTTTTCGAGGGGTTAGAGCTTCGACTTTTTCTCTAGTGGATTTTCTCTAGTGGGTTCCTCTCCAGACCTCAGCCTGTTTTCCATAGCCTCCTCCATCAACAACAAAGTCTTCATGAAATTCATCTCTTACCTGGCCCCCAGATCAGCCCTGGCCATACTGTTGACCCTCTCTAAAACCTAGATCCCAATCCATGCAGATGATACAGTCATCTAGGCAGGTCCCATTTAAAAACCACGTGGCATTTTCAGCATCAACTCTGTTATAGTATTCTATAAAACAGAAACCACATGGTGTTTTCTTTATCTTATCTGGACCCATAAGTATATTCCTGACATCACCATATCTACTAAAAAGCTCATTTATTTGCTCTTCACTTGTATAAAAGGAAAAATTCCCCACATACGATGTGGAGCTTCCCCTCAGTAGTTTTTCATGCTCATCATTATCACCACTGAGCTGCTGGTCCTGGTGCTCACACAGCTCCAGAGAGGAGTCACTACAGAATTCTCAGGTCGTTGGGCATGGTGCTGAATGGGCCACGTGCAGACAACAATTTTCGGTCTAGCTTGGCAGCAGTGACACCACCACTGAAATCCTAAATTAAGTTTTTAAAAAGAGACAAGTGACAAGGGGAGGGTAACAGAAATACAAACTTGTGGCTATTTAAGAGATTTATGTCCAGATGCAAAGATACCTCAGCTCCTTTTTTAGAATAATTAATTAATTAATTACTATCATTTGTTTTTGGTGACAGGGTCTCACTCTGTTGCCTACGTTGGAGTGCAGTGATGCAATCATAGCTTACTGCAGGCTGAAACTGCTAGGCTAAAGTGATCCTCCTGCCTCAGCCTCCTGAATAGCTGGGACTACAGGCATGCGCCACCATGCCCGGCTAATTTTTTCTATATACTTTTTAGTTGGCCAATTAATTTCTTTCTATTTTTAGTAGAGACGGGGTCTCACTCTTGCTCAGGCTGGTTTCGAACTTTTGACCTTGAATGATCCTCCCGCCTCAGCCTCCCAGAGTGCTAGGATTACAAGCGTGAGCCACTGCGCCCAGCCTTGACTTCATTCTTATATATCTACTCTATTACCAAAGAACACTTTTAATAACAGTATACTCTTGGAAAATATGGCATAAAACATTTAAATGGATCAAATTTTCACAGAGAATGAGCATTACCATTTTTAGGCATCAGGGCTGGGTATGGTAGTTCATGCCTGTAATCTCAGCACTTTGAGAGGCCAAGGCAGGAGAATCACTTGAAGCTGGGAGTTCAAGACTGGCCTGGGCAACATAGTGAGACCCCATCTCTATAAAAAAATAAGAAAAATTAGCCAGGTGTGGTGGGATATGTCTATAGTCCCAGCTACTCTGGAGACTAAAGCAGGAAAATTGCTTGAGCCTAGGAGTTTGAGGCTGCAATGAGCTATGATCATGCCACTGCACTCCAGCCTGGGTGACAGAGGAAAATCCTGTCTCAAAAAAGAGAAAAAAGACTAGCATCAGATAAATCACATACATAATCAGTGTCAAAGCACAAATACAATTGGGACATACTCTTTGATAATTTGCAATTTAAGTCTGTAATATGGAATCAATATATTGTATAGGTTACACAAAGGGCCCCTATGTACTATCAAGTATACAAGTAGCTCTGTAAAAATGAAAACTCTCTGGTATCATAAATTTGACCTAAATTACCATTAGATTTTATTAGTAATAATTCCACTTGTCCAAAAGTTAAATAGTAATTACCTTTCTATAGAATTTTAACTAATACCCTTTTTCTCCTTTACTAAAATTTCTTACAGCATTCAGAGGCATTAAAAATGATTCAGTTGGAGCCAAGCATGGTGGTCATGCCTGGAGTCCCAGTTACTTGAGAGGCTGAGGTGGGAGGATTGCTTGTGCCCAGGAGTTCGAGGCTGCAGTGAGCTATGAATGTGCCATTGCACTCCAGCTTGGGCAACAGAGTGAGAACCCACGACCTCATCTCTAAAAACAAAAAAATTATTCAATTGGTTTTAGCTACACTTTTGAAAAATAAGCATTAATTCCCCTCCTTTTTTCTATCCTATCTTGCAGTGGTTCCTAAATTTTAGCATAGAAGAAATACCTGCAGAATTACATTAAAATGCAGATCCTTGCAGACTACCCTTACGAAATTCTGATTCAGTAGATTTGGAGAGGGACCCAGGAATTGACGTTTTAACCTGCACCTCTCAGTGATCCAGATGCAAATGGTCTAAGGACCACACTTTGGGAAACTCTGCTGAGAAAGTGCATTCCCTTAACAAACATTTAATGAGCAACTCTATTTGTCAGACACTATACTAGGTGCTATAAATACAACAATGAAAAGACACAACGAAAGTACAATTTTCAGAAATCGTTGTATCCTCAGCACCTACATGAAGAATGGCTTGCACACACAGTAGACATGCAATAAATATCTGTTAATGAATGGATGAACAAATGAGCTCATAATTGAGTGATGAAGCCAGACAAGTAAACAAGAAAATACAATATAGTGTGATCAGTACTATTTTAGAGGTGTTCGTGGAGGAAGGGAAGAAGGAATCTAATATTTATTGGGGATATACTTTGTGACAGGTACCACGTGCACTTTCTACTATATCACACAGGAGGAGAAGCAGTTAACTCAGCCTAGGGACAACAGAGAAGCCTTCTAGAGAAGAGGCTGCATGCACTGATTCTCAAGGACAAGGAGGGTATGTGTATGTATGTGTTGGTGGGCAGGAGGCTGTAGGAGTTTAGGGAATGAACTAGGCAGAGGAAACATAGGCAAGGGCAGAACACAGTCAAAGAAAAATAAAAGCATAGAAAACTGAAATGGAAGCCTAAATAAAACCAGGTGCAAATAACAGTGCTGTAAAATTCAAAGCAATGGAAATGGGAAGCTTCCTATTTAGAAGTCATTTGAAGAGCAGTAGGAAGCCCGCTGCCCAAAAATCGTCTTTCTGACAGCCTGTCAATGATGTCTGAAAGCATGCCACTGGAAACTCATTACTTTGAGTCATTGACAAATTGCCCCGTTAAAAAACAAATATCACTCCTGGACTTCATTTCCTTTTGTTGATCTGGTTACTACATTGGCAGATCAGAGAATGTGATAGCTATAGTAGATTTCATTTTATCCAGACATTGAACAAAGTTTCCCATAATTTCCTTGTATATGAAGATGGCAAAATATAAGCTGAATGCTTGAGCTTTTTGTTGAGATCAACCTGTAACTAGTTGAACAACCGTAGCCAAAGAAGTGAATGAATGGTTTGGTGTCAGAATGGAAGGGAAGTTCTAGTAGAGAGCCAAAAGGCTCTATTTTGGGCCATGTCTTGTTTGGCTCATTTATAATTTTGGCTCACCACAAACAAGAGCTTTTAAAACTGTCAGAGCAATCCAGAGACAGAATGGACTGCCTTGGTGAGCAATGAACACTAGGTACTGAGGGATTCAAGCTAAACTTGAAGAACCCTCTACCCAATAGCTAAGCAGTGGAGAGGCCCCTTTTAAATCAGTGTTGTGTTATGAATCAAGCATGAATTTTGAAGTCAAAAGACCTTGGTTCAAATCTCAGCTTCACTTACTAGCAATGTGACCCTGGGCAAGGCACTTAATCATACTGATTTCAATTTCCCTATCTATAAACTGGGGATCAAAATACCCACCTTGCAGCAAATGCTGTGACAATGTCATATGTGAAACCATCTAGCACAGTGTTTGACACACTGTATGTGTTCAATAAACAGTAGTTATTATACCAGTATTCTGATCCAGTGACTCAGAATATGACATTGAAAGACATATCAAATCTACTGATGACACAAAGATAGGAGGGACTTGGAAATGACCTGGGCAGTCTTGGATAATGCTGAGGCCAAACTGACAAGGTGATTGATGGATAATATTTATAAGAATAAATGTAAAGTATTACTTTTAGGCTGAACACATGGCAAAAAGACAGAGGAGGGAGATCTGGAAAGAGCACAGGCTTGGGAGCTCTGTTTTATAACTGGGGCATCCCATACTTCATTCATTTCTTCACTCATTTATTCATTCATTCAATAAACATTTATGGAGCACTGTGCTAGATTCTGGGAAAACAATAAGAAATAAGATGCAGGCTCTTTCCTCAAGTAGCTCACAATTGGAGGAGACAGACAACTTAAAAGATAAATTGCAATACAACACAATGTAAATATTCTAATCATAGGAGCACATAGTAGGCCCAGAGGCAGCACAGAGAAGGAAGTACAAAACTATGAAGGAGGAGGAGGAGGAGAGGGAGGAGGAGAAAGAGGAGGAGGAGGAAACTTTCTAAAGGACCTGATCCCTGAGCCTTTTAAAAAAAAAATCATCACATTTTATTTATTTTTGAATAGCTAATTCACATTTATGGTACAAAGTACAAAATATACAAACAGATGGGCAAAGTAAATTTTCCTCCCACTCCTATGCCCCAGCCACCCAAGTCTCCACAAAGGTAAATCACTGTCACTAGTTTCTTGTATATCTATCTAGACATACTTTGAGTCCAATTTTGAAAGCCAAATGAAGGTTTGGCTGGAAGACACAGGGTCATTTTAAGCAGAGAGAACAACGTGTACAAAGGCATGGAGGCATGGTGGGGTGTTCAGCCTAACATTATTTTGGAAAGGATGATAGGAGATAAGACTGGAATGGTAGGCAAGACTGTGCCAGTAAGCAGTAGGGGAGCCATGATAAGGCTTTAAGCAGAGGAGTGGTATAATATGATCTGCATTAGAGAAAACTCATCCTAGCACCAGTGTGAAGGATGAATTAAAGGGGAGTTGGCCAAGAGGCAAGGAGACCAGTTAAGAAGCTATTTGAATAGTTGGGGAAAAAAAGATGATGGAGAGCCTGGACTAATAATATGCTGTAGTAAAATAAAGGAAGGATGTATCAGGTGGATACTTAGAAGGCAGACTTAACACGTCTTGGTGACTGGTTGAATGAAAAATTTAGGATGACTCCCAAGTTTCTGGCCTGGACAACTGTGTGGATAGAGGTCTGAGTCACTAAACTGGTGGTAGGTGGGTGTATAGAGGAGAAGGGGTGGATCTGAATAAAGAAGATGAATATGGGGCATACTGAGAACATGGGACGTGCCATGTTCTACGTGTCTAGTATCAACTAAGTATAGAGGCCTGGAGCTCACAAGAGAGGTTTGGGAATACAGATATAGATTTGGGGGTGAGGCATGGTAAGTAAAACCTTGGGGATGGATGAGATGATCTAGGGAAAAGGTTTAGAATGAGAAAAGGCCTGGGAAAGACTAGTATTTAAGGGGTGGCAGAGGAAGAATCCACAAAGGAGCATGAGAAGGAATAATCAGTGAGGAATGAGGAGAATCAGGAGAGGAGCAACATCACCAAAGCCAAGAAGTAGGTACTTTCAAGAGAAGCATGAGGATAGAAGTAGGGTGAGAGCAATCAATTATGTTATTTTTGTAGAGATAGGGTTTCGCTATGTTGCTCAGGCTGGTCTTAAACTCCTGGTCTCAAGTGATCCTCCTGCCTCAGACTCCCAAAGTGCTGGGATTACAGGTGTCAGCCACCACATCTAGCCAATCGATTATGTTAAATGCAGCAGAGAGAGGTCTAGTAAAATAAAAAACTTAAAATTGGTCATTATTGATCCTTTTGTAGTTCATAAGTATGATTGGGTTTTCACGTGCGCAAATGAGATGTGCTTCCCTCAATCCTTGTTACGAAATCAGCACATTACCTGTCTGACATGAAAAAAAAATCGTTCATTGGATTTGGCAATTAAGATGTCATTGATTTTTTTTTTTTTGAGAC
>VBSM01003151.1:4059788-4096259 GCA_008086735.1 Cheirogaleus medius | reverse complement strand
GGAAGGAAGGAAGGAAGGAAGGAAGGAAGGAAGGAAGGAAGGAAAGAAGAGAAAGAAAATAAACATTTGCTGATCCCTGCCTTAAGAAGACTCTGTGAGGATATGGGCTCTGATCCCATAGGAACCCAGATGTCCCGAGTCTCCAGGTATGTGGGCTGCTTCCTCAAGCAGCTGAGTCTGACGTCCCCCATCGGCACCCCCGCAATCTCTATCAGGAAAGGAGAGTGCACAGTCCCAGGCACCCATCCTGTGCTTAATAAAAAGCAGATGTTATGTGGTCTCTTGGACCAGCCACAGGCATTGGGGTTGAGGATCAAGGTGACCTAAGTCTACTGACCTACTGGTGGGGCCTCAAAAAGGTGCTTTGTCACCAAAGGGGTCGCTGCTGCACTATCTACAGAGAAGGAGAAGTGGGCTAAAAGTAGAAGCACCAGGATGTCAACAAGTTACCTGGGGTGGTATTCAAAGCTCTCTGTTTTCTTAAGTTATTTTTTTTTCTTTTGAGACAGAGTCTCACTCTGTTGCCTGGGCTAGAATGCTGTGGCGTCGGCCCAGCTCACAGTAACCTCAAACTCCTGGGTTCGAGCAATCCTCCTGCCTCAGCCTCCCGAGTAACTGGAACTACAGGCATGCGCCACCATGCCCAGCTAATTTTTTTATATATATTTTTAGTTGGCCAATTAATTTCTTTCTATTTTAGTAGAGATGAGGTCTCGCTCTGGTTTCGAACTCCTGACCTTGAGCAATCCGCCCACCTCGGCCTCCCAGAGTGCTAGGATTAGAGGCGTGAGCCACCGCGCCCGGCCTAATTTCTTTCTATTTTTAGTAGAGACGGGGGTCTCACTCTTGCTCAGGCTGGTTTCGAACTCCTGACCTTGAGCGATCCACCGGCCTTGGCCTCCCAGAGTGCTAGGATTACAGGCTGAGCCACTGTGCCCAGCCAAGAGAAAAGATATTTCTACTGTTTAAGCTACTCAGTCTGTGATACTTTGTTACAGCAGCCCTGGAAAACTAATACAGAGTCCAAAATACTTGAGTTTTAAAAATAACCTTCTCAGGTGATTCTAATGTAGCCATTCTGGTGCCAATCCAAGGCCCAAAGTTTGGTTAAGAGCATGGGTGGGGCTTAGAGTCATACTGACTTAGGGTCAAGTCCCATCTCTTCCACTTGCCAGGCATGTCACCTTGGAAAATAATGACGTGTCACTGAGAGCTATAAAACAAGGCTGCCTCACAGGCTTGCAAGGAGGAATAAATGGAAAATGGTTGTCAAGCCTTTAGCATAGTGCTTGGCAAATAGTAAAGGCTCATTCATGTTAGCTATTGTTATTCATATTATAAAGGAGTTGGTCTAGAACAGAGACTCTTAAAAATTCAAGGGATAAATGAGCTTAGATGGAAAAATATTACATTTTTATTTTCACCAACTACTAACTGAAATTTAGATTTCCTTCAATTACAAATGCAGAAAACAGATCACAGTAGTATTGGCTGTGCCTATGACTTTGTCCCCAATAGAAATCATAAATAGTTTTATGTCATATTATTGTTATTACAGGTATCTTTAAATATTTTTACATTTATCATTACATTGATTTTTGTTTTTTTCTTTTTTATTTACATATTTACATATGAAAAAATGCTCAACTTATCATTACTTTGAAGTTATCATGCTTATCAGAGCTGCGCCAAGATCTTGTTATTTATTACATTAATAACAAACACTTATATAACTATGCCTGCTTCCATCTCTCACATTTTATTCTCCAGTAACACTGAACTGCTTTGTAACCCACACCTGGCCCCCAGCATACACACTGTTCTCACCCACAGGCCTCTGTCCACTAGCCTCTCTACCTAAACGGCCCTTCCCTCCTTCCTAACCCTTCCTCCACTCTATCACACTTCATGCCCCCCTACGTCAGGCCTCTAGCAACACTTACCACTTGTACTGATTTTGTCTGTCTACATATGTTTCTCCAGCTAAACCATGAAGTCTTTGGGGACTTGGGCCATGTCTTATTTACCTCTGAATCCTCCACTAACACTGTACCTGGCACAGGGCAAGGGCAGAGTAAGTGACTGATGAATGACTCCATCTGATGTGGAGGTACCCCTTCTATTTCCTTTCTGCTCCACCCAGAAAACCACCAGCTTTGTCTGGAAATAGAGCTCCCCTCTGCTCTCTGAGTTTATGCAAGAACATTTTGCTGCTTGGAGTCTCTCCATCCAACACAATATATGTCAGCAAAGCAAGGCTTCACAGAGGGGAGCCAAGGTGGCCCTGCCCCAGTCAGCCTTCCCCAGTGGAGATATGCAATTTGTTAATATAAGCTGGACTTGTATTCAAATAGGTGGCAGCTCTCTGAACTGTATCTCTGAACTACCTAGGTTTTTTTTATATCTCAATTATATTTGCTCTTGATCAGCCTGGATATAGTATGCAAAGCTGTACTGAATTATTAACAATACTGCTGGAGAACAAGGACTACAACAAGGGAAATGTCAAGGGGACAAAATCTTGAGTTTAATGGTGCCAAATGCCAAGAAGGAAATACTTCTACTGGGACCTCATCCCAAGGTTATTCACAAAGATAAGAGGACTCCAGCAAATATAGAAGCAAAAGGCCCAGCAGTTCTCAAAACACAACTTAAATAAACATTTATGGATCTAATATATTTTGTTATAACATTTAACATAAAATAATTATAAACAAGAGGAAAAATCATAAACACTGTAATTAAAAAACAATTTAGTAGGCTATAAGTCTACACAATGCAGATGAAATTTCATATTCTACTACCTCCTCTGGCTTTTACCCAAGAACATTAAAAAAAAAAAAAAGACAATGAAGAAGAAGAAATGGGGAAATTAACATATCTAAAGTATTGGCTTTTGAGAGGAGAAATAGAGAGTCCTGTGAGAACACAAGGACGGTACTCTGACCCTGACCTCCGACCTTGGGATCCTATCAGGAGCTAGGGATACCGCTTGTTTCTGGCTTTCTGGCGACTACAGCAGAGAGAGGGCTGCACCCCCTCCATTTCCGCCAAATTTGGGGGCCCATATAAAACCCACAGGGCCTTGGGAACAGGAGTTAGCTGGCTGCCCTTTGCTCCTAATCACAGGGCTGATTATGCTTGTGGCACTTAGAGGAAATTTCAAATCTATGGAAGTCCTATCTGCAGGGACTCAGGCAAGCAGAGCTCCGCTAGCAAAACGGTGACTCTGATTGGTTGGTGTCCCGGCCTATATCTTAGCCTTGAGGTTCTCTTAGTATAGGGGCTCTGCTACTTCTAGAACCCGGTGCACCCTGAATTCCATTATGAGGCACCTCTACTGTTTCCTAGAGCTGACTCTGTGACGCAGGCAGAGAATGTTCTGTCTTGGACACAAGATGGCAGTATATACTGCTTTATTTGAAAGGCCATGGGCTTCTGAATGAAGCAGCTGAAGAGGGGGTGGGGAGTGCCGGGTGAAATTGAAATCGATTTGAATTTTACATGAAAACTGAACATAGTGAATATTTCAAATATATTTCAAGAACCAATAATTCTTGAATCCTATACATTTAAAGTATTCCAAGTCTCCGAGTCCCAAGACACCCTGGAAGACCACAGCTTGCCCACCCAGTACATCCCCACATCTCGCAAGGTAGGGTATGACCCAGGGCACCAGCCCACTCTCCACAGACCTGCCCATTTACTTTACCTCAGCTTTACCATCTCCTCAGAGCCTACAACCGCCCCATCGCGTACACTTTCTGGACGCCCAACTGCTGTCCCCAGGACCTCTCAGGCCTGTCTCTTGAAAGGGTAGGGTAAGGACAGACGAAGATCACCTAAGGTGGCAGGTGGGGTTCTAAAAAGAGGGGGAAGAACAAGTTTGGGGCAATACTAAAATGAGGGCAATAAAGGGGGAAGAAAGAAAATGAGGAGAGAAAAAGAGGAAAGCGGGAATAAGGAAATTATAGAAAGGGGGGAGAAAAGAAATAGAGAAGTGGAAAAGAGAGGGAATGGGGGAGAAAGTAGAGGAAATGGGTAAAGTGAGGGGGGAAAAGGAGAAGAAGAAAAAAGGGAAATAGCAGAATGAGTGGGAGTGGAAGATCAGAGAGAAAGAAGGGGAGGATTGAGAAGAGACAGGGAAGGGGCAGAACGCAGGGAAGCCCCCCGGAGAGATGGCACTCCAGGAAGCCAGGACGGTGATCGGCTCAGATGGGGTTCGGGGAAGAGAGGAGCAAGCAAGTGGGGGGACAGAGAAGAGGGCGCGATGGGTGAAGTGAGAAGAAAGGGATAGGAACTAAGGAGTTTGGGCGTGCTTATGTGAGTTTGGCTTAAGGCATTTATCGGGTACTCCTGACGTGTGACTGGCACTCGGACTCTTTGCAGGAGCAACCGCTCTCTTTGAACCCCCACTCCACTCCCCCCAATAAAACGGGCTTATGGACGGCAGTGGTTAAGGCTACAACGCGACAAGCTCTTGAGGGCGGTGTCTATCCTGTAGGGGGACCCGTTCGCGGTGGGACTAGAGATATTTTGCCCTCCCGCGGAGCTGGAGACCCAGGAGGCCCGGTGACTAGGGAGGCACGGCGGCCCCAGAGGGGCCGCTTACAGATTTCGGGAGGAGGATGCGGCTCGAGAGATCCCAAGGCTAGGCGGCGGGCGCGCGGAGAGGGGGAGCCGGGCCTGCGCCCAGGGGACCCGGCGAGGGTGCAAGCGGCAGCGTGGGCGCAAAGGCGCGAGGGTGCGTGCGGGGCGGGGCTGGAGGGGGCAGGACCCAGTCGCTCGAGGCCCCGTGCCCGCCAGGGAAGCCACAGAGGAGCGTCCCCCGCCGGCCCCTCTAGGGTAATTTACATGCTGTCACAGCCAGTGCTGACTCCCGGGCGGGCGTGCAGCTCGCTCACTCGCTCAGTCGCTCTCGGCTCCTGCCACCGCTCAGCCGGCACAGCCCAGGGGAGCCCGAGAGCCAGAGAGCCTGTGAGCCGGGGAGGGAGGGAGCAAAGAAGGGAGGGAGCGAGGGCGCGCCCTGGCTCTCCCTCTGCCCTGCCGCCCGCCCTTCCTGCCGCCACAGGTCCGCCCTGAGCCCCGCTCACACTTGGGAAACTTGGGACTGCTCTGGGGCCGCGTGTGGCACCTCAGGGGGGCGGCCCCGGCCTCAAGAGGAGGAGGGAGGAGGAGGAGGAAGAGGAGGAAGTGAGCCCGAAGGATCCGCTCAGAGCTGTTTGTCCAGCTGTTTCTATTCGCACCCCCAGCACTACAGCCAGAAAGGGGCTGAGCCCAGGGTGGCTGGCTTTAGGCGCTAATTTCCAACTCTTCTCCTCACAGCTTGTCTTTTCCAGGCACCCTGGAGTCCTCTCAGGCCAGTCCGGCGGGCGCGCACCTGCCAGCCGCCCCAGACCTCTCAGGCCAGCCGACCCCCGAGCCTGAGAAGATGGCCCAGTCCAAGATCGACTGCCGCTCACCTGTCGGCCTCGACTGCTGCAACTGCTGCCTGGACCTGGCCCACCGGAGCGGGCTCCAGCGAGGCAGCAGCGGGGAGAACAACAACCCGGGCAGCCCGACCGTGAGCAACTTTCGGCAGCTGCAGGAGAAGCTGATCTTCGAGAACCTCAATGCTGACAAGCTCAACAGCATAATGCGGCAGGATTCGCTGGAGCCAGTGCTGCGGGACCCCTGCTACCTGATCAATGAGGGCATCTGCAATCGCAACATCGACCAGACCATGCTCTCTATCCTGCTCTTCTTCCACAGGTGGGTGGCTGGGCACACGGGTGGGTATGCGTCCCGGCTCGCACCAGCCTCTGCTGCACCCTCACCTCTGACAAAAGGGGCAACCAGGAAGTTCAGGAGGGGCACTGGGGAGCTTTGGCTCACAGGCTGCCATGACTGGACTTTGAGGCTGCCTGGAGTATTGCGGCGCTGAAGGGAGACCTGGCAGGTGCAAGCCCTATTTTTTAAGGGTGCCTGCAAAGGTTTTCCAAGGGGGACACTGAGGCCCAGAAGGTGGGCAGACCCCAGATGGTTTAGAGGTAGCTGGCAGTACCCACCCCTCTAATGCATACATTTCCACAGCCCCTTTGGAGATTCTGCCTTGAGGTCCCCTCAAGATCCAAGTTACACCCTTTTCAAAAGCCCATTTCTAAATGTGCAAACTCAGATTGAAACCGCAAGGGTTTTAAAATTACTGAGTGGTCCTGACTGACAGTGAGGACAAGCAAAATGTCAAGACAAATTAAGCAGCTGATGGTGATGGGTGGGAATAAGAAAAATCAAAGACCCATGAGAATATATTAAAATTCTGGTTGGGAGTACCCACCCCCTCCATGGATCACAGCCTTCGATTTCAAATGTAGGTGAAAAGCAACCCCAGAGAGCATCCTAGGACATCTCCTTGAGTGCCTCAAGAACTGTGTGTGGTAGGAGGGTGGATGAATCCATGTCATCTCAGGCCTGTGTTGGAGTGCGGGTCAGACTTTCTAGAAATCCTGTGGGGGAGGCAAGGAAACGAGAGGAAAGGGGAGAAACACAATGAGAAAACCCAAGGTGGCTGCTGTCCTTGTCTGAGACGCTGTGGTAAGAGCCGTTCTTGGAGAACAACTCAGACAATTTAGAGGCACTTCAGAAAACCAGTCGTGGCCTTGCTGTTCTTAGAACCATCGGGACAGGGCACTAGTGTGTGTGTGTGTGTGTGTATGAGGGTGGATTTATTTTTGCTCAACGATGAAAGTTATGTAAGAGAAAGACACCACCGCTGTGGGAGACCTGGATTGTAGCACACGTTATGGCTCTACCTGTTTGTATGAGCCTGAGCAAGTTGCCTGACCTCTCTGGTCTCTCTAAGATTCTAGCTCTGCATTTCTAGGTCATGGGCAGGTAATGTGCCCAGACAAAGTAATAAGAAATTCTGAGCACCCACAAAATATTCGTGTGGCAGTGAGGCTCAAATAGGAACTTTTAAAAGCAATCAAGAAATGCAGGGGCTACCGTCAATTAATACCAAGACCAGGTTTGCCTTCCTTGCCCCAAGACAAATCCACTGTCACCTCCCACTCACTCCAGCCCCAGTGGTTCCGGACAGGGCAAACAGGGCTGTTGACTTCGTTAGTGTTATTATAACAAGTTGTATTCCTCAGGCATTTTCAATGCTATTGAAGCCCTTTCCCATCTATTATTTCACTTTGGGCATCAAATTATCTCATTGTCTAAAATAAACCAGGTCGCAGACGGAACAGGTTTCGAGGAAATCTTCATTTCTGGTGAAAGATTACACCAAGTGTTTTCAGCCCACAGCCACTGAAACCCTGCAGAGCGAAATCCCTAACAGGTTCCTAATGATCCGCCCTTCTCTGTTGGAGAGTGGCAGCGGGGGAGGGGTAGCAGAGAAACCTGGAAAGGATGCTTGTAACATTTGCATTCTTTCAACTGGGAGAGAAAGGGCCCCTCCAGGCTTTGGTGAAGTGTGAGCCGGCGGTGCTTCCTTTGGGTCTGGGCCTTAGGAAGCTCGGACCTGGGTGAGTGAGGTGTGAGGCTGAGAGCATGAGATCAAAGTGTTCGGGAGCGTCCTGGTTATTTGGGTTTCTTGGATGGGAAGACCTCCTTTGTCATCTACTCCGCTGACACCAGTTTATTGACGCTTGGTTCTTGGCAAAGCCTGGAAATGCTACAGGGTGGGGATGGGGGGCATTGAAGGCACAGGGTGTGGGAGGAGGACGGACTGTTAGGAAGGTGTGTCTGTGCAGCACCTTGTCGCCTGGGATCAGAGCAACTCAGTGTCCAAAACCACTGAGGAGCAAATCAGCAAGCTGTCAGGCTTCGCCGAGGCTGGGGAGTGATAGGGTCCTGTGGTAACAGCCCGATCGTTCTAGCAGGACAAAGCATTCACTCACTTTCTTTGACACCTGGGACCTTACAGATTGGAGATTCTGAATTCAGTTTAGGTTTTGCTGAGGATGGCATGCTCATTAGCAAACTAGGAAACCATTATTGCTGGTCACGGGGATTCTCTGATGTCTGGGGATGGACAGCCTTCTTCTCAGTGAACATTTCTTTTCTTTCTTCATTGAATTCCCTGGGTCTTTATCTTCATACTTCGGCCATCATTTTTTACTCCTATTCCATTTAATGATTTCCATATTTCAGGTTCCTGTTGGATGTCTTTTTCCTCTGTCTACTTTCAAGGCCGCCTCTCCTGCTGGAGAAGCTACTCTCCCCACCCCTCCTCCTGCAGCCCATTCCTCTGCTTCCAGGGCTCCTATATTCTTGGGAAGAAGGGCGGGGCACAGTCTTGATTTATATCTGGTTTGTCTGCTTTGACCTGTCCCTGGCTCTCAGCTTAGCTCTTGATTTCCTTGGAACACAAGAGTGTAAGCAATTTGAGGGTAGGGTTGTATTTTACTCCCTTGGTTTTCCCTTGGCTTCTAGTTATGTAGCCAGTACTCAATAAAGATGGTTTTTTTTTTGGGTGGACAACTACTTAAATGTTGATGTGGTCCCATGTAAAGATTTTACAACTTTAATCGTGTTTTGGAAAATCTTTACTAAGGTTTAAGTGTGGTTTTGCCCCCACATGCAGTAACTCTAATAGCCTGGTAGAAGCCCTGGCAGTGGTCAGTACTGGGTATATACATATGAATCAGTGGTAATGGGCATGTAGCTTGTTGGTGTTCAAATGGTGCCTCTTCTATTGGGGGGGGATGTTGAACACCATCTCTTCAATCTTGTGTTCTATAAGTAATAACTATAATGGATTAATAGCTAACATTTATTGAATATTTACAACGTGTGCTAAGCATTGTATCTGCATAATCTCATTTAATATTTACACCAACCTTATGGAATGGGTACTATTACCGCTCATTTTCATTTTATAAAGAAGGAAATCAAGGCTTGGAAAATTAACCAACTTGCTTAATACCTCACAATGAAGAGCAGAGCTTCACAATGATCTCAGGTGGAGTATATGAATTGTCTATAAAGAAAGAATTGTTAAGAACACTAAATAACTAAACTAATGCTAAAGAAATTGTTAGAACACTTAAGAATTGTCTATGAAGCAGAGGTAAATCTGGGCCCCAAACCTTTCCAAATAGTCAAAATGTCCTTAATAGATAAGGAAACCAATTATCCCAGTCCTGGGACACAGGACTTTCTGGGGGACAATCCCAGGGAAACAAGGATGGCTGGTCACCCGATTATTAGGGTGACTCAACTTTGTCATTTGAATATGCTTTTAATACTGGAAAATTTAGGAGGGAGATAGATATATGCTGTGCAAACAGGTGAAGTTTCTTACTTAAATGTAGTATATGAAACAACTTCCTAAGCTGAAATTTGAAGGGCCTTGATTCTCTGACCTGTAAGATGCAGCAAGCTGGCACATGAACTTGGGCAATATTCTGTTGTTGTGATTGTTGTCATTGTAACCTCAAATTTATTTCTAAGATTTTACCCAAAACCCCTTAATCAGCTCTATTCTGCTTTTGACCCCAGAGCATACCTACCCAGTGTGGTCTGAAAGACTCTGGATCTGAGTTCCCGTCTATCTCTAAAAGCCCTAGGATTCTACCTTTAAGCTTCTGACCCGGCACCAACCAGTTCCCACACATAGATTCTCAGAAGATAATAATAATAGCAAACATTTCTAATTGCCTTATGTGCCGCTAATCCATTTACTGTTCCCTATTGAGCTGATATATAGTAGCAAAAGGAAAGGATACAGATTCAGAGATCAGGTTTTCAAGAATAATTTGCACAAAAAATTATTTGTGCTTCTCTAAGTAAGTCTTAGAACCAATAATTTCATAATGTTTATTCCTGGAGCTGGCTTCTGAGTAGGTAGCCACTTACATGGTATGATTTAAGGGGCTGCCTGCTGTAATGCCTAAATTCATACTACTTAAGATTTACTTTCCTGTCCATGTACCATCTAAAACTCCTCTCCCATAGCACCAGTGGTATGCGGACCACACCGTGAGAAACCCTGAATTAGAGATTGCAACCCTTTGTCAACTAATTTACCATTTGATTTTGAGGACGGAGTCCTTTGCTGTAGAGAGGTTTTGGGTTTCTATGTGATTAAGCCTGTCATTCTTTGCCTTTGTGATTTTTGCTTTTGGTATCAAGCTTCGAAAGTCCTTCCTTAGCCCCAGGTAATTTAAAATAACTATTTCCTGAGTGCCTAGTGGTCTGACAAAGAATAGACACTCTTGGATTAAGGGATATTTTCCATTAAAAACACAAATGCATTTGCAAACTTAATATTCATGGTTTGGGTACCTCATGAGAACCCAGATATGTAAGAAATTGTCTTTTTGCTGAGGTGCAGATGTGAATCACATATGCTAGGAGGCTTGTATGAGGGGGTCAGTACTTTCACCAATGAATGAGCCTGGTGCCCTATCCAGCACCTACTATTATATATGAGTATGTGTGTGTGTGTGTGTGTAAGGTGGGGGGAGAGATGTATTATATATGTATATGCTGTATATAATACATTTATATAGTGGTAAAATATATATAAAATTTGCTGCTTTAACCATTTTTAAGTGTACAATTCAGTGGAATTAGTTACATTCACAATGTTGTGCAGCCATCACCATTTCCAGAACTTTGTCATCATCCCAAACAGAAACTCTTTGCCCATTAAACAATAACTCCTTATTCTTCCATCCCCCTATCTTCCAGTAATTTCTATTCTACTGTCTCTATGAGTTGCCTACTCTAGATATTTTATATAAGTGGAATCATACGATAGGTGTTTGGCTTCTTTCACTCAGCATAATGTTTTCAAGGTTCATCCATGTTGTAGCATGTATCAGCACTTCATTCTTTTCTATGGTTGAATAATATTCAATTGTATGAATATACCATATTTTGTTTATCTATTCACCTGTCAGTGGAAACTTGGATTATTTCCGCCTTTTGGCTACTGTGAAGAATGCTGCTATGAACATCGGTGTACAAATATCTGTTTGAGTCCCTGCTTTTAGTTCTTTTGGGTATAGTCCTAGGAGTGGCATTGCCCAGCACCCTCTTTTCAACACAATTCTGCTTACAATCAGTCCACACGTAGTAACTCTCATGAAATTAACAAATATCTTGTGCCTTTGAGGACAATGCTCCCTCCAGGAGTCAGCTGCTGGTGCAAGTGATTATAATGAAAAGAAAGCTAAGAAGTTTAACAAAGTGATGGTGCTAGCTGGAAATAGAAGTGATGTGCTTTCAAGATTGCATTCATTGGTTAGAGACTGGCAAAAGATTTAGTGTGTATCTCTCATGAATGGCCACTGTTACTCTTACTTTTAAAAGAGTAACATGTGACACCATTACTTGTCACTGACTTCTTTGTATGGATTTGTTTATCAGACCTTTGGTCAGGGTGACAGCTCACTGAGAGTAGGGTTATATGGGGATGGGACATGGGAAAGCCAACTTTGGAGAAGAAAGGTAAAGAGATGGGGCCAGAGTCCATGAGAAGCCTAGTTTGGGTGGGCTGCTGCAGCGTGGGGCTCTGGGCAGCCTGAGAGCTCGAGAGATCTGCTTGGAAGGTTCATACTCGTAAAGAAAGGTGGAAAGAACAGAGCCTGAATTTCATCTATTTGTCAGTTTTGCTGGGATTGGACCCATATAAGCCCACACCTCAGAAAATAACTCTTTCCAGGGTGACATTATTTTCCCTCCCTGCCTGAAGAGAAGGTTAACACTCCTGCTTATATTTGCACTTTCAGATAAACCAATAAGCTCTCAATTCCAGGTAGAGTGTTGGCTCCTTTCCAGACCAGGTCCTGAAGGCCAGAGAGTCTGGGTAAATGGAGATGGATGTATCTGGCCCAGGCTGCCAGGATCTTGGGACCCTCTAGTCAATGGAGCTCAGCAGAGTACTTGCCCCTACCTTGTGTGTTCGTTGAGAGGGATGAGGTCGGCCATGTCTGCACCTGGTGGTGGCTGTTGCACTATGTTTGTTCATCTCAATTCTGCTCCTACCTGAACTTTCTGGTCTTATGTAAGGCATCCCTTAAGATAACTGTGAAACCATAATCTGCCATGGCTGGGTTTACATAACAAATTGGTTGGTGTCGTGCAATAGCCTCTTGAGCCCTGGAGAAACCAATGTGCTGAGTTGGGACTAAAGCTTGGGCTCATTTGGTGGGGCACTTTGTGTGCTCACTGCACTCAAGGGAGAGCATTCCATGACCACAGGGGTCAAAAAGATGAAATTTCCTTTTAAATGAAGAGAGCAATAATGGCCCAGGACATACTGTGCTGTCCCAATGCCTGCAATAATAGAACAAAGGTTAGGGCTTCACTGCAGCACCACATCTTTGGCAGACAAGGCCCTCCATAGAACCCCATGGGCTAACAGGAACACCGTGAAGGCCAGAAGGCTAGATCCCAGCCTCAGAGCAACCTAGGTTTGAGGAAGAGTCAGGTCAGGCAAAATGGCTTCTGGAGGCCACTGCCTACCTTGCTGAAATCCAGTTTAACTAGAGTTGGAGTAGGGCTAAGATGGGGTCTGTGAGAGCAGAAAGCACACTTTTCCAAATGCTACTCCAGGCAGGAGGGAATTTTATCAGTGGACAAGGCAAGTTCATTTGTATTTTCTAGCTGGAAATCTCTGCCCCAAAGTAGCCATGGCCCTTCTGGAAACAGTGTAATATCCCAGCCAGCGCGGGAGACTGAATGGGAAGCTTCCCATTGTGCAGACACTAGCCCAAAGGAAAACAAGAGCTGGAAGCAGGCTTGGTCAGTGATGACCCAGGCTCACTATCAGCCTTCCTCTCCTGGGAGCCGCTTTCCTCAAATAGGTCCAGCTTGAAATCAGGCCCCTGCCTATAGACAAAGCACCACAAGGACCTTCCCCATCCTTCCTCGAAGGAAAACTTTACTCACAAGATAACCTTGAATACTCAGCTCACTTCCTCTCATCTTCTTTTCAGGGGAGATGGAGAGCAGCTGCTCACAGCTTAGGGGTCTGGCCAGGATTCCCGCTCCATGCTATCTAGGCCAGTGATTGGCTACAGCAATCCCTAAGGAAGAAGTGGGTGAGAAGTGAGAGGAAGGGAAGTGGCTCCAGCGGCTCCTTCCTGGCTTACCCCGCTCCAAGACACCTCTCTTTCAGCGCTGCTGTTTAGCCTCACTCCCAGACTAGGCTGGGCCTAGGCCAGCCCGAGGGCCCTGACTCATAACTAGTGTAGTGCCTTTATGTAACAGAGGCAGGTTACTGAGGCATCAAGCTTCTGCTTGCTCAGTGGCAGGCTTCCCTGGGGCCAGGCATTTGGAAGCCTGCTGGGGGTCCAAGTCGAGCTCATCATACTTCCCAAGGAAAACCCTATTCTCCCCAGTATCAGGCATGCAATCTGCTCAGAAGCAAGTGCCAGGCTGCAAAGGTGACCCCCTTCAGTCTCCACACTCAGCAGTAAATGTAAGCAGACAGATGAGCTGTAGTGGACTTAGTTGGACTTGAGAAATTTGGAGAGGAAGAAAGAGGAGGAACCTGCTATCACCTGATTAGTGTACTGCTAAAGAAACCGCCTCGCACATGGAGGGGCCCTAGATCAGTTCTTAGAAGTCCCTCTTCCTTTTGTATCTGCTTGTTGGTTCAGGGATTGTTTGGCAGGGATGTGGGAAGGAACCACAGGCTGACCGACACCAGGTGGAAGGGTTTACCAGAAGCTGGAGGAGATGTTTAAAGGAAGGCCTTTCGAGAGCCAATTCCTAGTCCATGCTCCATGAAGTCTCAAAGTCCCCAGGCTTGCCTGAATTCACAATGATTCTCAGCTCTCTTCCTGGCCTATTCAGAAAATCACATTACTGGCTTGGTGCAACTGAGCCTCCAGTGAAGTCAAGATTGCTAGATTCTCTGATTTCTCTAATAAGCGAATCTATCTGCAACACAGAATGTTGCCATCAATCTAATATTCCATTGGATCAAGGGTTGTGACTAAACCAATAGCTCCTCTTCTGTTCCTTTGTCTTTGCCCCAGCCTGTCCCACTATGTTGCCAGTGGGTAAATGGCTCACAGGCTGAGAGTGGGTGGAGACACTGCTCTCCAGTCCAAGAAAGAGAGGAAGAAACAGGAAAACAAAGTCAAAAAGGTGGTGTAGGAATTATCAGGAGGCATGGTTTGTGTCCAAAGCTGACTCATAAGTCCTTGGACAGGCCCAAGACAAGCCCACCATGTCAGGGGTCGGAAGAGCTGGGCACCCCTAAGGCCCCTAGATCATAGCCAGAATCCAGTGAAAATTGGGGGTCCTGAGGTAGAGGTACAGAATTTCCCCTTTTGGGATTCCTCTCAGGCTTCCAGCCCCTTGCTTCTCAGCTTCTCCCTTCTCACCTTCTTCCCTCTGCCCTTTTGGTTCGTAGTTGTAGGAAAAGAAAAAAAAAAGGAAGGAAAGAAAGAATAAGAACTGCTTAGTTTTAAGGTAACATAATCTGCCTGCCCAGGTATGCAGAGAAATGAATGATGGCAGCACCTCATTCGGCCTTGTAGTAAGCGACGAAGCACTCCAATTAATCAATCCATCATTTATTGACCAAGGGCCTGCTATTTATTGAGCACCGACTGCGGATTTATTGAATGCCTACCCTGCTAAGCACTGTAGACACGGGAGATGTCAGAGGCTAGGACCAGGGCCGAGAAGAGCTGAGGGTGTAGCTGGGGGGAGTGCAGCAGCTGCATCCAAGGCCAGCGGGGAACAAAGCACTGGCGCGACTAACCGCAGGCCTCTCCTGCTCCTTGAAAGGCCTCAAGCTTACTGCTCCCAGGGTCTACAGGTCTGGAGCTTGGGCGGCGCCAAAGCAAACTAGGAAGGGAGAGTTTCTTTATGGCGGCAGCTTCCAGCAGTGCCTCAAAGAATGGGTTGGCTTTGGCACGGTGGGAAGTGGGTGGTGGGGCTTTCTGGTTGGGAGAAGGGAGGAGAACCTTACTGGTCCAGCAGTGTTCTTGGGTAGAAAGGGGCTGGCCTGGGGTGGGAACACTTTTGATTCTTCCTGGGCTAGAACCCAGAGTCATCAAGCTTCAGGAACAAGACAGAAAATTCATTCTGTTCCCCTTTCCCCAACCATTGTCCCTCTCTGACTTAAGGCAAGCTGGACCCTAGTGCCCTCTCCTCAGGACCCTGGGTTAGCCCTGGGTCGGTAGGGGCCTTCAGGGCCTGGAACAGGAAGGTACCTCCCCTTTATACCTGGACAAAAAGCCCATTGGAACCAGGAGGGTTGAGCCTGGGGGTGCAGTTGAGGGTGGGCACCAGAGGAACCTGGGAACTGTCGCTTCATATCTGTGCATCTCTGGCCTCGGTCTCCATGAGGCCCCTCTGAAGTGGGTAACAGAAGCAGGGGAGAGTCAAGGTGCTGCCATGAGTATATATATGCCATTCACCCAAGTCTCTCTGGAAAAAAAGTTGCTGGTGGCCCTGCAGGGTGTCATTTTAGTCTTGTTTACACTTCAGGTCGAACCCTTCTTCCCCAGATGCCCTATAAATTGGGGTAGGGGTGAGAAAGGCAGGAAGCCTCAAGTTGACAGGAAGGGAGAGGGAGCTGTAGTAGCAAAAGAAACCAGCCTCAAGGTAAACTGGGGCAGTAGGGTGCTGTTTATGGTCAACACTCCATCCTTGCTTTCTGAGGCCCTCTCTCCAGGTTAGTGTCCTGGCCACTTGCACCCATATTTTTTCCCACCAGTGCTCTGGAGAATTCACATTTAAGTTCATGAACAGGTTCAGTCAATAGCAAATTTCATTGCACACCTTTCACGTGCAAGGCTTGGTGTTAGGTACAGGGGCTACAATGGGAAACACACAAAAGGCATGGTCTTGGTCATCATTGAATAGTCAATGGAGTGGGAGAGACAGACATTAACCAAACAGTCACACTAATAGAAGAGTATAATAGGATCAGACAAGGCTTCCTGAGGAAGTGATATTTGAGCTAAAGAAATGAATCTCTAATGCTGAAATTCCAATCATTACACTGAACCCAAAGGAGACATTTTCAGACAAAGACTTTCTGAAGGACCCCTGAAGTCATACCATGTAGGTAGCTTTCACAGCCCTGGAAATATCTCCAGGCCATGAGTAGCCAGCAGGTCCCAAGGGGGAGGATTGACAACATTCTGACAAGAGGAAGAGATGAATTTGAAGCCCATGGGGTAACTGGTATTTAGTGTCATCCTTTGCTAAAAATAATCCATGACAATATGGAAATGTGTAAAGGCTGGCCCTGGGGACCAATGATAAAGTGGGTATAGCCTGTGGGGAAGAAAATTTGTTTTTGTAAATTATTCACTGTAAAGAAAAAAGAAAGGGAGCCTCGTTTCTGGGTTTTCTTTCCCTTTTCGCACTTCCTTCTGAGTTATGAATGCTTCTCATTGTACAGAGGCAGTGGGGCACAGAGCTTCAGGCTGAGCTCCTTTCTGGGGCCCGAGGTGTAAATTTGCCGGGCTGCAAATGTCTGAAAAACAGCCAGCATGTAGGAGGGAAGGGAGACTACACCTCCAGGAGGGGCAAAGAAATTGATCAAGGGGCCCCAAATAGCTTTCATTTGAGAGAGGTGGTCCCACCACAATGGCAGGGCAGATGATAGCTGAGAGCTCAGCATGAACAAGGGAATCTGATTGTGAAGGGTCAGGATAAGGCCAACAGAACTTGTTTAGCAACAGGAGGTAAACCTGGGACTTCAGGGACCTTGTGGGGCAAAGCTAAAGGAACTAAGATTATTGATCTAAGAGACGTTTAAGGGTGGGGTGGAAGGCAGTAGAGAGAGAAAAGAGAGGTTGATCTTTAAATATAAGAAAAGCCACAACTCAAAGATGGTGACTAGCTGTTTCTCAACCACACTAGGAACAGAACAAGAGGAAACAGGCCTATACTGTAGCATGAAGAATTGAGATTAGATAGCAGAAAGAACTTCCTGACTACAGGCATTCAGAGAAACTAGACAAAATTACCAAGGGATGTTGTGTGTAATTTATAAATATGGGGGAGGTGGTGACAGTAGCAATAGAACTGGATAAAGGTATGAGAGGGCTGGTTTTATAAGGACCATGGACAGAAGGGGACAGACAGGTAGGAAAAGTAAAGGGGTTAGGAGCAGGTGCTTATAAGGAAAAGGAAAGTGCATATGTAAAAGATGAAAGTGTTTTCATGAAAATACTTTCATAATAAAAATATCAATGAAATTTCCATTGGAGGTAAGCCAGTAAAACTAGCATACACTCTCCTGTGACTAGAATAGGGTTGGGGAATGGACTAAGAAGTTGTTAGGACCCCTTGCAGCATTCTTCAGCCCTCTTGTGTCCTGGCTAAATTAGTCTCAATGGGGCAGCCCATATCCCACACTCTAACAGTTTTGGGTAGCACCCCTATGTTGGGGCATTGGGGTAAGACTGACCACCCCAGGTACTTGTTGTAGAGGAGGAGGATTTCTCCTTCATGCACACAATGAAGATTAGACATGGGATATAGCAGGAAACAACAAACCATGAAGGATCCTTGCCATGGGAAACGGGAAACTTGCAATTTAGTGGTGGAGACAGATATCAAATAGTAATCACACAAATAACAATATCATCACGATTATAATGAAGTAAAAGTGCAAGAAGCCAGGAGAACACAGGCCATGGGGACTTTACCCAGAATTAGAAAATCTGCAAAAGAAAATTCACCTTGTAAAGACATGGGGCACTGAATGTGCCCCGCTGTGAATGATTCTTACCCAAAAATCAGTAGTAAGGAAAGGCGAAATAATCCCAGTCACTGCTAATGCCCTAAGATGTGGATTTTGAAAATCCTCTGGTTCACTGAAGCACCCCCCGTCAGATAGGAGCAAACCCCCAAGGAAATTTTCTCACTGCCAAGATCAGACAGCCTTGATTTAGGCATAATGATTCTCTTAAGGAGTGTAATGGCCTATCAGCTGAAAGTCAGGACCAGGAAGACTTTGAAGAACTCATCACCTGCCAGATGAACAGGAAGGATGTCAGTGAAGAGAATAAAGAACTAATGTGCTGAAAATTACACTTGAAACTGACCCCTAGAAATGACCATGTCTCCCAAATGCTGTGCCCTCAGTCTCATCTTTAAATGTGAGAGGCTTTGCTAGTATATTCTATTAATAGTATTAGCTGCAAGGTGTGCCCAGGGCTGTTGAGCAGAACAACTACTGATAGACTCTGTGATCTTGGCAAGTGCAACCACTTTGGACCTCAGTTTCCTTCTCTAGAAACTGGTGGTAATGTGGTTGGGAAAGTTAAGGGAGAGGACACGCCCAGAAAGCGCTGGTATCCCTTCATTGTCATTAGGCAAGTCTTATGTGGTACTAGAACAAAACCTTATCTGGCTTGCCTTGCCTCCCTTCTTCACTAAATCCTTCTCTCACTTACCCTTCCCCTTGCCCTGTCAATCACATACCATTTCCTGCCCAGAGCCAGGTGACACCTGAAACCCAATCTGGCAAGCTTTTTCCCTGTCAAGGCTTGCTCTCTCTATCTTCTTCATTCACACTCAGGTATAAATGACAGGGAACACTTTTGGTTTTACCCCCTGCTGGGTTGTAGAGAGCTTTGAAATGTTTACCCAGAGATCAAAACCTAACAGAAGCACCAGGGTGCCCTACTGGCATTGTTCACAAATGTGAAAGGATTTCAGAGGGCAATGGGGCTGGGGACAGCCTCTCTCTTCCCAGGGTTGGTAGCTGGCACCTTCTGCCTCCATATGCACCTTAGACAGACACACAGAGTCTCAGAACTGGTAGGAGTTTTCACAGCCATCTGGTCTGACCCCTTCCCGTTACACATGAGGAAACTGAGGCCCAATGTGGGGTGGGTACCTGCCCCTAACCAAACAGCCAATTAGTGACCAGCTGGAAAGAGAAACCATGTCTCCTGATTTTCTGATCCAATGGTCTTCTGACTTCTCGTCTCTAGACGGTTGTGCACATCCCATCCCAGTAGGTACACAACCTCTCTATGCCAGGAGACCAGCTTTGGGTACACCTGATGCCAAAAATGGTGTTTTTTTATTTGATTTTATTTAATGGAATTGACCAGTGGTTTGGGTGTTATGGAGCCCCGGCCCTGGAATCCTGCTTCTGCTCAGGCTGGGGCTGCATGCCACAGCTACAGTCATGCAAGGGGGACAGAAAGGCCTGCTGTTCGGGTTGGAAAAGAAATCAGTTGCTGAAACATTGGTCTTTTTGAAAGTTCCAACCACAGGGGCTGGCTGGCAGAGCCGCCGTCTGGGCTCCCCCGGAGGATCCGGCCCTCCCCTTCAGTCTGGGAGTTAGTTTAGGAAGCTGGCCCGGCCTCGGCAGAAGATCCCGAGAGCAGCGCTCACCCCAGGAGCTCCAGCCTTCCCTCAGAGCCTGGGAGCCCCCCAAAGGCACTCAGGGCTGTGAATTTCCTCCCGCCTCCACAGCTGAGCCAGCCCAGGCTGGCCCTGAGGCTCCCTGAGCACTTTTTCTTCTGAGCCTGGAGTTTCCAGTTGCTCCCGCCCTAGCCCGGCAGCTACAGAGAAAGCGGGAGAGAGGGAGAGAGGGAGAGTGGGCTCAAGTAAGACAGAGGAGGGAACCAACCCCAGCCAGGCAATCCAGGCTTCCCTGGACAGCGGTGACATGAAGGTGGAAAGGCTGGAGGAGCCCCAGCTTGTGGAGGAGCCCCAATTCGGGGAGAACCCAGATCTTGGGGAGGAGGCACAGTTCCTGGAGGAGCTACAGCTCGAAGTGGTAGAAAGTGGGTCAGATTTAGATCCAGAAGATTTGGGTTCGAGTCCAGACTTTGCCACCAATCTGATGCTTGAGCTTGAGTAAGTAACTCCCTGCCCTTCTGTGGGCGGCTTTCCCTACTTAATGGATGGGGGAGGGGAGAGACAAGATGGTCTCTAGGGTCTCTTGCGACTCAGATATTCTGGGAGACTATGCTTCTAAAATCTTGATGTGTGGGGATGGGATGCTTGGAAACTTGAACCCCAAGTCGTTGGACCCCAGAATGTCAGAATGGTGTTGTGGGGGAAGAGGGAGTTCACATAAACAAGACAAAAGAAAAAGAACTAAAAGGTGGTAAATGTGTAAGAGTCATGACCCCAAGAGGGGGTCCAGGCTGAACAGAATATTAGGGTATTAGGGTAGATTTTCAAAACTCAAGGATGATGGGCTAGAAATGAGTTAGTAACGAGAACCAGGGTGTTTTGGGTGTCATTAATGTGCAGTTGCTAATGAGCCCTTCAACCAAAGGTTTCACTGATCAACACCTAAGTGCACATATAGGAATAACATTTATCGGGTGTCGGGCAGATGGAAGGGGGGAGGAGGGGATGGGTATTTACATACATAATGAGTGTGATGCACACCGTCTGGGGGATGGACACGCTTGAAGCTCTGACTCGAGGGGGGAGAAGGGGCAAGGGCAACATACGTAACCTTAACATTTGTACCCCTATAATATGCTGAAACGAAAAATAAAAAAAATAAAAGCAAGTGTAAGACGAGAGACTAGACTGGCCCTCCGTCTCCTCCGTCTTAAAGACCTCCTTTCTTGGTAAACCCCCACTCTCACCAGAACCACTGTTCCATGATTCAATGCAGGTCCCTTTGAGAATCTTACTGCCACTATATATAGCTACTCTCCCTCCAATAATGCACAGAGGAGCTACCTAAAACCAATCTGCTTGGCGGTCATTGGTATTTGGTACATTTCACTGCATTCAGATTCCTTCAAAGTTGATCATCCCTCTCTGGGTTATATGGTGAGAGTCTCTAAGCCATAGCAGGTGACATTTCACTAACCAGAGAGCACCTTGCCAGGCCAGGCTCCCTATATGGCTTATCATCTACAGTGTCTTCTGCCAACCACATACCCACCAGCATCCCCACTCTGCTGGGCAAACTGCGGTGGTGACAGTGAGTAGACGAGGAAACTCCCTCCACCTGTCTGGACACCTGCCCAAAACCCTGGTGCCCTCACAACCACACTGCTCCCTCCCTGCTAGGCCTCCTCCTTGGCTCAGTTCATTCTTTCAACAATAATTTCATGGGTGATTTCTGACCACGCAGTTAACCTTAATCAATTATAGATTCCTAAGATTGGAAGGGATACTAGAATTCCCTCAGGTCAATGGTTTTCAGGGAATCCTTAAGGTCCTCCTTGGCAGCTATAGGAAAGGGAGGGGGAAGGGAGAAAGGGAGGAGAGCTTGGGGTAGGGGAGGAGAGGCAAGGACAAATATGATGGAGGGAAGGGTAGGAGAAGAGTGTTTGGAAGAGGACAAAAAAAGAAAGAGGAGAAGTAGATTTTGCCACCTCCCTCATCAGATAGACACAAACCCTCACCTGGAAGACACAAACAAGGTCACAAATAAGAATCTACAGGTGTCTTTTAAAGTTTGTAGAGCTTTGGTCCTCGCCTGGCTTGATTTTTCCTCAACAGAGGGTTTTCAAGCTGGTTGGTTAGTTTTCCACTGAACCAAAAGGTGTCCCCACGTGGGTGGTAGATGTTCGGGACACTAGGAGCCCTGGGAGCTGAGTGGGCAGAGCTCCTGGCCTCAGCCCCACCTCCCTCAGAGTTTTTCTGCTCCTCCTCTAAGGACTTTGTATCCAGAGACCCTGACAGTTTCCAGATTAGACTGGGGGATGGGGGTAGGAATCAGGGGTGATTATCTGTTTAACAACAACAAAAAAGTTGTAAGCCACCGAAGGACTTTAACTCCCCAGCTGAAACAAGAGTCTCTTCTAAAGCACCCCCAGTGGGTGGACACATCGCCTAGGCTTGAAGGTATCTACATAGAAGCTAGTTCCTTGGGTCAGCCTTGATTGTTAGAGAATCCATCTGTTTAGTTAAAATCAGCACACTCCATATCTTTCTTGCCTGCAGAATGCTTTGGCCCCTCCTCTCCTGTTCCCACTACAGGCCTCTTTTGTCTCCTGACCCTGAGGAGCAGGCTCAGGGAGGGGGGTGGTCACTGGCTTCCCCTGGGGAGGGGAAGACCATGTTCCAAACTAGGGGTACCATGTGCTCCCTGGGGCCTGTGTGAGCTTGGGCTGGACAGGAAGGCTACTGATGTGGGCTTGGGGCACTCCAGCTGATTCAGCCCCTGGGGCCAAGGCAGAGGAAGTCCACTCCACAGAGGGCACTGGCCTGGTTAAGTGTGGAGGCTAGTGTGGTCTAGTGTGGAGTTCCCAGCCGGGAAATAGCTCGAGGGAAGGAACACTTGACCAGGAATAAGGGCCCTGTGTTCTGTTACAAACCCCAGCCCTGGCTGGGGCTGTCACCTGAAAGGAGAAAAATAATAAGGGCCAGGGCCCTGAGAGGAAGGAGGGAGGGAGCCAGGCTCAGGACGGTATCCTGGCCATTTGGGGCAGTCTGAAGCCCTGCCGGCTTTACATTGGAGAAGGAAATAAAGCCGTGCTTGTTGGCTGTGGGGACCATCTACATGCACTATACAGAGAGCACTGTTTCCCCAAGTGTGGTAAACATACGCTGGTGGTGTGCAAGAGGATTTTAGGTGGTACGTGGACTTTGTTTTTCTATTTTTATAGCTATTTATTTATTTAACATGTATTAGGGGGAAAATGTGGCTAACATACCCTATGATTTCAAAAATATTATTTCTAAGGATGAGGCATTTTTTGTTTTTGTTTTTTTCCATTTTTCTAACTTTTTAAAAATTTTAGAATATTATGGGGGTACAAACATTTTGGTTACATGGATTACTTTTGTATAGTTTGAGTCAAAATTATAGGTGTGTCCATCACCCAGATAGTGTGCATTGTACCTGTTAGGTGTGTGAATTTACCCATCGCTTCCTCCCCCCTCCCACCTGTTTGATTTCCACTGAATTTTACTACCATATGTACATGTGTTGATCATTTAGTTCCACTTTAATAGTGAGTACATGTGGCTTGTTTTTCCATTCTTGCTATACTTCACTTAGGAGGACGGTCTCCAGTTCCATCCAGGTTGTTACAAAAGGTATTAGTTCACCTTTTTGTTATGGTTCAATAATACTCCATGGTATACATATACCACATTTTATTAATCCATTCATGTATTGATGGGCACGTGGGCTGTTTCCACATCTTTGTGATTGTGAATTGTGCTGCTATAAACATTCGAGTGCAAATGTCTTTTTTATAAAATGTCTTTTTTTCCTTTGGGTAAATACCCAGTAGTGGGATTGCTGGATCGAATGGTAGGTCTACATGTAGTTCTTTGAGGTATCTCCATACTATTTTCCATAGAGGTTGAACTAGTTTGCAGTCCCACCAACAGTATATAAGTGTTCCTTTCTCTTCCCACACCAGCATCTGTTGTTTGGGGACTTTCTGATAAAAGCCATTCTCACTGGAGTTAGGTGATATCTCACTGTGGTTTTGATTTGCATTTCACTGATGATTAGAGATGTTGAGCATTTTTTCATGTTTATTGGCTATAGTCAATCTTCTTTTGAAAAGCTTCTGTTCATGTTTTTTGCCCACTTTTTAATGAGATTGTTTGAGGTTTTCTTGCCGATTTGCTTGAGTTCTTTGTAGATTCTGGTTATTAGCCCTTTATCAGATGTATAGGATGCATATATTTTCTCCCATTCTGTAGGTTGTCTATTCACTCTGTTGATTGTTTCCTTGGCTGTGCAGAAGCTTTTTAATTTAATCAAGTCCCATTTATTTACTTTTGTTGTTGCTGTGATTGCCTTTGGGTTCTTTTTCATAAATTCTTTGCCTAGGCCAATATCTATAAGAGTTTTTCCAACCTCTTCTAGAATTCTTATAGTTTCATGCCTTAGGTTTAAGTCTGTTATCCATTGTGAATTAATTTTTGTGAGAGGTGAAAGGTGAGGATCTTGTTTCAGTCTTCTACATGTGGCTATCCAATTTTCCTAGCACCATTTATTGAATAGGGATTCTTTTCCCCAGTGTATGTTTTTGTCTGCTTTGTCAAAGATCAGATGGCAATATGAGGATGGTTTTATACCTGGGTTCTCTGTTCTGATCCATTGAACTATGTCTCTGATCTTGTGCCAGTACCATACTGTTTTGGTTACTATAGCCTTGTAGTATAGCTTGAGGTCTGGTAAAGTGTTGGATGAGTCATTTTTTAAATAGTGAATCTGCTTAAAAGTTAATGTAGAGAAAATACTAAGTGGGTAACAATACTCAGATATGGCAAAAATCTTGACAGTAGTAGACAGATAACTAGAGCTGAGGACATGCTGCTATACTGTGTGTTAGCAGAGGTGGGGGGAGAGAAGCCAGAGGTAAGTATCAAGAGCCATACAGTACAGTTTGAGATCATCTTTTCCATGTGTACCTCACTTGAAGTCCCCCTCTGACAGCCTTATTCCAAGTGTAAGAGCAACCTGCTATTTTTATATCCCTGGTGTCCTGCTCTGCCCCATGACACTCAACACTCCAGATTAGCAGCAGGCCTTTCCCTTGGTTGAGGGCACTGTCTCTACCCTGCTCCAGCAGACATGGGGAAATAGGTGCTGGAGAGTTGATGGGGCTGTCCTAACTAGCCTCCATTGATTTCCTTTCAGCATTGTTCACGGGCATGTTCAGCTCACATTTAAGGAGGTATTTCCGGAAAGCAAGTCAAGAGGTTACAGTCTTTCTCTGAATGCACAAAGCCACAGTAGAAGGACAGGAAATATGTCACTGTGGCAATGTCACATGGACTTGTGCTGATTTCTGGACAGATTCAGACAAGATTTAGTGGGAAATGTGTACAAAAATCAAACTGTACAAGAAGATTCCCACTTGTGCCAGGATTTTATGATGGGCTCTGTGTAAATATGTTTGGTCCTCTTCCTCTTTCCATTGCCCTGTGATACAGAACATGATCATTAGTCCTGCTTCTTCCCAGGGCTCACCTTGCAGATTTCATGAGGGTGAGCCCTGGAGGGAAGCAGAAAGGAGATGAAGGTTATGGGTCTGGTCTCCTGCCTTCTAGCTGGGTTACACCTCAGAAGCCTTGTGTGTCTTTCCTATGTTGTTCAGTCTGTTGAACTGTCTTTAGCAGAAGCCTCAAGCAGAGACAGCTGATCTTCAAACACCTCTAAGAAAGGAAATACAACAATGTCCTTTGGTCAGACATTCCAGTGTTTAACAACCTCTTCTGCCTGAGATTGCTCCTCCTGATTCTGTCCTCCAGCTTTCCTACGCTTATACTTAATATGCTTAATATGCTTAAATGATAGTTAAGATGTCCCTTGTCAGCTTTCTCTTCCAAATTAGCTAAATCCTTCAAAAAAAAAAAAACAACAACAACTTTGAACTAGTTTATATTTCTCCATCTTATAGTGTACAAGTTCTCCGCTAGAGATTTCATTCTGTCCTCTGCAATAGCTGAGATTGTAGTACAAAAACCTTTGCCTTTAGTCAGTCACCCCAATCCCACCTCTGATCAGTGACACACATTTACAAGACTGCAGGTTAAGAAAGGAATGAAATTAACTGGACTGCAGAGGACCCAACTGCCTGCCCTAACCCCCTGAGCTAGCTGTCTTACAGGGAACTGGAGCTATGTAGGGCTTCATTAGTGGCTGATGACCATGGAGTAGAGAAGGAAGATGACCTCATAGTTCCTACATGCTTCTTCCCTATTTAGAGTATTCAAGATCATGCTTATTCCTTAATGATACTAAATTGTGTGCTAGCGATTCATTGCAGCCTCTGCCTTTAGCTGCCTACCCACATAGTCCCATTTTTGTATCTGAGTAGAGTCACATTTTGATTATCCCTATATTCATTATCCACATTGTGAATGATCAATAGCAATCACAAAATTCCCTTCCCAATCACAGATTTCCCTTCCCTCACCTTCTAGCTAGTTTCTGGGAACTCAGGGGTGCACGGTCACTTTGACACCAGTCCAAGTAGAGCATAAATAAAGAAGATTCTTGCAAAAATAAATTACACACTCACATATGGATTACAAATCTGAGCATGGTTGAATTTCACATGGCTAGGGTAATGTAGGACTTGTGGCATAGATAATCCAAAATAAAAGATAGTACAGGGGAAAAATCATAGATAGCTAGCTTTGAAATTGCAGGATGCATCTAATTTTTTTTCACAGTTCTGCCTTCCTAATTATTTGGGCTGATATGAAAATGACCTTACATCCCTGGAGTGTACAGAAACTTGGAGAAACTGGATGTAAGGAGAAGCTAAGCTGAGACCAAGCATTGCCACTGATATTTCACAAAGTGGAAAAGCTACCCGGAAACATTTGGCAGCTGATTTCCAAGCATACAGAAGTCATTTCTGTGTGTCTTTGGACTATGTCATATGTTTGTGTACTAAGTGAATTTGTCCAGGAAGGTGTAAGGTGCCTGCACGCTGGTACCTAGTTTGACTTGGGGAGACAGAGCCAGGGAGTTCCCGGGAAATCAATAGTTCCCTTCTCCCATCTCACCATAGCCCAGTGGTTGTATCACAATGCCTGGTCTGATCATCTGACCTGTGTGAGTCTGAAGGAGGTGGTGCAATTCATCTGAGGAAAATCACATCTGAGACAGGAAGGGGCATGGCAGCCTCTTCAGCCAAGGATTTATGTATCTGTCACAGGAGGGAAGTGTGAACTGAGAAATGACTCCCAGAAGTGCTAGAATTGGAAGAGGCAGCACTGCTACCTATCACAGTCAGTAGTGTATTCATGGAGAATCTATGCTACCTCAGGAGGCCAGCATCCTGGCCCTTCCTCCCTTCCTCGAGTCCATCCTCCCTCCCTCTCGCCTCTCTGGCTCAGCACACACTTAAGAAAACAGAGGAGAGCTGGCCAGGTGCACTCTGCCAGCAGCCAAGCAGTAGGTGAAGGAAGGATAACAGAGGGGCTTGTGCTGTTCTTTGTCTGGCAGTTAGAGGCCAGGGGGATAGGTCTCAGACCCTTGAGCTAGTCACAGCAGGCTTGTGGCTGATACCGTTTTGCTGGAGCTAGTGGCAACCTGGATGGATGAGGCTCCTCCAGTTCCTGCAGCCCACAGAAACCAGCAAGCTCACTCAGTTGGGCTCTATCTAGACTTAATTCTTGCTGTCTTTGTGAATTGATTTTTGCATTTTTGCCTGCCATGTGTATCTTGGCTATGGGACCTCTGCTGAGCCTGGGACTGAGTCTTTTCTTCATGTCCTTTCTCCTCTGCAAGACTGCCAGACCAGCTCCCTTGGCAACTTCATTAGGCTCCAGTGGTGTCTCTGGGGAATCTAAGCTGGGCAGCAGTGCTCCATCTCTAGGGCTCTCTTCCATCCAGATGGCTTTTAACCCCTCCAATGCAAAGGGAACCCAGCTGAAAAGTCAAATCCAGCTGTTTGGGAGTACCCACTCGCTGGCCTGGCAGAGAAAGGCTAGGAGAAAGGCTAGGACAAATCCCAAGCCTCCAGGCATGGGTCTTTGTGCTTCTCTTCCCTATTCTGTCTCCAGGGCAGGAACTTGTCTAAGGGGGCAAATGCCTTTCCACTCCCCAACCATGACAAAGAACTAATGACTGTTTTCACTGCTCCTCTCCTCTGGAAGCAAGGGGTGGGCCACACCAGGCCTTGAAGCCCAGTAGGAAAAGTAAATGCCATCTAGGATCCAGATTTAGTCCCTTCTTACCAGCACATGGTCTCTGTATTACATGGGAAGAGATGAGTATGAATCCTGGGGAAATGCCTCAGTCTGGAGAGGGGATTATATCTCCCTCGTTGTAAACCTGGTTGCCAAATCAGAACCATTTTCAGCTGGGGTAGAGGAACCAGGCCCATCACTCAGAAAACAGTGAACTGGGTAAGATTTGGTTTTGACGCTCTCTTTTTCCCCTAGTTCTCCTGTCTAGCACAAGCTCCTTCACACTCCCTTCTGCTGAGGGGCTCTCAACTATAGGATGATAGCTCTTGTTCCAGAACTTTCTTGATCCCCTGCCTCTTAACTATAGCCTTCAGGCCTTGCTTCCTGCTAATGCTAATACCGTGTTTCCCCAAAAATAAGACCTACCCACAAAATAAGCCCTAGCAGGATTTCTAAGCATTTGCGCAATATAAGCCCTACCCTGAAAATAAGACCTAGTGATGGGCGTGGCTACGCAGCGTATCTGCACAACCCATGCATTTCGTCGCGGAGTGGTAAGGAAGAGGAGAGCCCTTCTCATCTGCCCCATCGTGACAGCTACTATCCCAGAGGTGACCAGAAAGGTGCGGGCAGCCCCACCAACAAGGTCAGCTCCCCCTGTCAGGTCCCGGCCATCCTGTGTGTGCTGCAAGCTGAGGCTTTGAGGGGAAAATAACACATCCCCTGAAAATAAGCCCTAGGGTGTCTTCTTGAGGAAAAATAAATATAAGACCCTGTCTTATTTTCGGGGAACACGGTATGATGCAATGAATCCAGCTAAGGTGTAAACAGCTGGTAGTAGCCGAATACGCTCCGCTTCACACATCACCATTGTATTTAAACCTGGGCTTTCCAAAGCCAGCAGCAAAGTGCTCCTCCAAGGAGGGGAGTGGAGCTGAGCTTTTGGGGCTTGGTCCCTCTGACCTTTATCCTCTCAAATCATACCCTGCAGGCAGCCACCTCTCCATCTATGTGTAAGGCCATCCCTAGAGATGTGGATGGCTTTAGTAGAGGGAACTGAGAACATCCTGGCTAGGTGAAGTCCCCAGGTTAGCCTGCAAAGAGCAGGTAGCTGAATTCTGCCTAGGCCTCTTGTCTCTCCCCTGACCATCCAGGCAGGCACTTATGGAAGATGCGCGGAAGAAACTGGAAATCCTCCCTAGTGCATACCTGACTCAGTTGACTTTTTAAATATCTGAGAAGGCAAGAGTGAGGCAATTACTTGTAATAGCAAAACCATTCTCGCTTGAAGGGAGGAGCTCTAACCACTTACAGAGCGAGGGTTACAGTCATTCTGAGGGGTCTGTTGCAAAGCTATTTTTGGCTCATTTGCTCTTCTTTCCTCCTTGAGTTCTGTTCCCCTCTAGGCCTCTCAGGAGCCTCTCTCCCCACCTCCTTCCCCGTGTCTGCGCTCATGCAGCTTACGCAGGGGAAGTAACCTCTAGCCAAGTGATTCTCTCATCCAACACATTTTCCGAGATGGTCCCACTGCTCCCTTCCAGAAGAGCAGGGACAAAGACTGTCTGGGCCGACATAACGACCTCTTCCCCCTCCGCCCAAGCACACCGGAATTCCAAATGCTCTCGTTTCCTTCTAGCGCAAATGGCTTTTGCTGCTGATCTTCTGCTCTGGGTTACCCATTTCCTGCTCAACCCTGGCACAGCAAATGTGTCTCTGTAGCAGCTTACCTCAGGGTAATTTGAGAAGCAGCTCTAGGCCACCACATGTGGAAAAGGAATCAGGGGAAGACACATGTGGAATAAGAATCTCCTAGAGAAAGATGCTGGGCCTTTGTAAACGGCTTTAATAATATAGAAATACCAGCACCGGATGTTTCTAGGATGCCAGCATAATTTACTCGAAGGTGATTTTTTAATTATTATTATATCCTCCCAGTTTCAGTGACTTTAACAAAAGCCCTGACACTGTTCCATCTGCCTCAGGGAGTCAGCTACCACCCATCTCCTGGCCACGTGAAAGTCTTGGGCACACATACCCCTATCCAGCTTGGAGCTTCCAACTGGTACCTGCAGTATCTGATCAGTTTCTGCCTAGTCAGTCAGATGTGCCCTGTTGCTGAGCCTGTTTGAGTGGGGAGGATGGGAAAATGGGGCAAGTGCTCCAGGAGAGAGCTGTTCTCAGTTTCCTACATGCCCCCCCCCCTCCCCACAGTCCCTAGATCTCTCTCCTGGTTCTGTGTCTCCTTGTTTCTGGGCACCAGTCCTGGCCAGGCCCAGTGCCCCTTGCCTGTGATGCTGGGTCTGCAGTTTTGCTCACCATACTCACTCTGCCACCCCACCTGTCACTTCCACCACTTCTCCTCTGCTCAGCCCCTGGGCTGGTGTCAGGTTTCTACCTGCCTGGCCACTAAGCCCCCCTAAAGATGTCTGATCAATTCCTTCTGGCCTTTTCCTTCTTACTATGCCAGGGATGCTCATTCATGGTGGGGCCACAGGATGGAAGGTGCTGCTTCAGCAGACTCACCCTAGGAAGCAAGTGCTTCCTCCTCAAAGCTAAGTGAGAAAGCAGGAGTATTGCTCACATTCACTATTCACTTGGCCCATGGCTTTGCTTTACCCATTTCTGCTTCCACATTTTAATTTTGTTTTTATTTAATTTTATTTTCTTTGTGGCAAGGTCTCACTCTGTTGCCCAGGCTGGAGTGCAGTGGTGCAGTCATAGCTCACTACAGCATCGAACTCCTGGGCTCAAGTGATCCCCCTGCCTCAGCCTCCTGAGTAGCTGAGACTACAGGCGGGTGCCACCATGCCTGGCTTGGGTCCACATTTTTAATAGACGTTCCAGAACCAGTTGCCAAAGCTGCAACCCCATTCTAGGGTAACCTGAGAATGCAAGCCTGGGACTCCAGATGAAGCTACTAGGTAGATAAAAAGTGTTGCACCCAACTCTGTCTGCCTTTCTATAGCATTCTCTTCCCCTCCCCCCTTCTGTGTGCCCTGCATGCCAGCTCCCCCAGTGCCCAGGCTGTGGCTGCCCCCATGGAGCACCAGGTGCTAGAGCTCCTGGTCTACACTGCCGATTCCAGTGTGCTCCAAGGGCAAGTGAAGGGTCCAGCCAGTGGGACCCCATGCCCATCACCCCAACTTCAACTCTAGTAGTTCTGTTTTCATGTGTCTTACATATTGGTTTTTCCATGTGAGATTCTGTTTGAAAGGAAGTGTCCACTATTTTTTTTTTAATAACTACTCTAGGCCTTTCTCTCTCCATATCAGAATTAACCTCCTCCTGTCCTCTTTCCTCTGGCTCTGAACTCTGCTAGTGGACGGTGGGGGTAATGCTAATCAAATAACCATCCCTACTCCAGGCTGGCTGGCAGTGCCGGTGTCTTCACCCAGTTAAGTTGGTGAGGAGAGCAGGCAGGTTGGCACTCTGCTTCTCCCATCACGTGGCTGCCTCTCCACCCATCATTAATAATAATCCCTTGAATTTGCATAGCACTTGACAGTTTCCAAAGCACTTTCACAGACTTTATCTTATTTGATCCTCTAGAAAGCCTGTGAAGGCCACCAGGGCAGGGGCTGTTATTTACATTTTACAGACTTTGGAGACTCCCGAGACCATTTAATCATTGGCCTCTCTGAAGAGCTTGCTAAAAGGGAACTAGTTGGTGTGAGCTGAAGAGTTGGTTAAAAGGAACAAGAATTGGAACAAGGGTTATAAAAGGAATGACAGGGCAGGGAGATGAAGCAGAAGGGAGGAAGAGCCCACAGCAACTCAGATACACCAGCCCAGTTTGTGGACCATTTCAGAAGCTGTATGGAATTTTGAGAAGGGCCAACCGAAGGAGGCAGAGATTTCTCCTTCTCCAGGACAGTGGCTGCTGGGGCTCCTGAGCCAGCCACTGTCTCCACCTTGTCTCTTCCCTACTCTACAAACCTGATCTTGTCACACAGCTCTCTTGAGGCTCATGGAGCAGAATTTCAAGTCCTAGAATTGGAAAGTCCCACAGAGATCATCTAGTCCAGACTCTCATTTTCCAGGACAGGAAACAGAAACTCAGAGACAGAAAAAGTCTTGCCCAAGGTCATACAGAGAAGTAGAGGCAGAGCCGGATTGAAACCCCTATCTCCCAACCTGTAGTCCAGAGAGTTTTCTGCTATTAACATGCTGCTGCTGCTGCCGCTGTGTGTGTGTGTGTGTGTGTGTGTGTGTGTGTAAGGGTGTGTGTGTAGGGGTGTGAAGAAAGCCTGTGGGCAGTGCCTGAAATCTCTGTCTGGTGAACTGCCGTGGCCTGGACCTTGTACCCATACACAATGGCTGGAGGTTAAAGCCATTTATAGGGCCTGGGGTATGATAGGGTGTGAGAAAGACAGGGTTCAGGGTTTCTCTCCCAAGGGGATTCACCCATATAAACTGCTCCAGGTAATTAAGATCCCAGAAGAATTGGCAGCTGCTTGCTGAACAAATTAGACTCTGCCTTTATGGGCATGTTCTGTGCTGGAGATCAGAGGGCCCTCCCTGATGTTTGGTTCATTAGTCATTGTTCCCTGTCAGAGCAAGCACTCAGAAAATTGGATGTCTGGCAACAGCCTGTATTTAGAAATTCAATAGCAAGAGCAGCAACAGCAACAGCCGAGTGTCTGGGACAGTGCTCCATGCACAGTAGGTGCTTGAAAAAATGCTTGTTAGCTAACTAATGAACTAAGTAAAGAAAGCCTTTAGTCCTCCGTGCTATTCAGAATGAAACAGTGTCAATAACAGATCTGATTGCTTTTCAGCTGAGCCACATTCGAACTTTTTTAATGGGCAGGCTGGCGGGACTTGGGTAAAAACACACTGGATGCTAGGTTTTCTGTGCAGACGGCATTGTGCAGATCACAGTGCTCACCGCTTAGATATCACACCGCATTTTGCTTAGATCAGATAGATCCACTGCTCCCTCTCAGCTTGCCCATGACTTCCTTCTAGTCAAATCCAAAAGCCTTTTTCCCAGTTCTAGGCATTTTTGGCCAGAACAGAGTAAGCCTGGCAGGGGACAAAACGAGGTCCCAGGGCATGTGTGATGAGGGGGAAGTAAGCAAGCTCCAAGAGGACATACAGGGTGAGTGGGCTTTCAAATCGATTTTTCCTTCTTCACCATCTTGCCACAGGCTGGGCCTGCCAGGTTAATTTGGACAGGCACTTTCGCATTGTTCTTAAACGTCAGGGAGAGATTTTTGTTTTTGTTTTGTTTTGATTCTTATACTAAATGTTCTTAGTTCAAAATACCCAGGATTCCTTGTAAAGGTCAGCTAGCATAGCAGGACTAAGAGAATCTTAGAAGCTTTTGGCAGTCACTAAAGGTTACCGCTGGTGTCTTGTCTATAGGCCAAGGGAGTGAACTCTGTGAGGGATTTCAAATGTCCTTGATGGACTTTTCCATCATGCTAAGAACCATTAGAAAAGCTTTTCTCCAATTCACCTAGCTATTCAGTCACTCCTCCAAACCCAATCCGCCAAGGAAGAAAGCACAAAGACTTTATTGAGCACAGACTCCTTTTGCCTTTGTTAGGAATGAGGATGTGTATGAGTGTGTGTATGTGTAACTCTGTATATATGTCAGGACTTGAGTGTGTATAAGGGGCTTGGGGAGTAATGTGGATGTGTATGCATGTAAATGTATGTAAAAAACCATCTGTTTACATTATATGCAAAAAGGCATGGAAAAAATGTATGGTAAATATATTTATGTTGGGGGAATACCTGTGTTTGTGAAGGGACAGCTGGAAGGATAGTATCTGGGAGAGCTGGTGTTTTTGTGTGTGTGGCATATGTGTGTAACTATATCTGGGTAACGAGGGTGTATGTGGAGGAGGGATGTGTACGTGCCTGCCTGTGTGTGTATGCGCATACGTGTGTATGCGTTTGTGTATGTGTGTATCTGTTTGTCTGTCTGGTGAGGGTGTAAATGTCTGGACTATCCTCAAGTCTTAGACCTGCCTGGGAGAACCATCTTGCCCCCCCCTTCCCTTTTCTGCACTCCCAGACCTTTTTAAGCTTTCTGCCTCTGTTTCCCCCTTCTTAGAAAGATATTTTCTACCATGTGTCCTCTCTTTCTCTGTTTCATGAGAAACAGAGAGAGGTGCCCCCTCTCCCAGGCCGCCTGCAGTCTCTTCCAACAAAGTGGGGCTGAGTGACTCCACCGGTGAGAAGGGCAGTGCTCAGCGATTGGGAAACAATCTCCAAGCCAATGAAATGTCTGCCTAAAGATTGTTCTTGGATCGATAGGAATCCTGTGGGTCACCCTTGGACAGATTAACATCATCAAGAAATGTAATATAGATATTCGATCCTAGAATTTTGGTGAATTAATTAAAGCCTTGTTTTTAGTTCTATTGAGAAGGAAAATCATTTATTATCTTTAGTCTGACCCTGTACCTTCAAGAGAACTCTTATTCTGTGAAAATAAGGGCTGAGGTAGGCAATTCACACATACTTGTGAAATCTAAGCAGATTATCTCACCAGTGGCTATAACTGTAATAAACTAAAGTGACCTCGGTTTAAACAAACAGATGTTTGGAGCTGACAATTGAAGTGCAAACATGACCCTAATTAATGTCTTGGTTAATAGTAAGTAGTTCACTCTTTAGGGATTTAGCTCAATTCTCAGTCTTTAGCTATAGCATATGTCTCCAGGCCCTTTCTATTCTTTCTGTTAGAAATTAAAGATTTCTAGCTACTCTGTCTGTGAAGCCACTTGTGAAGCAAGAGAGAAATACAACCGAGAGACAGTTCTGATTTGAAGAGTATTTTAGGAAAAGTATTCCTAAATACTGAGAGTTCCCATCCATTAATGTGTCTCCATCATCATAACAGTCCCCTTATATCTTCTCACTGGTAAACACATAAATAAGGTATTATATATGTTAACACACATTAATGAACAAACATGATATCCATGGTATCTAGTTTCAGATGATTTCATATCAGTAACGCACTCTGGATCCAATAGAGTCAGTCATATGGCTAGATTCAGGGAGAAGGGCATTTCTGGAAAGGAAACCAGAAAGCAGCCTAAAATCCTGTTGCCAAAGAGATGGATGAAACAGAGTAGAGGATGCTGGGAAATGAATTGTCTAGCTCCTGGGCTTCATGGCTGCTTGGTTTGAGGTACCCCACCCTCATCCCAACTGCTTATTTGTTATTTCATCAAGATGGCACAGGGAGGGGGTGGTTAAGTCAACTGACATGCTGGCTTTGGGTGACCCTTCCTTCAAGAATAGCTCTTTCTTTGCTGCATTGGATACATCCAGCTGCAGATTTCCGTCATCACTGGATACGCTTGCAGATGAATTCAGAAATTATACTGGCCTCCCCAATTGTTGTTACTGAGTTGAACGAGCACTATTGAGACTATCCTCTTCCCACACAACTGTACTGGGTGCCACAGGAGGATGAAGGAGGGGAGAAATTAACACCAAAGTCCTGCTTCCCACTCTTCAGGAGCTTTGGGTCAAGTTGGAAAGATAGGATACATGCACAGAAATCACTGGAGAACAATTACAAAGGTATACATCCATAGAAGTAAAATAGCACAAGCCAAAATGTCCCATAAAATGATGGGCTCTGGCATTAAGTGGAATTAGGTGGCAGTTGTAACTGTCTGTAATGCTTGCTGCAGAGTGAAAGATCAGAAGGACCTTGTGCTAACTGTTGTTTGTGTACCAGTCTTCAGCAAGGACAAGGAGAACAGAGGTGGTTAGGATAGGTTCTTCAGCATGTGTGTAAGTATTGAAAGTAGTAGGCATGAGTGTCTTGAATTCTGAGCTCTTTATTTTATGGATCTTCTCCCAGATATCCAGGGCACTCTATCTCAGAACACAATGTGTGCTATTTCCACACTGGCTATAGCAAAGGGCTGACAGCTTGCAGTAGTGGAGGATTGGCCATGTCAGAGAGGGCAGTACAGCAGTACCATTGGCCTCAGCTTGAGCCCCAGCCCATGGCTTGAGCACAGACCCAGACGATTTAATTTTGGCCTAGGCATACTGGGGTCAGCCTTGTGGACCTTGCCATCTGCCCACAATCTGGCCCCCAAGTTTGCATAAAGTTGAGAAAGCTTTCCATGGCTTATCACCTTCTCCAAGCTGGTAGGCACTCCCACCCACTTCCTCTTCCATGTTCATTTCAGGCTACACACTTAGGCCTTAACTGGAGTATTACATTTGGGCTAAGAAGGAGCAAGGTGAGCTCCAAATCCCAAAAATATGCTAAAGGCTACATACTTAGGTTTGCCCACAATTCCCCCTCCCAACCAGTGGACAAACTGGGACTGGGTTTCTACTCACTTCCAGAGTTTGAGTCCTCCTCAGTAGGAAGAACACTCTAAAAAGGGTGAAGGCAGGGAAGAGCAGGGGTCTTCAACCCAGCTCAGGCTTGACATTGAGCCCCAAGTGTGATGCCTGCTTGGCCCAGCATCGTCAAGAAGCATGTCTGTTGACAAGTGAAGGAGTCTAGAATGCTCCTTGCCCCACACAAGCATCCTGGCCACCCTCGGCTCACTAGGCTGCACTGCCCACTTTAACTCTGGAGCTGGGTCTACTGTTTCTGGGGCCTGAAATTTCTGCTTGGGCCTCAGGTTGGTATATCTTCTTTCAACCATAGCCAGGATCCAGAAGTGTTTGGGGAAGTACCCTGACTTCTAGTACCAGTTCTGCTAACCAGCAAATGTCTCTTCCCCTCTGCGGGCCCCAGTTTCCCCACATGTAAGATGAAAGGGTTGGACTAGATGATCCCTAAGGTGTCCTTCTGGCTCCAATGTCCCTCCTGGGAGTCGAAGTGCCCTCCCTTTTTTCATGAGGTAAACACTTTGCGGGGAGTGGGGGTGTGGAACAAGGGACGTTTGAGGACTTCCAGTTTGGAAGCTGGTGCAAAGTTCCCAGGCTGTGTTTGTTTTTGTGTCATGT
>VBSM01003151.1:4026871-4059688 GCA_008086735.1 Cheirogaleus medius | reverse complement strand
AACCTTAACATTTGTACCCCCATAATATGCTGAAATAAAAAAGAAAAAAAAAGTGGCCAGCATAGCCCCAAAAGGCTGAGCTGCGTTTGTAGAAGCACCCCAATAGAGAATGGTGCCAGTGGGGGCTGCCTGGTTCTGTGAGTGGCAGTTCTGGGCTCCGGGAGCTGAAGGCACCATCCCATCCCAGGGGGCAAGGAGCCCACGGGCTTCATTCTCTTCCCTAACCACAGCCTGCACCCCTTGCCTCAGTTGTGCCATGGGGATAGCTCAAGGCAAACCTAACACCAGCCCTGCCAGCCTGGCCATGTCTCAAGGGCAGGGTCCCTGATGTATTCATCTCTGTACCCCAATGCCTGCCACGTAGTGTCTGGTGAGCTGGACTCTGGAGAAATTCGCTTTAAAGCTTAGGTCTTACCAAGCAGGAGACAGTAACTTGGTCTGTGTGTATTCCCTAAGGTTTCCATGTTGAACTTAATCATTCTTTAGCTGAGTTTGACTAAGTGAGTACCGGTGAGATGGCAGCACCATGCAGTTGCTATGGGGGTTACCAAGAGGGCCGGGGCCCCATATGTAGATAATATTAGCTTCTGGTATCTGGCGGGCATTCTGCTGCGCATCCTCCCTTTCTTGTGCACCCCTCTCTCAGCATCACAGTTTTTCTCTCCCAGCCAAGCTTTTGGATCTTCTCCCTTACCCCATTCTTTCCTTCCCTCAGGCTTCTTCTATACATGGGCACGTTCATATGGTTCATATGCTTAGTCACAAGTGGCCCTGAAGTGTAATGAGCTTTGAAGCCAGACAGACCTTGATCTGAATCCCTAGTCACCCACTTTCTATTCCTGGTGTGCCTTGGGTTAAGTTTTTTTGCCCCTCTTAGCCTCAGATTCCCCCTCTGCATTTTGGGAATGATACGAATAATACCGACCCCGTGGGTTTGGGGAGGGTTAATTGAGATAGCATATATACTGTATAGGAAGTGCTTTGAACCACGTTTGGCACAAACTAGGTGCTGAACGACTGTTAGATGCTGGTGTTCATTACTGTCGCCCTGTGTATGTGGTATGCGTGATGATTGAGAGTGTCTGTCACACACAGCTGGGCTGATAGGACTGACTATGTAATAAACCATAGACAGACTGCCATAGACTCTGACCAGGACACTTAGAAGACAGTTTAGCAATTCTATTTGTTCAGCTCTGGCCGCCACAATCCTGTGTGCAACAAGGTGCAGAAGTCAAGAGCCTGAGGCACAGCTCAACCCCTTATCCCTGAGTCTGTCCCTCCCAGGCAGGGCTTCCCCTCAGGCCATAAGACAGACCAGACTGGCTCCAGGGCATGGAGCCAAATGTCTTCTTGGAAGCTCCACCTTCCCCTCAACTTCTCTGGACTCTGGCTTCCTGGCTTCCTTCATGTGAGGTCCTCTTTGTCTCACCTCTGTATCCCGCTCTCTACCCCTCTCCAGCACACACGTCCTTGCCACATTTTCCCAAGAGTGTGGTCAACCTTGATTGAGTGTATCCAAAAGGACAAGGCCAGGACACCACGGCCTGTTTATGACCATCTCCCTGGGGCGAGGGGGTTGCGTGTGCGTGTGTAGAGCCTGCAGCCTTGAGGTGCCAATTCCTCTGCACGTTAAACCTTGTGACGTCAAGATTTTTCATTCCTAATCCACATACTGATTGCTCGACCTTCCCTCAGCAGCAGCCTCTGCTGCTAAGCAGTCAGGGGGATGCTGACGCGGGCATTTCCATGATTTGTGATTGAGGTCTTCACGAATGGAGGTTTGTGGGGCTTGCCCCCTCCAGTTCCCTTGCAGGGGCACTTCCGATGGTTGGCACCAGCAACATGTCAGCTGCAGGGAGCAAATGGTGTGAGGAAAGAGATTCCAGGTCTTCTTTGGCTATGACTGATTCCTTATTTCCTCTCCTTTCCCAGTTTGGGAGCATTTGTTGCTGTCTGAAAGGCCGGGCAGTGCCAAGACCACAATAAACAGCTTGTCCAGTACACACAAGCTCTTTGGACCCTGAAATGTCAGCTGGCCAACTGGCTCACAGCTAGCCCCTGCTGCGTGCCGTTTGCATCCGGCCCCGACAATGCCACTCAGCACTTGTAGAGCCATGTGTCATAGCAACAAGCCTGGGGGGTTGGGGGCCACAGTGACCTGGCCCCGCTCTGGGAAGCCAAGCCCAGGGGCCACACTTAAGCACCCTGGCAAAAATTACTGCCTTAGGGACCCAGCTCTGCAGTCTCAGACCAGCAAAGTGGCCTGCTCTCTCCCTTACCCCAACCCAGGCCTGGCCCCACGGGCAACAGACAGCCAGACTCCCTATGCCCCATATGGCTGAACCGCCGACTGGTGGTGAATAGAAACATCTCGCCCAGTGAAAGCTAGTGGGGTGTGGGGCAAGCGCCTCCAGGGGGTGCAGACTAAGTACAAAGGGCAAGAGAGGAGAGGGAGCAGCAGCAGGGTCTGGTGGCAGGAGTGCCAGGCCAGGATCCAGGAAACCTGGGCTCTGCTCCCATCCCCTGCCACCAACTCCCTTGGCGTCCTTGAGCAAGATCACCCAGAGGGCAGGGTTGGGGGAGCAGGCACAGGGCCAAGACCTTGCCTAGGAGAAGATGAGCTGCGAAATCTTGTTCATGCATTCAAGAGGCGGAGGTGGGGTGTTTAACCAGGAAAACTTTCCATTGAAGAGCTACCTAATTGCCTTTTGAATGCCTTGGCTGCATCTTGATCAGCAAGGGAACCAAACTCAGGTGCCCAGGGGACCAGTCAGAAAAGAGGGGGCCACTTCTAAAATGTTTGCCCTTTGACTTGGTTGGGAGGCCAACAGGCAGTGATCCCTGCTGCCAGGACTGAGGGCAGAGGGCACAGTTGTTCCTTAGCTATGGAAAGCCCTGGGATTGTCTTCACTTCTGCCTCTTGCGGCTACCCAGGCCAAATTCTCTGGTATGTGATGTTTGTCCCTGGTCTTAGGAGTTTGTATGGAAAGGGCATCTCCCAGATCACCACCTCAGGTGCCTGTGCCTCAGTACCCCATTGTCCAGGGACCCACACCAAGGCACAAGCTTACTCTCAGGATCCTCCTTCACATCTCATCCCTGAGCTTCCTATGCCTGGTAGCAACAAATCTGCTATTTATCTGGCTCTTTATGCTCAGTGGGAACTCACAGGGTGCATAGTCTTCAATAAATAGCACAAAACACAGTCGAGAGAAGCTACCACTGTTTGACACAGAATAGATTCTCAATAAATATTGGTCAAATGAATTCAGGCTAGAATCAACTCACGATACTCTCCTATAAAGGGCTGCATTTAATGATATAAATTTCAGGCTCCACAGTAGGACCCGTTTGGGGGCAGGAAGAAGAAGGCTGTTTGAGACCATGCAAAAAACAGCATGGGGGCAGCCACCCTCCGTGTGCGTGGAGGGAAGGTAGGATATATCCATAGTGTTTGGGGGGAGGATGTCTGGGAAACGGGCCAACATCCACTCCAGTCTGAGAGCCTCAGACACTTTCCAATGCAGGAAGGCCCCATGGTGGTGTCTAATTGGCCTTCTGGTTGTTCTCTTACTTACTGAAGGCTCAGTGTGGCAAAGTTGGGGCAGGGCTGAGCTCCCAGAATCTCTTCTGGAGCTTTGGGCAGCTCTTGGTTATTTCCAACCAGGTGCCACTTGCCAGAGAGGGCCTTGGATCTGAATAGCATTGCCTGAGGGAACCAGGAGGGCCTTGGCCAGGGTGTTCACAAGTCACTCATACCTCAGCATGCCCCCTGTGCCTCATCGGTTCAGGGCCTCTGAGAGCTGTGGTCTGGCCTTCACAGCTTCCCTTGCCAGATTCCTGTGTTGTCTGTGCCTTCACAGCATGGTGGTGAAAAAGAGCAGCCCAGGAGGAAAAAACAAACAGAGGAAAGGTCTTCGGGTCTGTTGACATTATAAATGCTATTGATTTTACAAGATTTTTCCATTGGGAGGACAGTGAGCTGACCTCATTTTGCAGCCGGCTCCGGGCTTTGACGCCACTGTCTAGGCCATGAACCGAGAATCCGAGAGGCAATGGCTTTATCTCAACACATACTTGATAGTCACCACTCTCGGCAAGGCCAAGCTGGGCCTCTGAAATGGGATGTGGGAGGATGTGGGTGGTTCTAGGCCTCTCAGCTCCTTCTACCTTTTGCCAGGGACGTAGTGTGACTGTGGGCCCAAGCACTCTCAGATCTTGTTGGACTTGGACATCAGCAGAAGAGGGCTTTTCAAGCAAGAAGGACCATAGAAATAAAGATCAGACAGGAAGAGGGTGGTTGAAAGAACACTGAACTAAGAACTGGTGACGTGGGCTTGCATCCCCCTCTGTGTCACTACTTAGCCGTCTGATTTCAGGCAATCTGTTTCCCCTCTCCTGGTCTCAGTTTTCTCATCTGTTAAGTGATAGGTAGAGGACCCTTCCAGCTCCAAAGTCCAGCAGGCTTGTGAAAGATACAGGAGTTAGGAAGGAGGAAAATATCAAGAAAAGAGGAAGGGATAAGAATTAAAAATTCCAGGACAGTACAGAAGGGGAAAACCGGGAGACAAGGAGAGGTGTGCTGCATTGTGGTGTAGTGGGAGTAGCCCCAAGTGGAGACTGTTCCCATCACTAGAGCTGTCTGACCTTCGGCAGGCCACTTCCCCACTTTGTACATCATTCAAGTGGGAGGAATGAGTTAGCCCCCTGCCACTCAGGCTGCTTTGTTGTTGGGAAAACTAGATCTACACATGCCAAACAATCAGAGAATAGATTCAGTGCTCAGTGGTGTGACATGGACAACAGGTGCATTTGGATAAGGGAAGGGTGATGGTGGCGGTGGGCTAAGGCCTTACCTAAAGCAGAGTGAAAAGCGGAGGCTCCAGGGTTAGACAGACCTGGATGGAGGATTGGCTCTGTCGGTACCTGGCTGTGTGACTCTGGGCAAGTCATTTGCTCTACCCAAATTTCAGTTTCCTCACCCATAAAAGGAAGGATTTGAACTAGTTGATCTTCAAAGCTCCTTTCATCTCTCAGAATATATGAGAAAACACAACACAACAAAAAGAAGCCAGGGATGCCAAGTAAGCCAAAGGGGAGAATTGTGCATTCAAGGAAGAAGCCAGCTGGTGTGGGTCAGGCACTTATGCCAGGAGTGAAGAAAATGACATTCTCAGAGCACTAATGGGTCACGGTGGGGGTGGGTGGTGCTGAGGAGAGGAAGGACATGGGGAAGGAAGAGGCAAGGCAAGGAAGGTCATGTCAAAGGAGTGATTGGAAAGGACATTCATGCATGTTCAGTGAGAGAGGGCTTGGTTGCCTCCGAGTATGCTGGGGAGAAGCCACCACCTGGTGTGGAGGTCTTAACGTGGGTCTCAGAATCGGATGTTGAAAGTGGGTAGTGAGTGCTTGCAGCAGACTTACCGAAGTATGAACCCCAAGTAGAAGGTGGGGAGCTGGAACACTTTCAAATTGTCAGGCCTCTTTCCACGGGGGGCGGGGGAGAGTGAAGTCAGAGGCTCGCCACCAATCTTTGATACTCTTGGATTTTATGCATCACTGATCCCTGCTCAAATGCAGAGATAGAGTCTGAACAGGTGTGGAAACTGAGGCCCTGAGAGAGGATTCAAACTGCCTGGGGTCACATCATAATTTCATGGCAGGGCTAGGAGCAAAGTTGGTCTTTCTAATTCAGAGCCCAGTACTCATGTGTGACTCTTGCCCCATGTGTTAGATGCTCTCGAACAAATCCCTAATTGGAATGTTGACCTCTTTGGGTGAAAAAAAATGGAGTGAAGAAAAACCATTTCCAGATAATTGAGGCTTTAAGGGCCTTGGGAGGCTTAACCGAGCTGAATGGTGCCTGGTGGGCAGCGACAGGGCCCATGCTTGGGCAGGGGCAGTGAGGGCTGGGTAAGGGTGAAGAATGTGGGTTCTAGAGTAAACTGGATCCTCAAATCTCAGCTCCAGCAATGTGACCTTGGGCTGGTCACAACCTCCCTGAGTTTCTGCTTCCTCATCTGTCATCTGCAAAAAAACAATTTTTTTTTACATAGGGTTGTGTGAACAATAAATGAAATAATGCATGAAAAGTGCTTGGCACAGTGCCTGGTGCATAATAAGCTCTCAATAAGTAGTAGCTATTATTATTGTTATTACTCTTATCGTTACTGGTAATAAATGAGATAATTTGCGATCTTCCTTGCCAGTCTCCCACTTCCCTCTTTACTAACTTGCTTCGGAGTCCTGCCACATGTTCAGCTGCTGAGTTTGGGGCCTCTGAGACCACCTTGTTCACCTCCATGACGGGACCAGCTTTCCCAGATGGCCTGTCCAAAGAGTCCCACCCCTTCCCAACATGCCTGCCAGCATGGGGCCCCAGCAACGGGCGGAGGGAGGGAGATAGAGACAGGTGGCAGGGGCCAGCAAAATGAGGCCATGCATTGCCACCCTGTCACCAGTTCCCTGGCAAGGTCTAGCAAGGTCACCTTTTGCTTCCAATTTCCTTCTTTGGGGAGAGGAGGGTTGAAACACAGCCCAGAGGGAGCATTTGGAAGCCCCGACAATTTGGAAGAGACACTCTCTCCAGTATTTTTCAGACCAAGAGACATTCCAGCCAAGGGCAATATCATCATCTTGTATATGAGCAGAGCTATTAGATCCATGCTGTGATGTGGTGGGCTTCATTCTCCAGCTCCTAGCAGCCCTCGATTCTGGGGAGGGAAGCCCAGGTTTCTTCAGGTGAGAAGACCCTTGGGTGTGGCCCTGCAGAGAGAGCTGATTGCTTGCACTGGGAAATTGAGAGGGTGTCCCAAACTGCTCCTCAGCCTCTCATCCCTGGGGCAAAGGTGGGGACACCAGAGAAACTCAGTGGCACTAGGCCAGGGAGGCCTGAAATCACATTCTAGCGTGCAGGTCCTAGAGATGAAACAGCCCAGCCCATTCTCTGGGTTGAGAGGTGAAGGGGAAAATGGGTGGGAAGAGCAGCTGGGCAGGGCCTGTCGAACCTAGAGGTGGGGCAGGCAATTGTCTATCTGGCAAGATTTCAGGGGCCCCAAAGCAGACTCCACCCCAAACATCTTCCCCAGCGCATGTAACCAAACAATGGTGTGTTTCTTGAGCACATGCTGGGTGTTCCGCATTGTGCTCAGCCTCTGTAGCAAATTGTCAAGTTCAGTCATTACCCCCCAGAGTCCCTTCCTCTTTAAAGCTTTGATGGGGAGGGCCTGAGGTCAGGGCTGGGAACGCAGGGTCATGCTGCACAGCATGGAGAGGGACAGAGCAGGCAAGAGGCCCTTGGCTGGTGAAGGAAGGCCTGAGGGTGACAGGATGGGTGGTGAGGGGGACGAGGGTGGAGCAGGAGATGTTCTTAAAGCAGGGTGGAGGTGCACAGGAGACCAAATGTGGCTAAGGGCCAAGCCCTGGGGGAGAGACAGAAGTTGGAAGAGAGGAAAGGGGCAGGCCTAAGGTGCCTTGACATTTTTTTTGAGAAGACAGCTCTACCAAGTAACCTGAATGAGTCCTTCAAGCATGGGGAGTTCGGGGGGCATAATGATCCCTGATATCTCTCCAGGGCCTTGCCCAGTAGAAAATGTGGTCACGCACTCTTGCTCTCGCTCTCTCGCCCTTCTTTTCACTTTCTCTCTGTTACACATGTGCCCGCACATGTGAGCACATGCACATGCACACACGCGGTCTCTAATTTTCATAAAAGTCTTGCCAAGGTGGGTAGGGTGGGGATAATCACTCCCATTTGACAGATAAAGAAACTGAGACACAGAGAAAGGAAGTAATATGCCCAGCGTTACACAGACTGGCAGACATGGGACCAGAACTTTGGTCTCCCAACTTCCAGGGCAGTGATTGCCAGAATTTGCCTAATGAGTGCAGAGTAGGCAACCATCTCCGCAGTGTTATTTCAAGAATTCTGGGAAGAACCCCCCCGCCCCTTGCCCCGTAAATCTCTCTCTCTCCCCACTCACTAAAACCTGAAATTTCACTCTTGAAAATTCATTCTTTCAGATCGGAACTGTGGCCCCTGTTGTGACGTGAAAGGATGTGGGGGAAGGAAAGAGTAGGGAGAGCAAAAGACAACATCTCGGCACATCAGGATGATGTCTGGGAGTGTCCCTAGGAGAGGGCATGGGTGATGGAGTGGGGTGGAGTAGGGCAGGGGGTGTGTTCGGCAGGGAGGGAGGCAGCCCTGGCCAGCCTCCCGCTTTTTCTTAAGGAGGGGAGGAGCCCCGTCAGAGTGTGAATGCGGCAGCACTGGGAAGGGGGGCAAGTCTGCGCAGAAGCCAGCCTGGCCTCCCAGAGCTCTAATGGGTGACTGCACTGAGCCTTAGACAGAGGTTGGGGGAGGACTTGGACTTCCAGGTAGCTTTGGCAGAGGGGGAGGCGGAGAGGGGAAGGCAGTGGAGAGGTAGCTAGACAAGGAAGCAGGTTGGCCTAAGAAACTGGAATCGTGGAGGGGTGGGGTGGGGGGAGCTATTCAGGGAGTTAGCCTGGAGCCAGGGGTCAGTCCCAAGGGGGTGAGCAGAGACTTGAGAGCTCTGGGCCCCATTCCAGCTCCTGACCTTGAGTCACCATGCAACTCGGCACTTTTCCTACCTCAGCCCAGACACCCATCAGGTCTCTGTTATCTCGGTTTCCCACAGAAAACAGTGTAAAAGTTATTCCCCTGGCTCCTCCTCCTGACCCACCCTGCCCTTCCTACAGCCCTCTACCTCCCCCACCCCCACCCCAATCCAGCATCCTGCAAGCCTCCTGTGCCTCATGGAAGCTCTTGCTCACTGCCTTTAGTCCCGGATCTGCTCCTCTCAGCACAGGCCACCCCTGATGGTGCAGACATGTCTTGGTTCTGAAAGCAAGGGCCTGAAGGTCTCACCTAGCCCTTGGCCTAGACCTCTTGACTCAGAAGTATACCTGTAAATAGTTGCATCTGAGGAGATCAAGGCTGAGACTATTAGAACTGGCAGCAACCTTAGAAGTCACTTTTGCCATTCACTCATTCATTCAGTTATTCCACTTGTTGAGCACACACTATATGCCAGCCACTGTCGTATGGCACTTGGGATATAGCTCCTGGCCTCATGGAGCTCTCAGTCTAAATAGGGGTATCATTCATCAAGTAAGCACCCGAATAAATATAAATTTACAGCCCCAACCCTCTCATTTTACATTTAGGGGAAACTGGGCCTTAGAATGGTTACAGGAATTTTCAGGGTTGTTCCCGTAGTCAGGGGCAAAACCAGGCCAGAACTGAGGTTTCCTGACTACTATTCCAGTATTCTTTCCACCATGTTCTGGAAAGAATACAGCACAAATGTGAGAGCATAGTATTTATCCCTATACATAGAGCCAGCCTTACCTAGAGTCAGAGTAGAATATGGCCTAGTTGGCGAGATTTGAAGATCATTGATAAGCAATCTCCCCCCGCTTCTGCCCTCTCCCAGCTTGTCCCCTAACCACACCCCCTTCCCTATAACAAAAATTATAGCATTGTACTTTGGGAGGCTGAGGTTGGAGGACTGCTTGAGACTAGGAGTTCGAGCCCAAGAGTTCAAGACCAGCCCGAGCAAGAGTAAGACCCCATCTTTACAACAAAATAGAAAAATCAGCCACACATGGTGATGTGCACCTGTAGTCCCAGCTTCTCAGGAGGCTGAGGCAGGAGGATAGCTTGAGCCCAGGAGTTCGAGGCTGCAGTGAGCTATGATTACGACACTGCACTCTAGCCTGGGTGACAGAGTGAGACTGTGTCTCTAAAAAAAAAAAAAAAAATGATAGCATTGATTAAAGATTAAAGCCCCTGTGATCTGACTGAGGAAAACCTGTTAAGCCATTATCTGCCATTTACACAAACAAATTTCTTCAATTTGTCCTTTAGGACTGGCCCAAAGGCCAGGTATGTTTGACTTTCTGGAAGGAGAATGGGAGTCTCCCTTAATGAGGACATTGCTAGGGAAGGCAGTCCCCCTCCCACCCCCTGTAGCCATGGGCCCCATGAAACTCCAGGCAGCAGGAGGGCACAGGCGGCCTGAGGGGACAGGCAGGAGGAAGGTCCCTGAAAAGGAAGCAGGAAGGTTCTGAAGACAGACTCCTACTTCACAGTTTAGCCCTGGGGGCCAGCCGTGCACAGACACCATGATCGGTGACATTTTGTTTCAAAATACATGTTTACATTTGGTCTTTCCTTATACCGGATTATACTGAATCTTTTGTCCCTTCCGCAGCCTGGTGTCTGGGTGATTTATACTTACTTGCAATTACTGAGTGGCCTTCCCTGGGAATGGTCAAGCAGCTGCCCTTAAACAGTCTGCCAGTCCCTGAATTGAAACGCAGATCCATCCCAGCCTGGCATTCTAGGTGTGGCTCACTTTTCCAGGGAATTAATTGCCTTGGGAGTCCTTTAGTCAATAGAAAGAACCAGCCCCTGCCCAAGAGCTTCCCCACCCTGACCCTGATAAGGACCCTTTTTGGATTCCCCTGTAGCTGTGACAAAGGGAATTTAGTGGGAAAGGGACATCCGTGCAAGTTCCAGTTGCTGCCTGGAATGCAGCTGTGCCTGGAACCCTCCTCAAAACAAAGTGCAATCCCCAGCTAGAGACAGCCCGGCACTTTAGAATCACAGACCAGGGATTCTTATTTGACCTCTGCCACTTACTAGCTGTGCAACCCCAGGCAAGTTATTTAACCTCTCTGAACCGCAGTTTCCTCATCCGCAAAACAGGCCTAGTCATAATATAATACCCAACTCCTGAGACTTGACAAGATTCAAAAGACTAATGTAGCTAATGTTCTTAGCACAGTGCCCACTAAGTAATCAGTGCATGGGAGCTGCTGATGTTATTATTTGGACCAGATGAAGCTTTGAGATCTCCCAGTGGTAGGTCAAGACCTAACAGCTGTCCATCCCCGCCCTCTTGTTAAACTGAGATTTTCATATGTCAGCTTTGCTTAAAGCAAGGCCCACCTGCAGGGCATTCCCTGCACTGGTGATTCATGGGTGGGATGCATTTCACCCACCTATTTTAAGCTGCTCTACATTTTCTTCCCCCTGACGTGGATGTGTTTACACAGGGGAGGACGGTCCCAGTCAAAACAAGATGAAAATACACTGCTGGCTGGGAGCCCCAGGCTAACTGGTTTCAGGTCCTCTCCCAGCTGTCAACGCCTCACAACAGGGCCATGGGGTTGGGGGGAGTGCCCAGCCCTACTCCCCTGCCTCCCTCTATCGGCCCAGCTCTGCCTGGCATCAGGCAGTTGGCCATCACCTAGTCAAGCTAGAGGGAGCCCCAGGGCTGAGGTTTTTCTAGAGTTTTACAAGGGCAAGAAGGAGGGGTGATGAGGGGCAAGGGGCCACGCTGGCCAGCTCTAGTGTGAGTATTATGTCTGCTGCCAGAGCCACTTGGTGCTCAGGCAGAGAAGGCCACTGCCAGCAGAGAGTAGCAGAAAATGGCCAAAGAATGCCCAGAATGTCTCCCACTAGACACCCCTTTGGGTTAACAGAAGGCTTTTGGTAGAAAGAAAATACTGCAGGGAAGGGGAATGCATCAACCCCTATCAGCCATCCACTCTGCCTGGGGGTCAGTTTCTCTGCTGTGCCACCTTATAAATGAGGCAGGAGAGCTGGAGGAGGATGCATCCAGGGGGCATGTTTTGATGAACAAGCAAAAGGGATCTTCTAGACGGGGAGCACTGAAGATAAACGTTCCCAATATGCCCAAGGCAGCTTGCTCCTCACGGCATCTCCATAACAGTTTGCTTTTATGTACCAAGAAGAAAAGGAGAAAACAATCTCCTTTGCCATGAACTCTACGGCTCTTACAGCTGCCCACTCAGAGGCAATTTGGTTTCTTGCCAGCGAGTGTTGAATATTTGGGCACATTTGGCTGTGCCCTGAAAGCCCAAGGCCACCAGGTAACCAGGACCCATTGTGATGCCCCACCCTTAGCATCACCCCGCCAGTCCATACTTAGTCAGCCTGGGTCGCTTCTCTCAGAAGCCCCACCATTCGGACCAAGCTGGGCCAGGTTACCACATTCCTCCCCTGAGAAAACTAAACAGTTCCCCATCTGAGAAAGACTTCATTTGAACAGGGTACCTCAAGACTTCAAATCCAAGGGTGATATTAACGGTGAGAATTTCCTTTAACTTGCCGAGGGTTGGGGTATTTTTAGTCTGAACGGGGGTGTTTTTTTGGTCCCCCCACCCCTATCCCTGTAGTTTCAGTTATATGGCTGTCACTTACTCAGAGAATCAGGCCTGCTAGCCCTAACTCCCTCTTTGATATAGGTGCCAGCTGGGACTTGGCTGTCCCGCTCCTGGGCTTCACCACCCTCTACTGCTCCCTGTGGGTGACCGATTCCCAACTGACCTAGCTCCTTTAGCTAAAGATGGAAACTGACCAAAGTCCCAGCGTTAGTGCAGAACCAGGAGCACACACATGGATGAGTTATCCCTTTTATTTAAGAGGTTGAGCCTTGTTTCCAGGTCATTAGTGGCCACTTAGTCAATTACACTGTGTTTGGCTTTCCCAAGTATGTTTGATTTTCACAGGCCTTTTGTGTTTCTAACTGCAGAGTTTCTCTCAGACAACGATTTGTCCCCAAATTAAAATGTTAACAGAGGCTAATTCATGAATTTGCCCATAGTTCTTCTCCACTGAGGACATTAGCAAAGTCCTAACATTTAGCCAACCCTTTTCTTTCTTTCTTTATTAAGTATGTATTTACCACATTCATACTGTGTGCCAGGCACTGGTCCAAGCCCTGGGCATACAGTGGTGAATAAGACAAGCCCCCGCCCTCACCAGGCTGATATTCTAGTCTAGGAGGTTAATCGATGCTCACTTGAGACCTTGCACTGCACACTTGCAGTCATGGTCCTATCTGGCTGTGCCTTCAGTCCTGCCAGAAAGAATACAGGTCCTGCTGATTACTGATTGTTTGTACCATCGGAGAGGCTGTCAAGGTCAAAATGTTGTGCAAGTTAGGAGTGCTACGTACAGGGAAAGATTGCTATGAAAGACCTTCTGGAGAATAATTTAAATATGGAATCCATTTTAACTTGAACTCCTCAAACTACCGCACTCTGCGTAAGCAGTCTAGATAACATGTGAAACCTTGGGAAGAAAAATTGGAACTGGACAGAAGGTTAAAAACACTAGACTTTGGGCCAGGCGTGGTGACTCACGCCTATAATCCTAGCACTCTGGGAGGCTGAGGCAGGTGGATCGCTCAAAGTCAGGAGTTCGAGACCAGCCTGAGCAAGAGCAAGACCCCGTCTCTACTAAAAATAGAAAACATTACCCAGGCGTGGTGACACATGCCTGTAGTCCCAGCTACTCAGGAGGCTGAGGCAGAAGGATTGCTTGAGCCCAGGAGTTTGAGGTTGCTGTGAGCTGGGCTGACGCCACAGCACTCTAGCCCAGGCAACAAAGTGAGACTCTGTCTCTAAAAAAAAAAAAAAAAAAAAAACACCAGACTTTGAACCAGCGTTGAAAGGGCTACTCATTTGGGGAGCCATTTTGCCAGCCTTGTTTGGGGAACAGGGCCCTTATAGAGTATATCACATTCAAGTGGCCCTTTTTTTTACTCTCCAAAGAACTCAGTAATGGCTGGTGCCTACAGGGTGTCTATCAAGTCTGGAAACATAGGCAAATATTTATAATATCATCAAGGACATCTTCAACCTGTAAAAAAATTAAAATAATATCTATGTTTTCAAACTTCAGGGTATCTGTCAACATATACACCTTTTAGGGCAGTGGGGGTATTCTTATTTCAGGGATGAGGATCTCGCAGCGTAGGGTGTTTAGAGGTCTTCTATGCAGTCCCCCAGCTGGCTAGTGACCAAGGTGGAAGAACTTTGGCCTTCTGACGTATATTCTTCCCACTTGACCAAGTTCATTTAGAATGGGTGCTAGAGTGACGTTTCCCAGCACATACCTCCCTCCACATATGCATCAGGGGAGTCCCCCTCAATTCTCATTACTGTCATCTGAGAGCTTAGTACCAGCTCCGTGGGCCAAGCCCATCATTGCAGCAGCCTATTGTTGGAGAGAAATCATCGGGTGACGGTGACAGACGCCTTCGGGGTTATCTCCCAACCATGCTCCAGGCCCTGGTTCCCCAAGATGTCCAAGGAGTATTTGTGAAACTGTCTTCTTCTCAACTGCTGAACCTAGCAACTGTCTATACTTGGCTATTCCTCAGTTTCCATATTTACTTTAGCTCTTCTGCAACTCTGTCAACAAACTCCATGGTATTATTAGTTTTAGTAAATAACAGGATGTCAGAACTGTTGACCAGGATTTGTTAGTTTGCTGTTAGAGCTCTATCCCAGGACATAGGGGCTAGTGTTTCTCTTATTTTTTAAGGTGTATGAGCTTTGGCAAGAAGCCTTTCCTGGTCAGGCCCACTGTGCTGTGCTGTCTATAGGTCTTTAAGGCTGCTCGTGCCCACAAAGGCTTCCCCAACAAAGACCTGGGCACTTCTGTCTTTGCTTGGTGGCACAAAGACGTCTATAAATCAGGTTTTCAAAAAAATCAATGCCAATACTTTGAATTTTCCATTTCTGCACTTTATCCTTACAGTCTTGCTGTGGCCTTTAAAAGAAGTCTGTACTTGGTAAGATGGCTTCGGTGCTTAACGTTCATGTTGTCGGCAAGGGTTGGGGATGGTATTTTAGGCTGGCACTAAGAATTTCCAGGCTTTTGACCCAAGATATTTTTCTCTTTCAACCCCACCCCTTACAATGACTATCTCAAGGAGCAAGAGAAGAGGTTAAAAGGGTCACTGTGTTGCTGGCAGGCAACCAGGAAGTCCAGGCCTTGGGGGGAAGCATGGCTTTTGTTTATTTAAGCCCCAAACCTAGCAGGCAGTATAAATTAAACATTAAAATAAAATAAAAGAAAATACCAAAACATAGGCTGGATGTGTACCACAGAAAACAGCAAACTCCCCTCCTGCCCCATCTTGGGAGAGGGCAGTCAGTGAGCAGTAGAGACAGCCTTGTTTCTGGGGTGGAGCTCACAAGTGATGGGATGGGGTGAAGACGGTAGAGGCCGGTGAGCTCCAGGCTTGGATCAGGGTGGGGATGGGCATGTTTGCAGAGATCCTGGCAAGTCTTTGTAGTCAGTCCCAGCAGGTTCTTGAGGGGGGAATGAGTCACACCCCTCCAGCTAACCTGGGAATCAACCCATGTTTGACCTGGCTGTGACAGCCACAGGGCTGAAGGAGAGCTAGCTCCTGTAGAAGGGAGGTAGGGCTGGTTCATTGACCAAACTGTGCTGTTAGAGAAAAATCAGCCCCTTCCTGTTCTTTCTTTCTCACTATGAGGCCCATCCTCCATGTCCCCAACCTGCCAGGCTGAGAGTTCCCACTGACAGCTGTGAAATATCTTAGAAGGAATCTGTTCCTTATAACAGAGAGGCCAAATTTGCCAAAGATTTAGATAGAAATCAGAGCAGGTTCAGGGTTATCCCTCTAATAGTAGCTCTTACTCACGTTCTGGTCAAGCTTTCAGGAAGGAGAGAGAAACAGATGGCAGAACGGCCAGCAGACCCAGAATAAGTTGAACCTCATCAGAATGTGTCATACAAAGTGGGTCTCAGTGCACCTGGCACCACGAGGGGTCTTCAAGTAGACTGTTTCTTGGCTCTCACCTTTAGGCCAGTGGTTCCTAAAAGCATTTCCATGAACTGGTGCCAGAAGAGCTGCATCCAGATCATCTGAAAATTACCCTTCCCCAGCTCCAGACCTAGTCTACTAGATTTGTTAGGGCTGGAGTCCAGAACGTCTGTGTTTTCCACAAGCTCCCTCAGGTGATCCTGATGTTAAGAATCTCATCTAGATCCATTTTTTCCCCTCCACAGCCCACTGTCAAGGTTTACCTGCTGCGTGTCCAGTCGTCTTGATACTGACTGGCTAGTGACTGCTCTGTTGAAAGTAATCCAATAATTTAATTCATACTTAAGTATTTGAGCTGATAGCGGCTGACTGTGGCACCTTTCCAGGGCTTTTTGCATTGAAAAATAAACTTTTCTGATTGCTCAGAGTATAAAGAACTCCAAGAGAGATCATTAGAACCCAAAGGCATGATTCTCACGGTGACATTTGTAGGGACCATGGTAGCACGTCTGGAAAACAGCTCTGACTGAGAGAGATTTTTTTTCTCAGTGCCTTTTACATCACACTTCTCAGGTCACAGAGGGTATCTATGCCAGGACTGGCTCTAGTTAGAACTGTCCTCATGAGGAACTTGTGGGAATCATTTCTTAAGCATCCATATGATTGATTGTGCACAAATGGTGCTTGTTTTGATTTCACCTTCATTTAAAAGAGTCCATTATAATGTATGATTGACATCTTTGAAAGCTGTGGTCCTAGCGGTGCCAGGGACTTCCTGTTTCTGGTGTGCAATGTGGGGCTTCAAGCTGGTTCCCCTTGTGCCTACCTGAATGCCACTCAAAGCTTCCCCTAAGACCCTGTCGCCTGTGACCCTTGCACAACACACAGCCAGCTCTGATGTCAGAGAGAGCAGAGGCCATGGCTTTTGACGCTCTGGCCTGGCCTACAGTCCTGCCTTGCTATCTTGGTATGTTCTGTGGCCTTACTACCCGTTTGGGGTTATGAGGAAGCTGGCAATAGCAGAGAAGGGGGGTTGCCCCTCTCTGCCTGTCTCTATGAATTAGACTGTGTAGAAAGCTGGAGAAGGTGTTTGCACAAACGTGTGTGTGCTTCTGGGCTTCTCTTTCTTCCTGAGGTGTGTGTATTCCTTGTCAGCAATTCTCAAACCTGGCGGGAGACCTTTCTTAACCCCTCTCAGCACTGCTTTGAGTTCCCTGGTGCTGTTCCCATGGTTGGGGGGCCCTGCCCAGGGAGAAGCTTGCCCTGTTTCTCTCCTTTCTTTCTGTCCTGGGAGCAGCGTGCCCCCTGCCTCCTCCCGCCACCGCCCTCCGCCCCAGCTGGGCGGCCTTCTTCCCGTCCAGAAGGCTGGGGCGGGGGCGGTGGCTGGGAAGCTGGAGGCCCTTTGCAATCAGCACAGCTCCTCTTCACAAGTCAGAGTCCCACAACAGAGGATGGAGGAGCCACCTCAAGTGAGCCCGTGGTGAATAGCTCGGCTGTGGGGTAAGCGAGGGCCTCGGGAGCACAATGTGAGAGCCCTGGGAGGCCCATAACGCTTACCCATCATGGCCAAGGAGCCGGAGCGGAGCGCCTGAAGAGGCCAGCATTATTAACCGTCCTTTTGTTTCCTAGGGAACCTGTGCCACTTCAAAGGTCACCCATTCTATAGCAGGGCCCACAATGGAGCCAGGTGCTCCACCTCGCAGCCCCTGCCCTCTTCATAGTCCCCTTGTCTGCTGGCTCCACATCATCGGCAAGAACGTCCCAGTTCTTGTCTTCCGAGCATCGCCAATAGCCCCGAGTCCTTCACATGCCACTCAAAGTAACCCTGGCAACTGCCAGAGAAAATGGCTTGGAATTTCGGCTCTGGGGACGGCTCCACAGAGCAGAGGGGACGGGGAGAGGCCCTGCCAGTGTCTCTCTGGCCTAGATAGGCTGGTGGAGGGCTGGCGCAACAAACAAACATGGAGAGTGGCTAAGTTCTTGCTGCTTTCTTTCCCAGTCCCTGGGAAGGCTGCAGGGCGCCAGGATTTCCAGAGAGTGGGCTGCCACGAGGGGGCCTGTTTGCTTACCTGAAGATGCTTGTCGGTATGTGGGGGTGGGTGCAACCTTAGCCCGAGAGGAGCTGGCCGAGAGGTTGGCCACAATGTCAGAGTAGCCACAGCTTCTGAACTGCTGCATTATCCCCATCTACCTTGGGCACCGGCCCAAGGGCAGGGTGGGAAGAAGGAAAGCTTTCTCCATTCTATGGAATGAAGTGATGCCCAGGATGGTAGCTGCATAGTCCTTTCCTACCCGATGCCACCCTCCTGAGCACCCCCAAGCTTGAGGCTTTTCCTGAAGCAAACATTTCACTAAGGTCTAACCAGTAAGGAGACTTCTGAATTTGCCACACAGACCTAGGATATCTGGAAGGAAGCACAGTTTTTGACTTGTACTACCAGTTTGCTTTTTAAAAACTTCCCTGCAAATCTGCCTTGAGCTTCGAATAAGCATTCAACCAACTTTGAATTGAACTGATTTGAATTGAATTAATGGAAGGGAATACCTCTAACCCTTGCTAGGGAGAAGCAAAGATATAAAATGTAACCAAAATGTTTAAAAAAAACATGTATCGGGCGTCAGGCTGGTGGGAGGGGGAGGAGGGGATGTGTATATATGTACATAATGAGTGCGATGTGCACCGTCTGGGGGATGGACACGCTTGAAACTCTGACTCGAGGGGGGAGGGGAGGCAAGGGCAATGTACGTAACCTTAACGTTTGTACCCCCATAATATGCTGAAATAAAAAAATGATAATGGCAACTAGTGTGGGGAGGAGGAAGGAAGATGGTGATTCCCTGTTTACCAAGGTTAATTTTACAAGCCTCTTTTTCAGGAATATCTCTTTCATACTTGTAGATGGATAATCGGGAGGGTGGAAAATGAGAAGAGGGCTTGGAAAAATTATGGAGGTAAATTTTCCCAGCTGCAAGGCATAAGGGGAAGAGAGACAGGCATGAATATTGACACAAGGTTCATGTAATTTAAGATCCACTGAGCTAAACTGCATTCCTGGATAAGTCGCCAATACTTCCAGTCCTGCAGAGATGCCAGGACAAATCTCCCCCCCCATCATATTTAGCCACCAAAGTTGGAGTGATGATTTGGGGTGATTTGACAAGAGCAGTTTTTGACTTCTCTGAATGAGGGCAAGTGGGGTAGAATGCCTTGTTCAAACAGGGTTTGGTACCGCCTGTCGGCCCTAGTGTCACACACAGACTGTTTGTGACCCTGGCCCGGAGGGAGCTGAAAGGCACAATTCATTGCTCCTGCCATCATTCCATGCCAGAGTTTGCCCCAAATCAATCGCTAGAGCTGCTTTTCCAAGAAAGTATCCATCTCTCCGCCTCCGGGATTCTCCTTGGGCTCCCTTGCACCCACCATCTCCTTCTGCATCTGCATCTGCATCCTCCTCCCCATCTTCCTGCCCCCCAGAGTCAGGGCTCTGGGTCCCGGCCACACAGGGCAGTTCACATGATCCACAGAGAACAAGGCACTTTCTCTGTTTCCGTTTTTCCTTCTTGCTTCCCTCCTTCTGGACTTTGGGGATTTTCCATGAAGCCAAAGTAACTACATAAGTAGCAGTGGCCTTCCTGTCTATAGTCTTCCACATTGCAGTGGAACCAGAGGGGAAGAGTGAAGATACTGAGAAGCAAGGACAGATTAAATCATGGCATTTCAGCCTCCTTTTTCCCCCAGCCTCTTCAGAAAAAGGGACAAGTAAGTAATTAGAACTAGACAGAGCTTCATATGGAAGGGGGCCCGCGGTGGAGGAGTAAGTGGGGAGGGATGTTTTTCAACCGTCCCATTAACACTGTGCTAACGCTCTAGCGCTCAATATCCTTTTTGTATTTCCTTTGCCACCTCCTAACCCAGTGTTTGCTTTGTGGCTTGTCCCGCACCTCTCGCATCGTGTCTTTTTCCGCTTCTCCTGACACAGGACCCTGTGTTTTGCTGGCAACATCGCCTAATCTTTGGGTGGAACATTCCCTGTAGAAAATAAGGAAGACTTGCCTATAAATAGCTTCCTTCTGGCTACGTGGTACACAGTGCTTCAAGTGTAACAAAAAGGGAAGTGAGATGTTCCCCCTCACCACCACCCCCAACCTCCAGCAGCCACCCTGAGTCTGCTCCCACCCCTGGTCAGCGTGCTGAGATCCCGCCCCAGGCCTCTGCCACCAGACTTTGCCCAGTCTCTGTTCCACTGTCCCGTTGGAACCTGAAGTAGAAAGGACTCTTGTCCTGGAGAGTCTGGCTTTTGAAGTAGAACAGGCAGGTGGGAATGCTGAGACACTTCTTCTAGCTCAAAGGGAACACGTTGGCTTCTGGGGCCTCTTGAAATGGAGGGAGTTGGCCTTGTCCTCATGATGCCACCCTCCACCTAGAAGGTCTCCCCTGAGGGAGGTAGGGTCAGCTATGTCTGTTTCATTTCAGAGTCCCATAAAGACTAAAACTAAGAGCTTAGGGCCCGATTCTTCAGCTAGGCGCTATTGCCTATGTCGTAAGTTTCAGGGTGTCAGAAAGGGAGTTTGCAAACATTTACGAATGTTGAGGTTGTTGGGCTGTTGACTCCCTAGGCCACTGTTTCCTGTTTGGGGCCCACCTCCATAGGACACAAGGATGCTGAGAGTCTCAAGGATCAGCACATTACTCAGAAACATTAGATCAGATAATAGATAACATATACAGCACAAACTTCCACTCACTGCAAGGTCTGGCGCAGCTATTCTGGGCAGAGGAATTTTCTGGTGTGCTGAGGGTTAAGCAGAAAACCCTTTGGGTTCCTCCTCCTTATCCCCCCACCCCTCCTACCCATCCTTATCTCTTCCACCGTTGTTGTTGCAAAATCTTTCTACAGAGACATTTAAGTCCATATCCTTCGCTGAGGGAGCCAGTCATCCCTTGCTAATGGAGGATCATAAAGTCTCAGGGCGATCGCTTCTCCCACAACAGAACTAGAGGTGTAGAGAGAATGGGAGATCATGGGCTGAACCTGGGACATCCTTTCGAAGTTGTTTTTGTAAACTAAATCTCTGATATGAGCTTGTTTTCTTGTTGTTGACCTCATTCTCCTAAAAGCTGAGCACAGCAGGAATGGGGGGAAAGGAGTTAATTAAGGGTGCCAGTGAGTGGGGCCTTGGGAACTCAAGCTTTGACTGCACTGTGATTATTATTCGAGATTTCATACTTTATTTGGAATATTGTATACCCCAAGCCTACATATTCCATTCTGGAAGCCGCCTGGTTGGATTAATATTTCCTATTTCCTAGACAGAGATAGCTTTCTTTGAGAACTGGTTGGCTGCCTTTTGGAATGATGTGGGTGAGCACGGCTGTCTCATAAAGCTCATTTGGACAGTTTGGATTTTTCTTCTGGTTGCCCATTGCTGCGCTCCCCTGCCTTCAGTGTCAGCAAAGCCAGCACTTGCAAAGCTCAGAGGCGGCCTCTGGACTTCTCCAATGGCGATGCTGCGGCCCTCACTCTTCTTCCTCCGTACTCCTCTCTGGCACCTCCACCCCATTCCCCAACTGCCTGGACTCGCTCATTCAAGCCTCCACACATTCTACAAACCTACTCCCTGCCCTACTAGTCAGTGTAGTCGGGACAAACTTGGTCTCTAGGTTAGGAAGACCTGGGCTGGAGTCCCAGCTTGGCAGTTTATTAGCTCTGCCACCTTGGGCAAGGCAGCCTCTCAGACCCTTGGTTTCTTCTGTAAAATGACGATGACAGTGCCCACACCTTGGGGTTGGTGGTGTGGGCAGCACAGTATCTGCCTATAGCTGATGCTCCTTTAATAGTAGCTATTATTGTCAGTAGGTCTCAAACTCAGCTTGGTTTTTTAGCTGAAGTGTAATTAATGCACAATGCAAATGCAGCTTTGCTAGCAAACTTAACCCCTTTTCCCTTCCCTCCTGAAACTACCTGGATTTCTGCAACTCTGTTTCCATGCAAGGGAGTCCCCTTCGAAGGAGTTGTCTTACTTCTATCCTGTTTCCTGTTTTCCTGGTGGTGTTTCCCCCCTGCCAGCCCAGCTTATTTCTCTCTCCCCTTTTCTTCTCATCATCTCCCTTGGAATCTTGGGGTGGGAAGCAATCATTTAGGAAAAATGAACAGGCCAATGAAAGGTCAGTTCAGAGACTTTCTGGACCAAGAAAGCTCTATGTGGTACAGAGGGCAGATTAATATATCAGGGAATTCCAATGTCAACTAAGCTCCTGGTTTAAGAACTTTTTTTCTCAGCTAATGTCCTTGATGACCCATAAATATGCACTTTGTTCTGTCTACTACACATAGCTTAGTGCAAACACTGTTCGGAGAGTTTGCATCCTAAAGTTAACAGAATGTCCCAAGAATGGGATTGTCTCCCACCTAAAGTGGGGTGAAGAAAAACACCATCCTGGGCTAGTGCAGTAGGTTTTCTCAGATAGTTCTATTGGTCAGTCCTTTGCAGATATAATGGCTGTTATGCACATATCACCACCACTGAAATCTACCAACAAAGCCCCAAATGATAGCCCAAAATGTTGGCAGTTTTGTGGCATAACTGCACTGGAAGCCTGGGGGAAATCAAGGCCTCAGACGAGACTGGCCTTGGCTGGGGCCTCAGCCAGTGTGTCAGTGCCAGGCACCTGGTTAAGAGAAATATCCTGAAGCAAATAATAATTACCTTCTTTGCTGATAAGAAGCCCCAGTACTTTTCCAATTGCATGATTGCATTAGGATATTTCTTTGGACCACAGCCTGTGGAGCACTGATTCATGGGTACTGGCCTTAACTCCATCCAAACTATTGTGTATGTGGTAGAACCCGGTGTTCTCATGGTCCTAGGTTGGTATAAATAATGTTCCTGGTTGCGTCACCTGTCCCTGCCCCTCTTGCTCCTTCTGGCGGCAATCCTGCTTCTCTCCACCAGGTGGCGTCGCCTAGGAAGGAGCAGGAGAAAAAGACCTCAAGCCTCTGGTGCCTTTTCTTTTTCCTGTTTTTTTAAGCTTGAGGCCGAAAAGAATGAAAATAGATTTTGATGGAAACGTGTGTAACTCTTGTTGGGCAACAATCACCTCATCTTCTTTGTGCTTTAGAGTCTGTTTTTTCCTGAAGTACCCTCTAGTGCTATGTGTGGCTGGATCCATCACGGTGGCAGGTGTTTTCCTAAGATGGTTTCTATATAGCCTTGGTCTGGAGTTTTGTTGTCATTCAGCTGTTTATAGGAATGTGACAAAATTTTGTTTTTTAAGAAACAGGAACATGAGATCCAGGATAATGCTGAATGGGTTTTCTTTGAAGTATAGGGTGTGGAGATTGAAAAGGGCTGGCATGTTGTGGTCACTCCAGTGCTCACTGCCATACCCCGTCTCCTCACCTGTCACCCACCTTGCTGCTCCCTCATACGTGTTCACCCACTTGTCTGAGTTCCTGGACACCCTCTCCTCTGTAGACGTGCATGCACTGCTGAGTGCAGACCTGTGCATGTGTTACATGCATGTCACAGATCCGTGCATGTGTCAGTACACAGACAGGTACGCTTACACCTGTACATTGAAAGGAAGAGGTGAGTGGATGGGTGCCAGGTTTTCGGGCAGGCCAGTGGGACAGCTGGCTGGGTGAGGGAGCAGCTGGGTTGGTGAGAGAGTGAATATGCAGGTGACAAAGTATGTGTGTAGAGGAGTGTCTCAGAGGGCAGTCACCGGGAAGAAGATGAGGCTCCTGATGGTGAGGGAGGGTGTCCAGGGAGTGTGACATATTAGAGCATTGCAAAGCCATCGGGGTATGCTGTCTGACACCTGAAGAAGAGCTTTTAAAACCAGCGCCATCCTCTACTGAATGCTTTCTCCTGTTAGGGCATTCGTATTTCTTATTGCTCTAGAAATCAGCTCCAGTTTGGTTTTTAGCAATCTCCAGAACCCTCTTTGGAGACGCCAGTTGGCACAAGAAAGTGCTGAACTGTTTACAGTCCCAGCCTAAGGTTCAGGGAGGGGATGTGGTTTAACCGGGCCACAAGGCCCGGTACAGGACTCATTTGCATGGCCCCTGACGCCATGTGACGCAGCCGGCTCCTCCTATATAAAGAAGCAGGAGCCGAAATATCTCGGAGTCTGGGTTGGACTGGCGGCTGTGGAGTTTGTGACACACTAGGTGACACCCCTCCAGTCGCTTCCCTTCAACTCCAGCTGGAGCGCTTGCCTGGCTTTGGGTCCGTTCGGCAGCCTTCGCCCCTCTCCTAGCCCAGGGCCGGACTCCGGCGCAGAGCCCAGCCCCGTGCAGCCGGCAGCCGCCCAGCCCGCCCAGCCCGCCCAGCCCGGCCACAGCTCCCGGCAGCCCGAGCCATGAACACCGAAATGTACCAGACCCCCATGGAGGTGGCGGTCTATCAGCTGCACAATTTCTCCATCTCCTTCTTCTCTTCCCTGCTTGGAGGGGATGTGGTTTCCGTTAAGCTGGATAACAGGTAACCACTGGCCCCAGCTCCCGCGCTGAGCCGAGCCGGGGCGCGGGCGGGGGCTGGGCTCAGAGCCGGATCTCCGAGCGAACCGTGCGCCGCCGGTCCCCGATCCCCGCGGTGCAGCATCCTGGGAAGGGGCGGGGGTAGGGGACGCAGGAAGGGGGGGGGTCACCGCCGCTCTGGGATCCGTCGTCGGAGCGTCCCTGCGGCCGCTGCGCCGTGAGAACCAGCTGCTGCAGCCACAGAGGCAGCGGGAGGCAGAGAGGCGGCAGGGGCGGGCAAGGCAGGGCTGGGCAGGGGGCTGGCCGCGCTGTGCGCCGCTTAGGACAAGGCCGGAAGCTTCTCAGCCGCGAAGGAATTCCTAGCTAGCTTCAGAGCCGGGTAGGTTTGCACTGGACCTTCTAGGCTGGCTGCGAGGGACTCCCCGGGCCGCGCCTCCCCATTGTTTGCATATCGCTCGAGCAGGCCACGCTGGCCCTGGCCCGTGCGCCTCGGGACCCGCGCGCCGGCCGTTGATCGGAACTCAGGGCGGCGGCTGCGGGCCGGGGCGCGGAGCCAGCCTCGATGAGGTGCAGCTTCTTGGAGGTCCCAGGGGGAGGGATCTGGGGACAAACTGTCCGGAACTCCGGGCCAGGGAGGCGGGAGGGAGGAAGACCTGGGGCAGATGGAGGATTTTGGCCACAGCTGCCAGGTACTCAGAGTGGAACCGAGTGAGTAACGGGTCTGTTTGCTTTTTGTCTTGACAGTGCCTCCGGAGCCAGCGTGGTGGCCATAGACAACAAGATCGAACAGGCCATGGTGAGTGGCATCACTGCGTCATTCCCATCCCCAGACTTAGTTACTGCTTATGTAACTCCGGGCAGGACCAGTGGAAGGGTATGCGCGTGCAAAAGCCGTTAACTAAAAGCCTGAGGGGGTAGACAGCCTGCTCCCTATCCCCCCTGGAGGCCTTAGGTAGAGTCCGATTAGAGAAGCACCCTTTAGGACGTTTCCAGTCTGCCCTTGCTGGCTTCCCTCCTCGCCTCCTCCCTCCTCCATCTCAGGGCTTTGCGGCAGCCTCTGGCTCCCCCCTTGGCCCGTTGCAGGGCTGGGAGCTCAGACTCTTGCATTTGCCTGCATTCCGCAGCTGGCAGGAGACAGAGCTCATTGGATGCAACCGCACTGCAGTGCCTCTGCAGAGCCTGGGCTGGGGTCAGGAGTTGGGAGGAAACAGGAAACAGCACCCAACCCCTTCTCCCTCTCCTTACTAGGTAGAGGTCATACTCCCACGAGCAGCCACAATGGTTGCAGAGACTTGGGGCTTCCAGCAGTTAAGGGCAGCTTAACTGTGCCCTGGACCCTAAGGACATGTTCCCTGCCCCTAGTGCAGTCATCAAATTCAGAGAAGATGCAGCAATCCCAGTACCTTTCCCCAGGGCCAGTGTCCTGTGTCCTGCCTGGCCGGGCTGCAGGATAGCTGCGACTCAATGTAGTAGGTCACATGGAGGGGAGGAGACTCCAAAATAGCCAGTTTTGTTCTCTTGGTGAAGATTTGTAAAGCAGACAAACAGTATGTGGGTTTGTTGCGGGTCCTCCCCACCCCTGCATCCGAATCAGCAGTAGCAGGGTCTTAGGTGGCACGGGGGACATAGCAAACCGCTGGCAACCAGCAGAAGTCTCACCCCAAAGGCCCCTAGCAGCCAGCTTTGAAAGTCATTCCAAACTTTTAGGGGGAAACCTATCTAGTTCCAAACTGGGCTCCCAACCCCAGCATGACCCGAATCCCGTAGCTCTCCTGAGGGTTTAAGTGCTTCGGAGAAAGGTGCACGAGGATGACGCTGCAGGGCCAGCCCACTGAGGGAAGGCCAGAGGGTGATGGCATGAGGGACAGCACAGGCACACCAATGGCAAGATGAAGATGCTGTCCAGGGGCCACCACGGCTAACGAGTGGCTTTGTTGTGGTTCGTTGGTGGTAGGATCTGGTGAAGAACCACCTGATGTATGCTGTGAGGGAGGAGGTGGAGATCCTGAAGGAGCAGATCCGGGAGCTGGTGGAGAAGAACTCCCAGTTGGAGCGTGAGAACACCCTCCTGAAGACCCTGGCGAGCCCAGAGCAGCTGGAGAAGTTCCAGTCCCGTTTGAGCCCTGAAGAGCCAGTTCCTGAGTCCCCACAAGCACCTGAGGCCCCTGGTGGTTCTGCGGTGTAAGTGGCTCTGTCCTCAGGGTGGGCAGAGCCACTAAACTTGTTCTACCTAGTTCTTTCCAGTTTGTTTTTGGCTCCCCAAGCGTCATCTCACGTGGAGAACTTTACACCTAGCATAGCTGGTGCCAAGAGATGTCCCAAGGACATGGCCACCTGGGTCCACTCCAGTGACAGACCCCTGACAAAGAGCAGGTCCCTGAAGGCTGAGTTGCATGGGGCCTAATGACCCCAAGCCAGTGAGCCTCTAATGCTATCGCGCCCTGGGGGCTCCCAGGGCCTGGGCAACTTAGCTGCAGCTGGCAAAGGAGAAAGGTAGTTTGAGATGGGACGCCAGCTTGCTCCAGAAAGTATAAGGGGTCTGTTTCTCATTTCCATGGACATCTTCAACAGCTTCACCTGACAACGACTGTTCCTATGAAGAAGCCACTTGTGTTTTAAGCAGAGGCAACCTCTCTCTTCTCCCCTACCTCGCTAAGGCAAGGGGCACAGATGGGAGGGATTGAGCCACGTCAGCCTTCTGTTGGTTACTATGGTATAATGCATGGCTTTGTGCACAGCCCAGTGTGGGATTACAGCTTCGGGATGACCGCTTAAAGTTCTGTTTGGTTAGTATTGGCATAGTTTTTCTATATAGCCATAAATGCGTATATATATATACCCATAGGGCTAGATCTGTATCTTAGTGTAGTGATGTATACATATACACATACACCTACATGTCGAAGGGCCTAACCAGCTTTGGGAGTACTGACTGGTCCCTTATCTCTTAAGGCTAATTTTTTGTGTTCATTTACCAAATCGATCCAGTTTGTCCTTTAGGTTAAGTAAGACTCAAGAGTAAGGGCAGGGAGGGGGGCCAGCCTCTGAAAGCGGCCACAGATGCCTTGCTGCTGCAACCCTTTTCCCCACTGTCCCCTGAAGACACACAAAGTCCTCTTTTGAATGCCAAACCCACCATTCACTGGTGCTGACTACATAGAATGGGGTTGAGAGAAGATTTAGCTTGGACTTCACAGTGTTGTTTGAGAACTTTTTTTCTTTTTTTAATTCTTGTTGAAAACTTTCAAGTACACAGAAAGATGGTGTCCTACCGTGGACAAGGGATGAACAAGGGAATGGCTTTGATCCGATGGAGCCTGGGACACGTGCCCAGGGAGCTTGTCTCTGGGGGAGGTTCTGTGACAGTGAACACTTTCCACTTTCTGACACCTTATCCTGTTGTATGTCTCCAGGATTTGGACTTGGATTTTTCAGATGTAGCCTGAAGTTTCAATAAACCTTGCTGTTTTTTTTTTCTAAAAATAAACTTGGTGTCTGATTGAGTATAAACAGGCTGGGTGGGCGAGGTTCCTCACCAGGTGGGGGGGTGGTTTGCTGTTTTTTCTGCTCACATTCACTGAACACCCCCTAAGTGCCGGGCCTGTGCTACATGCCTGATCTTGTGTGGTCCGCACAATGCTCCCATGAAGGACACGCTCTTTACTCTCACTGTAAGGACGCTGAGACTCAGTAAGTTTAAGTGACTTGTCCAAAGTCATGTGGCTATTATGCAAATTGGAGTCATGCCTACATCCTGCCCCCTTTTGCATGAGGGCTTCAGAGTGAGTGGGAGGTGACTACTATCACACAGCCTCAGCTTGGGGGCGTGATCTGAGAGGGAGAACACCCCCCAAGAAAGCCCAAAAGCCAAGGGCAGGGTATACCTGTGAGGGAGAAAGAAGAGAGGAACCAAATAAAACATGAACTGGCTTCTTCTGTCTTTTGAAAACATCAGGGTCACTTAATGCACCCTCCTTAAAACCATTCCACATGGTACCCTTGACCTTGGCAAAGGAGCTAAGATGGCCTTAGTGAGAAAAAGAGGGAGAATGTATGAGATGGCAAAACCACTTCCCTCTTCTCTGCTCTCTCCCCCACCCCTGCCCAAAGAAAGACGCCCTCAATCCCTGCTGCTCCAGTGTCACTGCTGAAAGTTCTTTCACAAAACCCTCCAGCTGCATGGGCAGGGCCAAGTCTAAGGTTCCTGACTCCAGCTTCCCGCCTCCACCTCTTTGGGATTCATTGTCACCCATCACCCTTTCTCAGCTCCATGTCCCCATCGTCTGGAGTCCTGCCATTTCTCTGATTGGTTGTTGGTGAGTATTCTATGTCTCTTCTACCACACCCTAACCTGAACCCGCTCTGGACCTTGAGCTGTGTTACAAGCCTACTGTGTTGCCAAGAGAGACCATCACCCCTCCTTAAGTGACTCCATTCAATCTCAGCTTCACATAGCATATATGCCTATCCTTCCGCCACTTGAAATTAAACAGAACTCCTTTATTTTCCTGAGCCACAAACCTCAATGTGACCAAGATGTCTTGGCCCCCTCCCTTGCACCAATCACTGCCCAAACGTAATCAAAAAGACACCGTTGTGTCCTCTGTTAAGGTCGTACACGTTGGCCTGTTCTTTTCAAATCACCAAAACCCTTCTTCAGAACATTGCAAACCCCTGCTCACTGGCTGCGGGTCTAGCCACAAACTTTGGACTAGTGCATTCAAAGCCCCCAGGCGGCCATTGCCCACCCAGACCGGCACTCCCAGTCCCCACCTACTCCCAAACCCTCCCCCTTTCAGGACAAGCTGAGAGACTTTGTGACTATGCAGTTCGTCTTCTATAGACTTCCCACACCCCACTTTGAGCTGAACAAGAACAAGCATATGAAAAAGGGAAACCCAGAGAATAGCCCAGCAACACCCCAAAACTTTCTGGTCATCAAGCCTTTGCTGTACAAGAAAGGGGAAAAAACTGGCCCCACAGTCACATAGTGGTGAAGAGAGAGCAACTCTGTTTCCTAGGCAACCCTGACTAAACAGAGACAAACACTGCAACTCCCGAGGCCACAGCGGTTACTAGACTAGATAAGAGGAACTTTGTAGATGTTGGTTAGTCACATACAGGGCCAGCTCTTTGTTGTTGTTGTTCCACAGAAAACCAACTAAGGGTGGAGAAAGGACATATTGCTCCTGGAAAGACTTTTATGGGCTTTAGGGTTCTGGGCTCAGCTGATCCAGCTGGACCCAAAACAAGGAAAAGAACAGCGAGGCCCACAGCAGGAATCACTCCCTGCCTGGCTCTACCACTTTTCCATGTGCCATCCTGTCTACTGTCTCATCTCGCCCTCCTGTCAGCCCTCCCAGCCCAGCAACGAGGATCACAAGAGCACCACTCTGTGCCCCACCTCCTGAATGTGAACGTTCTGTCTCCCGCCCTCAGGAAAAAACAGCTATGATTTCCCTCCACTTGGCAGACAACGGTACTGACAGCCAGAGAGCTCGGTGCTGCTCCCGCAGCTCCTGCATATAACCATGGGCCAGTGGTTCCCAATGTTAGTGACAACGAGGACCTCTTTTATTTTTAATTTTCTTTTAAATTTTTTATTTACTTATTTATTTCTGAGACATTGTCTCACTCTGTCGCCCGGGCTGGAGTGCCGTGGTGTCAGCCTAGCTCACAGCAACCTCAAACTCCTGGACTCAAGCGATCCTCCTGCCTCAGCCTCCTGAGTAGCTGGGACTACAGGCATGCGCCACCATGCCCGGCTAATTTTTTCTATATATTTTTAGTTGGCCAATTAATTTGGCCAACTGTTTTTAGTAAAGACGGGGTCTCACTCTTGCTCAGGCTGGTTTCAAACTCCTGACCTTGAGCGATCCTCCCGCCTCGGCCTCCCAGAGTGCTAGGATTACAGGCGTGAGCCACCGCGCCCGGCCAAGGACCCCTTTTAAATGTCAAACATGTTCTTAGACCGCTCCCAACTCAATAATAGTTGAACTTTTAGTCCTCAGTGAGAAAGAGAGAGATCGTAATGACAGACACTGACTGTGAATTCAGTGGGCTTTTAAAGGAATGGATTGTATGTGCCACAAAATCATAGGTGTGGACTTGAAAGCTACACTAGTAATGCATATTTTAATTAGCCAGATTTAGCCACTCCACAATGTATATATATTGCAAAACATCATGTTGTACATGACAAATATATACAATTTTATCTATCAATTTAAAAATAAAGAAAAGAAAACTAGAACAGAAATGTGGGCGACAGATTATTTATAGACAAGGACTGCTTGGGGCACAAGATGTAAGGCTGTCAGGCTGGAGACACCCATGGAGGAAGGAAACCCTGGGAGGGCTCTGAGAAAGAAGCTGGGGAGTGTGCAGATGAGGAGGCAAGGCCACTGGGACCTGGGGTGTAGGGAGAAGGTTCTAGAAAGAGCATAGGAAAGAGGGTGCATAACGCATTGTCCCTTAAGGTATTTTGAAGTTGTCTTAACATCATCCTACTTGTTCTGGAAAGTCTTGCTTTCAACTCTCACCTCCTCTCCTCCTAGTTGGTCAGAAATTAATGGACACAATTACAGCTTTGTAGACAGCCCAGTTCCTCAGGTTATCTCATGCAGAGGAGCTCACTGGCACCCAAATACTTAACACTTAACCACCTCCACTAGATCAGGCAAAGTGTGACAGAGAATGCCACCAGTTAGACATTCCAAACAGAAATGGTTTCTAGGGAGGAGATGACTGCAAGGGGTGATGATCACAATAATTAATAATATAGTCAACACCTACATGGCACACACTTTATGCCAGACACTGTTCTAAGCCCTTTTACTTCTATGGAGTCTTTTAATCCTCTCCACAAACGTCTGAGGTATGTTCTATTGAGATCCCCATTTTACGGATGAGAAAATGAACACAGTAAGGCACAGAGAGGTTAAGCAACTTGCCCAAAGTCACACAGCTGGTGAATGGCAGAGCCTGCACTGGAGGAAGGCAAGACGGATGCATTGAGCAGCAGGATGGCAGATCCGAACACTTTTCAGAATTCTTCCTATGTCCCCAGAAGTGTTCAGGAAAGGTGGCCGAGAGGAGGTAGAAAAGAGACCACCCCAAGCTAGCAGAGGGGCTAACATAAGAAAATAATGACTAATGAGCCTGGGAGGGGTGGGAGTAAACAGAGAAGGAAGAAAAGGGGGCACGGGAGGCTGGCTTGGCTGGCTCCTGGCCACATGACTTTAGATAGGATCTGATAGGTCTCGGGGAGCCATGGCAGGCTTGTGAGCTGGGAAGTGATGTGATACAAAAGATATTTGGAGAAGATGGGTCCTGGCAACTGGAGAGGCTGAAACAGGGAAAGGCTGGTGGCAGGCCAGCTGTTGCTGTAATCCAGGTGTGAGGTGATGAGGGCCAGCCGGGGCAGGGATAGGGGTCACGGAAGGGAAAGGAAGGGACAAAGCCAAAAGACACTGAAAGTCGGTCTTTCTCCAGTGCAACGTGCGGTCCACCTGCACCGGCTTTGTTGGGAAGTTTAAAATGTACATCCCAGGCCCCAGTCTGGGAAAGTCCAAGGAACCTCCACTAGGTGAAAAATCAGCATGACTTGGTGGCAAAGTGAGTTGTGGATCTGTGTGCAAAGTAGCCACAGATCGAGGAAGACATGAAAGTTTTTGGTTTGGGATTTTTTATTGTCGTGCAATATACATAACACAGAATTTACCAACTTTAAGTGTACAATTCAGTGGCATTAAGTGCACTCACATTGTTGTGCAACCATCACCGCCATCCATCTCCAGAACTTTGTCATCATCCCAAACTGACACTCTGTACCCATTAAGCACCAACCCCCGTCTCCGGGTCCCCCCAGCCCCTGGCGACGGGAACGTTTTGATTGGGAGAAAGAAAGGGAGGGGTAGGAAAAGGCTGTGGCTTTGCAGAGGGATGATGGATTCCATGTTTGGTTTTCAGCTGAGCGAAGCATATTTACATATGGAAATAGCCCATCACCGGCTGTGGAAAGAGATCTGTGAAGTAAAAGGGTTGCAGGGCAAGATGAGACACGGGCATGTCTGTGTGTCGCAGGAGCTGAAGACGCCCCAGAGAAGTGGCTGCAGAGGAGAGCTAGCAGAAGGCCCAGAGGCTGTCCCCAGGGAGGCCATGCGTGCCAGGGAGGAGGAGGACAGGCAGCCACCGGGGAAGGTGACAGACAAAGTGACAGGGAAAGCCCGAGGGTACGCTGAGGTTTGGTGATCTCCTGTTGTTTTATCTTTTGGTCAATTTCTTTTAACATTTCCTCTTTTCAGAGTCCTTACCGGCAAGGCCCCCCATTTTACAAAATTAAACTAGTCCCTAAAGGTCACTTTGGGGAAGGCTGAGGCAGTGGAAGTATTCTAGGAAGACACAGTCAGAGGCCCTGGGCTAGCAAACTATCTGACCTTGGGCAAGTCATTGGCATCTCTTAGAAAACCTCAGTTCTCTAATCTGCAAAAGAAAGTGGTTAAGGCAGGTGCTTAGTAAATACCTATGGGGCCAGGAAGAGCCCTCTGGCTGTGAGACTTGTATAAGGTACCTCTTTGCTCTAGGTCTCAATTTCCCTCCCAGCCCCCACATTCTATTCATCCTCATATCTCGTTCTTATCAAGTCATCCTGTTTAAAGAACACCATGGAAATAGCCACTCTTTTTTTTTTTTTT
>VBSM01003151.1:4012173-4026771 GCA_008086735.1 Cheirogaleus medius | reverse complement strand
AAAAAAAATAAAACAATAAAAGACCAATAGAAGGCCCAGTGCCCACAAGACTCCATGTAACTTTGTAGAGGAAGGAATCACCTACAGCCTTGTTTCCCGCCTTTTTCATTTCAGGAGCCACCTCCGGTTGCCAACATTGTGACAACACACTTCCAAGCTCTGGGTCACCAAACTAGAATGGGAGGGAGGTGGGCAGGTTCTATGGGTAGGCAGAACTCTGAAATGGGCTTGTCTTTGAAAGACTTGTGCTTGCTGCCGGTCCATGGAGGATGAAGGGAAGGAGAGAGACAGGTGACTGGGAGCGGGTGGCAGGAACTAGAAGAGGCGTGTGTGCAAAGTGGGCAGCCCCGGCCCACTGGAGCTTCCTCTGCTATTTCTTTGCTGTTCCACTGGCAAACACGCTGCCACCATCTAAGAGAAAAACAGGACGAATTCACCACCAAAGCCTGAGTCTGTAGGTCCTGAACTCCCCCAGACAACTCTTCTTTGCTGTCCACTGAAATCCAGAACCCAGTCACTTCCGGTGCAAAAGTGGTCAGGTTGCCCTGACCACTGTGTGAAGGCATCTTGGGGCACAAATGATATCACAGTGAGTTAAATCACACGTGGGATCAGAAAATAGAGTAATAAACCATTAGCGATCATCTATCCCAACCCCGTCACTTCCCACATGAGGGCACTGAGGCTGAGAGAGACAGGCTAGTCCCAGCCACTCGCCAGTAGGCAGCAGGGCCGGGACAAGCCCTCTGCTGTCGCACCCTCTTTGCATGACCTTGCTTTGAAATGAGGAGCAATAATAGTTCCTCACTATGGCTGCACAGTGAAGTCACCTGGAGAGAATTTAAAGAAACCCTGGATGGTGAACGTCGTCCCCAGAAATGTTGATAAAATGAGTCTGGGGTTGGGGTCTGGGCATAGGTGATTCCTGGATGATCTGGGAGGACTGTTCTGGTTTTGACACTCAGAGCAGTTGGTTTATTCATTCAACAAACATTGGCACCTATTGTGTGCCAGGTGCCGTGTGAGGTACGGAGGATGCAGTGGTGACCAGGTCAGATATGGCCTCTGTGCTCCATAGCACGTCTCCCTGTGGATTGAGCAGGTGAGACAAGATGGGGCATTTGGAAGGCAGAACGGGGCACACTCAGAGTCGCCCCCTCCTCTCTCCCCACCTTCCGGGTTCTCGCACCTGCAGAGAGCGCACGCTCTGTCTGCTCCCCACCCTGCAGTAACGTTAGTGGGACAGTGGGACGGGCCCAAGCCCCTGCAGGGGAGGCCTGTGCGTGTCCTATGGCCGGGACAGGATGGCTAAGTCCATCCCATTGAGATGGCACAAGTGTGTGATTAGCAAGCCTGTTTGACTGCAACTCTACTCCTTTTTCTCCAAACAGCTTTATGATTCATAAAGGTGATATTCTTATCTCCTGTCTGACTCATGCTCGTGTCTCTCTTGATCGATTCTGATTTCAGGCAGAAGAAAAGAGACACTATTTATCAGCCTCCTCTAATTGCAAACAGCCTATGGGGGATGATGGGCAATATATAAATAATCCGATGGCCCCTGCTCAGCCACCTTCTTGTCCTTTATTTGGAGTGTCTCTGGGCCCAGTTCTGCCCTCTCTGTCCTCTCCCCGGCTGGTTCCATCTACCCCCAAGGTCTTACGTAACGCCACCATGCTAATGACTCCCAAATTTATATCTTCAGTCTAAGCATTCCCCTGACCTCCAGACTCCAACATTCAACGGTCTCCTCGACAGCTCCATTTGTATGTGTCACAAGCATGTCAATATCTACGTGACCAAAATCGAAGTCTTGCCTCCCATCTCCCCCAGTGTCCCCCGCCTTGCTGTATGGTGCCATCATCTACACAGCTGCTCACACCAGAAACTTGGACTCCTCTCTCCCCGCCAGCCCCCATGTCCAATCCACTGCCCAGTCTGGTCCCTTCAAAGTCCAAAGCACACCTCAAATCCCTCCACTTCTCTGCAGCCCCGTTGCCGCTGCCTGATCTAAGCCACCCTCATCTCTCTCATGAAGACGAAAGCCTCACACACTGTTCTCCCTGCTTCCACACTGGACCTTGTCCAGTTCCACACCGCAGCCAGAGTGACCTCGTTCTTAATGGAAAATCAGATCATGGCATTCCCTTGCTTTAAGCTTATCAATGGCTTATCATTGTACTGAGAATAAAGTCCAAACTCCTTCCCATGGCCTGCAAGTGCCGGCGTGATCTGGCCTCCGCCGACCTCTCCAGCTTTCTCAAGTGTCATTGCCCCGCTCTTACCAAGCTCCAGCCCCACCGAGCCTCTTCCATTCCCCAGACACCCCCCAGAAGCTCAGAGTGTGTGGTTCCCCCAGTCCAGAACCCTCCACCAGCACCCACACCCCACTGTTGGTGTGGTTGCTTGTTCCTGTCCCTGGGCCCCCCTTCCTCTGAGACACCTTTGCCCACCAGTCTGTCTAAAGAAGTTTCCCCCATTATCCTCCCTTTGTCACACTTATACCAGATTGAAATAATTTGTTCACCTATTTGTGTGTGTCTGTTTCGGCCTCCCTGCTTTAGAAGCTCCCTAAGGGCAGGGCCCACACGTGTTTTGCTCACCGCTATATCCTGGGAGCTGAACACAGTGTCTGACACATGCCAATCAAGAAATAAATTTCTGGGAGTTTCACATGTTACAGCAGATGATGGTGGGTTGGGAAAGAAATTTTCAGATGGGGATGGTGGGCAGACGAAGTTTTTCCAAAGTCTTTTTTTTTTTTTTTTTGAGACAGAGTCTCACTCTGTTGCCTGGGCTAGAGTGCCGTGGCATCAGCCTAGCTCACAGCAACCTCAAACTCCTGGGCTCAAGCGATCCTTCTGCCTCAGCCTCCCAAGTAGCTGGGACTACAGGCATGCACCATCTTGCCTGGCTAATTTTTTTTTTCTATTTTCAGTTGGCCAATTCATTTCTTTCTATTTTCAGTAGAGATAGAGTCTCACTCTTGCTCAGGCTGGTCTAGAACTCCTTACCTTGAGCGATCCTCCCACCTCGGTTTCCCAGAGTGCTAGGATTACAGGCGTGAGCCACCGCGCCAGGCTGCAAAGTCTTTCATAGCATGCAAGTAAACTGGCCTGTTGGTCATTTCTAGTATGAAAGCAATGAACTGTTCATCCCATCAACTATTTTTAATTGAGCCCATCCTATGTGTTATGCACCAGGCCAGGCACTGGGGATACTATGGTAAATCTGAGGGGTATGATGCTGGTTGTCACAAGGCTTACTGTGCAGGGAAACTGCCTCCAGCCTATTGGTATCCCTGTGCCTCTTACCTAGGGAACCCCCTCATTTTTATCCCTCAAGATATTCTAAATGCTTACTTTCCCCCATATCCATATTTTAACCCACAAAACTCCAGCCATTTTCTGGAGCTATTTGTCAAGCCACAGTCTCATCTTAGGGAAGGGGTATAGCAGTTAGTTAAGAATAGCTCTGGCTGCAATAACAGAAAAAAAAATATTTGTTTTAAAAAGATAGTTTATTTATCTCTTCCATAAGAGAAGTTGAAAGGTAGGCAGTCCAGGGTTGATAGGGTGGCTCTATAAAGTTACCAGAGACCTTCTTCCAAATCTCTGCTCACCCATATTTAGCCTATTACCTCGTTGCCCAAGATGGCAGCTCAAGCTCCAGCCATTATATCCACAACCCAGGCAGCAGAAAGGAGGAAGGGGAAGAAAGATGGCTCCTTCCTTTTGAGAAAGCTTCCCAGACATACTGCAAACACTGCTGCTTATCTCTCATTAGCCAGAACAGAGTCAGCCCACTCCTAACTAAAAGAGGGGCCTTTTTACCTGAGTACATTGCTATCTCCAAACAAATTCAAGTTTCTATTATTAAGGAAGAGAAGAATGGACTTTGGAGTAGGCAACCAGTAGTTTCTTCTTCAGGTGTTTGGCTATATTAAGCAATGAGAAGGAGGGAGAAGAAGAAAAGAGGAAGAGAGCACAGGAAAGAACTTCATAAAAAAGTCTGTGACCACTGACTTCCACACAGGGGGACATGCCTACTCCAATGGCCAGAGCTGGCTGGCAGGTGTGGCCATAGGCTTCAGGAACCAGATCCCTGGGCGGTGGAGGGGTGTCTCTGCTGCTGCAGAATTGTTTCCCAAGAATGATGCAGGCAAAGGGGCCTCAGGAGGTGACCCAGGAGGCCTCCCATCAGAGAAATTCCAGAAACTGGGAGCCCCGACTATGCCATTAAATGTCTTTCTGCAGGCAAAGGGGATAGCAATCTCTAAAACAGGCAGTCCCAGGTCAAAATCTGGTGCCCTGATATCTAAAGTCAAAATTCCAGAAAAATCCTCTTGCGTTTTGGTGGCTGTAGAAGGCACGTCAGCAGAGAATCTTCAAACCTCAGGGCTGGAAGAGGCCTTGAGAGTCTTCCACAAATCACGCTGTCTTCCGCCCTGCAACCTCACACTCGGGACAGACAGGCTATGTGGGGAAAATGTTAATTTGAGGGGATTATTGTCTATGGGAATATAGCTTTTTGCAGAGCTAAAAGATTTTTTTTGTGGATAAAAATGACCCAATGACACTCATTTCCCCAAACCTAGGATTACAGTATCTGTTTCAACAGTCTTCAACCTCGCTGAAGAGCAGTTGCTAACCTTACGGAGAATGACACAGACAGCTGAGTGTCACCGAGGGCCAGCTCATTCCCTGCAAGTCCCTTCTTCTTCTCCCTCCAAAGGCATCAATATCACCTTGGCAGCTTCTGCCTTGTAGAAGGTTGGGCCATGTGTTTCTTCTGCCTTTAGCAAAAGGCAAGAGGCTCTGTAGAACTTTGGTCTTGGGGGCTCCCAGCTAAATTCTTCTACCTCTAGTTTCTTTTGAAGGTCCCACAGCTTGATTACCTTCAAACTTTCCCATTGAGCCTGTGAAATGAGACACCAGGGCATTGTTACAAACCACAGGGAAAGCTAGGACTTAAAGAAAACATTTTTTTCCTGCCGCTGGGCAGGGCCAAGGTTGGTGCCAGGCAGAGCTATGGAAGTTTGTCTCCTGACCCTGCCCATCCAGTGAGCAAGAATTACTCAGGCAGAACACAACTCCTCCTCCCACAAATGCTGAACATTCTGTTTTTTGCCTGTAGGAAGAAAGTAGTAAATAACTGCATTCTCTTCCCTCAGTAGCACACCCCCTTCTTTGCAAAACCGAGGAATTGGGTCACATTACATAAGTCTATGTGGTTTCAAAGGGCTGAACATCAAGCTTCAAATTGTTGTCACACACGTTGGAGCACAGCCCGTGTTCTCCTGGACAACACAAAGGGAAGCTGCTGAGGTCCAAAGTTTGGCAAATTGTTTTTCCATACACTTCAGGTCGTTTTAACTCATGTGACATATTTGAGTTCCTCTCCTAGAAGGGCATTGAGCTCTGTGAGGAGTACTTAAAACTAGCCCAGACAAGCACCCATTAGGTTAAGGAAGGGGAAAGTTACCAGAAATCCCAGCCATCAAATTATCAAGGTCAACCCCCTCCTTATGTAGATTCAGTCGTTCATTTGTTTGTTCAACAAATATTTATAGAGAACGTTTTATTTGCCAGGCTTTCTTACAGATGAGGTTCCTAATCTTATGGCGCTTACATTCTAGTGGGGGGAGACAGACAGAAAATAGAGAAACAAATAAGAAGCCGGGCACAGTGGCGCATGCCTGTAGTCCCAGCTACGCAGGAGGCTGAGGCAGGAGGATCGCCTGAGCCCAGGAGTTTGAGTCCAGCCTTGGCAACATAGCAAGATCGTGTCTCAAAAAAAGGAGAAAGCCTATTCCTCAGAAAGAAACGAATAAGAACAATATCAGATAGTGAGGAAGCTGAGGCTGGAAGCGAGGAAGGGACTTGCCTGACATTACATAGTCCAGGTCTTCTGACTTTCAATGTCACACTGACCATATATTGAGCACCTATCATGTTCCAGGCATAGCACTAGACATTGAGGATATAATATGAATAAGACAGACAAGGTTCCTGTCCTTGCAGAGCTTATAGTATAGTCCGGAATATATATTGTGAATAAACACAGAAAAAAACATGGAGAATTCTGGTTTCTGGTCTGGCATGTAAAGAGGTTAACGGTCACCACTATGTCAAAGCTGAAATGAACTGAAAAATGACCAACTCTTATTAGATCTCTCAGAGGAGTGGGATCACAGAGCAAACTGCTACCTCCAAAACTGGAGAGAAAGACAGGCAGATACAGAGAATCACAATTTTCCAGACCAGAAGCCTCTGCGGGAACCAGCACGTGTGGGAAAATCTGAGCTGGAATCGACAAAGTTCTCGGTGTGGACAATCCTGAGAGTTAAAAACTCCAGGGGAACTCAGTCATGGGGGCCCCACACTTTTGTGAGTTTTACCTCCAGGAGTTCTATCATGTTCTGACAGTGAATATCAGAGAAAAATCCCCTTGCGCTTCCTGTAAGGGGAGAGGAAAAGGAACCATGTTGAAATACACCAGAGCATTCTGTTCTTAAAAAGGCATACCCTCTGGAAAAACTATTTTATCAGAGCCTAAATTGCTACGGTTTTATCAGAGCCTAACCACCCTGGGGGAAGGAAATATCCAATCCCAGCTTTGTCTAGCCTTCCATTTGGGGGAAGGGAAATATCCAACTCCAGCTCACTCTAGCCATCTTGGCTTCCAAGGGGATGGGGACTGAGAAGCATTGGTGAAGTTCACTGCCCTGGGGCACAGGCTCACTTAAAACACTGAGACCTAATCATGGGGCTAGAGAGTACCTCCCATCCCCTCACACCTTACCATCACATTGCTAAAGGCCTATTTACCTCATACATCATTTTCACCTTTCAACCAAAAATTACAAGGCATACTTAAAGGCAAAATATACAGTTTGAAGAGACTGAACACGCATCAGAATCGAGTCAGATATGGCACTATGTTGGAATTATTGGACCACAATTTTTTTTTTTGAGACAGTCTCACTCTGTTGCCCAGGCTAGAGTGCCGTGGTGTCGGCCTAGCTCACAGCAACCTCAAACTCCTGGGCTCAAGCAATCCTCCTACCTCAGCCTCCTGAGTAGCTGGGACTACAGACACGTGCCACCATGCCCGGCTAATTTTTTCTATATATTTTTAGTTGGCCAATTAATTTCTTTCTATCTTTAGTAGAGACGGGGTCTCGCTCTTCCTCAGGCTGGTTTCAAACTCCTGACCTTAAGCGATCCACCCGCCTCGGCCTCCCAGAGTGCTAGGATTACAGGTGTGAGCCACCAGACCGGCCATGGACCAGAAATTTTTAAAAACTATGTTCAATATGCTAAGAGATTTAATGGGAAAAGGAGACAACATGAAAGAATAGATAGACAATGTAAGCAGAAAGATGAAAATTCTAAGAAAGAATAAAAAAATAAATGCTAGAAGTCAAAAACACTGTAACAGAAATAAAGAAGGCCTTTGATGGGCTCACTAGTAGACTGGACATGGCTGAGGAAAGAATCTCTGAACTTGAGGATATGTCATTAGAAACTTCCAAAACTGAAACGGAAAGAGAAAAATACTTGGATGAAAAACAGAGCAAGCGTGCAAGAATTTGGGAACAACTACAAAAAGTATAACATACATATAATGGAAATACCGGGGGAAGAAAGAGAGAAAGGAATAGAAGAAATATTTAAAGAATAATGACTGAGAATTTCCCCACATTAATGTCAGATACCAAACCACAGATCCAGGAAGCTCAGAGAACACCAAGCAGGATAAATGCCTTCCCCAAAAAACTACACCTGAACATGTCATATTCAAACTTTAGAAAATCAAAGATAAAGAAAAAATTTTGAAAGAAGCCAGAGGGGGGAAAAACATCTTACCTATAGAGGAGCAAAGATAAGAATTACATCTGACTTATTCTCAGAAACCAAGCAAACAAGAAGAGACTAGAGTGAAATATTTAAAGTATTCAGAGAGAGAGAGAGAGAGAGAAACAACCTAGAATTCTATACCCTGTGAAATAATTTTTCAAAAGTAAGGGAGAAATACAGAGTTTCACAAACAAACAAAAATTGAGAAAATTTGTTGTCAGTAGATCTGCCTTGTAAAAAATGTTAAAAATAATTTCTTCAGAGAAAAGAAAAATAATGTAGCTCATAAACTCAGATCTATATAAAGAAAGGAATAACATTACAGAATAAGTGAAAGTAATTCTTATTCTTAATTGATCTAACAGTTTGTTAAACTCACGCCTGTAATCCTAGCACTCTGGGAGGCCGAGGCGGGTGGATCATTTGAGCTCACGAGTTCGAAACCAGCCTGAGCGAGAGCGAGACCCCGTCTCTACTAAAAAATAGAAAAAATTAGTCGCACATGGTGGCATATGCCTGTAGTCCCAGCTACTTGGGAGGCTGAGGCAGGAGGATCACCTGAGCCTAGGAGCTTGAGGTTGCTGTGAGCTACGCTGATGTCATGGCACTCTAACCCGGGCAACAGAGTGAGACTCTGTCTCAAAATAACAATAATAATAATAATAATACTGGGAATGTATTTGATTTTATATATAGACACACATATATAACATATAAGTTAAATGAATGATAGCAATAATACAAGGGACAAGAGAGAAGAATGAGTATTATTCTGTTATAAGGTACTTGCACTGTTGTGAAGTGGTATAGTTTATTTGAAAGTGGACTTGGATTAGTTGCAAGCATATATTGCAAACTCTAGGGCAACCACTAAAAACAGTTTTAAAAAGTGTAATTGGCCGGGTGCGGTGGCTCACGCCTGTAATCCTAGCACTCTGGGAGGCTGAGGCGGGCAGATCGCTCAAGGTCAGGAGTTCGAAACTAGACTGAGCAAGAGCGAGACCTTGTCTCTACTAAAAATAGAAAGAAATTAGCTGGACAACCAAAAATATATATAGAAAAAATTGGCCAGGCATGGTGGCACATGCCTGTAGTCCCAGCTACTTGGGAGGCTGAGGCAGGAGGATCGCTTGAGCCCAGGAGTTTGAGTTTGCTGTGAGCTAGGCTGACACCACGGCACTCTAGCCCAGGCAACAGAGTGAGACTCTGTCTAAAAAAAAAATGTGTAATTGATATGCCAAGAAAGAGAAAATGGAATCATAAATATGCTTAATTTGAAACTACAAAAGGCAGAAAAAGTGTGGAAGACAAAGATAGGAACAAAGAAGAAGGGCAACAAACAGAAAACAGTAACAAATGTGGTAAATATTAATCCAACTATATCAATAATCTCTTTAAACATCAGTGTTCTAAATATGCCAATTAAAGGCAGAGATTGTCAGAGGACCTAAAAAACCAAGACCCAGCTATATGTTGTCTACAAGAAACCCACTTTAAATATGAAGACACATATAGATTAAAAGTAAAGGGCAGAGAAAGATATACCATGCTAACACTAATAAAAAGAAAATGGGAGTAGCTATATTAATTTCACACAGAGCAGACTTTAGAGCAAGGAAAGCTATCAGGGATAAAGAGAGACATTACATAATGATAAAAAGCTCAATTCTCCAAGAAGACATAACAATCCTTAATGTGTATATATCTAACAAAACAGAGTCAAAACATGTGAAGCAAAACCCAATAGAACTGCAAGGAGAAATATATGAATACACTATTAGGGCTGGAAGCTTCTCTATTCCTCTATCAGAAATAGACAGATCTAGCAGGCAGAAAATCAGTAAGGACAGAGTTGAACTCAACAGCACCATCAATCAACTGGATATAATTGACATCTATGGACTATTTCATCAAACAACAGCAGAATACACATTTTTTCTCAAGCTCACAAGGAACATTCACCAAGATGACATTCTGGAACATAAAACACATCTTAACAAATGTAAAAGAATAGAAATCATACAATGTCTGCTCTCAGACCACAGTGGAATTAACTAGAAATCCATAACAGAAAGATAGCTGAAAAAAACCAAAATACTTGGAGAGTAAACAATACATTTCTAAATAACACATGGATCAAAGAAGAAATCTCAAGAGAAACTTTTAAATATTTTGAACTAAGTGAAAATGAAAATGCAACTTATCAAAATTTGTCGAATGAAGCAAAAGCCATGTGCTTAGAAGGAAGCGTATAGTACCGAGTGCGTATGTTAGAAAAGGAAAAGACCTAAAAATCAACCTAAGCTTCCACCTTAGGAAAATGGAAAAAGAAGAACAAATTAAACCCAATGTAGGCAAAATAAAAGAAATAATGCAAATTAGAACAGAAACCAATGAAACTGAAAACAGGAAATGAATAGAGAAAATCAACAAAACCAAAAGCTGTTTCTTTGAAAACATCAATAAAATCAATACTCCTTTAGCTAGGCTAACTAAAAAGAAAAGAGAGAATACACAAACTGCTAACACCAGAAATAAAAGCGGGGCTATTACTACAGAACCCATGGATAGTAAAAGGATAATAAAGGAATATCATGAACACAAATTTGATAACCTAGATGAAATGGACCAATTCCTTGAAAGACACAATCTGCCAAAACTCACACAAGAAATGGAATAGGCCTATTCATTCAACTAATAAATTCAAATTATTCAAGAGAGTTTTTATCATGAAAATGCTCATTAAAAAAGAATCTAGACACAGACCTTACACCCTTCACAAAAATTAACTCAAAATGGATTATAAACACAAATGTAGAATGCAAAACTATCAAACTCCTAGAAGATAACATAGGAGAAAACCTAGATGACCTTGGGTTTGATGATGACATTTTAGATTCAACACCAAAATCCATGAAAGAAATAATTGATAAACTAGACTTGAATAAAATTAAAAACTTCTGCTCTGAAAAAGACACTGTTAGGAGAATGAGAAGACGAGTCACAGACTGGAAGAAAATATTTCCAAAAGACACATCTGACAAAGATTTGCTAACCAAAATATACAAAAAAAACCACACAAAACTGTTAGAACTTCACAATAAGAAAACAACCTGATTTAAAAATAGACAAAAGACCTAAATAGAAACTCCAACAGAGAAAATATGTGAATGGAAAATACACATATGAAAAAATGCTCAACATCATGCCATTAGGGAATTGCAAATTAAAACAACAATGAGACACCTATTAGAATGGCCAAAATTCAGAACACTGGCAACACCAAATGCTGGTGAGGATATGGAGCAACAAGAACACTCACTCATTGCTCTTGAGAATGCAAAATGGTACAGCCACTTTGGAAGACCATTTGGCAATTTCTTACAAAACTGAACATCCTCCTACCTTACAATCCAGCATTCACACTCCTTGGTATTTACCCAGGTGACTTGAAAACTTATGTCCACAGGAAAACATGCACAGGGATGTTTATAGCAGCTTTATTCATAGTTGCCCAAACCTGGAAGCAACCAAGATGTGCTTCAGCAGATGAATGGATAAACTGTGGTACATCCAGACAATGAAATATTGTTCAGTGCTAAAAAGAAATGTGCTATCAAGCCATGAAAAGACATGAAGGAAGCTATTCTGTATGATATTGTAATGATGGAAACATGTCATTATACATTTGTCAAAATCCAAAAACCCATAGACTGTACAAAACCAAGAGTTTTATACATCTCAATATAAACTATGGACTTTGGGTGACAATGATGTGTCAATGCAGGGTCATCAATTGTAACAAATGTATGTACCAACTGTGGTGGGGGATGTGGATAGTGGGGGAGACTGTGCATGTCGGGACTGGGGTATATGGGGACTCTCTGTAATTTCTGCTCAACTTTGCTGTCAACCTAAAATTGCTCTAAAAGAATAAAGTTTATTAATTAAAAAAACATAGAAAGTTGGGGTCTCAGGTACCTGTGAGATATCATCTGTCCATTCCACTTACTTGGCAGATGGAGCAGCTTAGGCCCAGCAAGCGGAAGATATTTGCCCAAAGTGACACAGCAAACCTATAATAGAACCCAGGTCAAAACCAGATGTCTTGCTTCTCTGTTCAATATATGTCACCCTGCCATGTAGCAAGGGTCAGCCCATTGTTTATCAGTTAGACAATGACTTGCATGAGCTCTTCTGAAGTAGCTTAGAGGCTCCATTGTCTGCAAAGGGACCGAATGACTTAGCCCTAAGCCCTTCTCCCTTTGGAGGGCAAACTTTATGATCAGTGGGCCTCTCTGCTTCGTAAAAGATCAGCACTGTCACCAAACCCCAGCCTCACTTCTGCCCCAAGTTCTGCTGAACCTTCAGAGCCAGGGGCGGCCTCAGAGGCAGAAGCAGGAAAGGAGCCTAAGGCCTTTTTCCTGTTCTGTTCTCAGTCTGCCTACTCCTGGCCAAAGTCCAGAGCAGGATGGAACAATCGGCAAACCCATTAGGTTCTATTTATTCACTGTAAAGGCTCATAATTTGTTTTAAGGGAGACTTTTTACCTTGATTAATATGTAGGCTCCCATGCATAAACATTACATTACAATGTGTTTGAATCTGTATTAAACGCATTTGAATGTGCATTGTTTTCACTTCCCAGGGAGGAACCAGTGACTCTCACTATTGTCCTCTCTAGATGCCTAGGACCAAGGCCTGGGGTTCTATTTGAATTAACCCATGATTATACCACATTATCCAAGTTCGCAAAGAGCCCCAATTCATGCGTTGATAATTTGACCTTTGCTGCTTCTTTCGCATTGAAAATGATTTCATGAGAAGTAATCCTTCAAAGAGAGGTCTCCCTTCTCCTACTCAACATTAACCCCTCTCCCTGGGCTCTCCAAGCCATCTAAGTCCCCGCCTCCTGTCCCCCTATCTGGCTCCGCTGCTTAATTCCTTTGTCTTCTGGGTACTCTATCTCTGCAGCTAAAATGGGCTTACTTGTGTCTTATCCTTATAATAAGGACTCTCCTCCAACCTTTCGCCCTCCCCTCCTCTCCCCACTTCACTCCCTCCCTTCACAGCCCAGAGTCCTTGAAGAAGAGCCTCCCTCACGACTTACTTCCTTACTTCCCACTCACTCCTGAGTCCTGCAGTCTGGCTTCTTGCCCCCGCCACTCCCCTGTATCTGCTCAAAGACCCAAAGTAAACGCCAGACCCTGATGGGCACTTTTTAGCTCCTATCTTGGCAGCGTTCAGCCCTGGCACTGCTGAACACACTCCCCTGCAAACTCCCTTCCCCTCAGCCTCAGGGAGCCTCTCTTTCCCTAGCCCTCCTCCTGCATCTATTACCATTCCTTTGTAGCCACCTTTACTGAAGTCATCCTCTTTTGTCCCTGTTATGTGTCAGTGGGCCCCAGGACTCTGTCCTTGGACCTATTCTCTTCTCTTCTCACTCGGCCCCATCCAGTCTCATCTCCTCACCTCCATCTATATGCTCCCACATCTCTGGCCCCAGCTCAGCCCTCTCCCCTGAGCCCCCGCCCCATACATCCAACTGCTGGGTGCCCCACTGACATCTCACACTTACCGTATCCAACACTGAACTCGCCATCTTTCCCCACAAATTTTGCTCCTTGTTCCCTGTTGCCCTTCTCACTGAATGACTCCATCAGACACCCCATCACTTAAGCCAGAAATCTAGGAATCAGCTCAGACTCTCTTTTCTCCTCCATCCTTCCCCGCATCCAGTCCATCAATTTGTCCTGCTGGCTCTACCTTTAGAATATATCCAGAACATGACCATTTCTTCCCACCTCTTCTATACATTGAGTATCCCTTATCTAAAATGCTTGGGAACACAAGTGTTTCAGATTTCGCATTTTTTGGAGGTTGGGGGGTGGAATATATGCATTTATACTTAACCGGTTGAGCATCTCAAACCCAAAAATCTGAAATCCAAAATGCTCCAATGAATATTTCCTTTGAGAGTCATATTGACACTCAGAAAGTTTCAGATTGGGGAGCATATTAGATTTCAGATTTTCGGATTTGGGATGCTCAACCTGTACTACCTTTCTGGTCCAAGCCACCATCCTCTCCCCTAACTGGCCTCACCGCTTCCACTGTCATCCCTTCAGTCCACACCCCACTTGACAGCCAGAGGGATTGATGCAGCATTAAGTGGCCCGTGTCACTCTTCTACTCAAAATATCCGAACGGCTTCTCGTCTTGCTTAGAAGAAAAGTGAAACTCCTTATCATTGTATACAAGGAAGTCCACATTCTAGTTCCCACCTGCTTTATCCCCCTCCCACCCCACGCTCCAGCCACTTTCCATACCAAGCTATTTCCCCCATCTGGACCTTTGCTCATAACTGTTCCCTGTGCCTGAAATAATCTCCCCATTGTGGTCAGCCAAACTGGTGACCACATACTCATCTTTCAAGACAGCAATAGAAACCTTTCCTGATACTCCCACGCTGAATCAATCAGTGCCTCTGCTGTGTCCTACAATTCATCACCAGGAAATGCCTATTAAGCACCTATTACATACTGTTTCTACCCACTCCTGTACGTAACCAGTTCTATTAGTTTCTGGTTTATTCTTCTTGTGTTTCTTTTTATACAAAATGAGCAGATACATTTATATATATATATATATTTTTTTTTCTTTTTGAGACAGAGTCTCACTTTCTTGCCCAGGCTAGAGTGAGTGCTGTGGCGTCAGCCTAGCTCACAGCAACCTC